>JAYKKI010000030.1:20132500-20732500 GCA_039881145.1 Druceiella hillmani | reverse complement strand
AAAAAAATATTGTTGGATTTTCATATCTTGTGTTGCTGTGTAGTCAATTTTTTCAATATACTACACCACATTTAGGCATTATAAATCGTTTTAATACGCAATGCTGTGGAGACTACATACAAACAAATGATTTTACAAGAAAAGAGTGTTTATTGACTTTACTACGAAATGGCGCTGATAATATTTTTCATATTTCCCATTGAAATTAAAAATCACTCTCGACCCACCTGGCCGATATCCACGTGTCGAGCGCATCTGCATCCCTGCGAAATACGAGCGCATCGTGGTGCTGTTCGTACAACGTCGCACGCCTCTTCCATGTCTCTTCCAGCAGTTGTTGGCGCCCGCGCAGTGCCGCGACGCGTTCTGATATTTCCGAGGACAAGAAGTGACCTTCTGACACGAGTCTTTCACCTGGAAAAAATTAATAATATTTAAATACATTAAAAATGAATTAAACAGACGATCGCACAAATATCTCAATGTGAGGTAAAGGTCATTAATTCCATTTCTTGTGAAATTTTATGCCCAGATATTGTTTATAAACAAATATATAAAGAAAATTTTCTATACATGTACTGACGATACCACAACTTATCTGTTACGTCAGGATATTTTAAAACATAGTCATATGTAAAAATGTCTTAAGGCCGATTTTTCAATCCTCAGATAAACAACCAGAGAAGAGTTATGTGACAGATAGCATAATTTTGCATATTTCAATGGTCACACAGAAGTTAACTGTTGAATAAAGTTTCTAACAGATGAATAGTTATCTGCTACTTCGAAGCCTGGATAAGTATTTATTGGTTAGTTAAAATGACATTTTAGGTTATGTTTGGCAATTCTTCATAGCGTATTTTCTCTGTGATAACTTTGTTTTGTGTATATTTTGTTAAGATTGGGTTAATGATAGACGTTTGGCAATCGAACAAGACCATGAAATACTTGACTTTTTAAGTGAACCTGAATGGCAATGATGTAATACTCTCTTATATGTATTTTAATTTAAATGTTTTTGCTGTGGGTAAGGCATTTTCAATCATTGCTACATTAAATTTGGTGAGAGATTTTTCCAGGTGGTATTTTATTCTTTGTTTGAGACTCAATGAGTTATGTTGTCTCCTAGTTTATTTCGAAAACTGGTGACTAACTAAGTTAACAAGCGGACTTTGGTTTTTTCCAAATTAGACGAACGTTCGCGTTTCTTCATTTCTTCCATTTTTGGATTTTTCACAACACAATTTATAAATAATAACACGCCACGAGCAACCGGAACAAAGTAAATGAATAAATTATAGGTTAGTTTTGTGTGCATTGAATGTCAAATGTCAAACTAACATTTTGTTCCTGCCTCTGCCCAACATGATGAATTCTATATATGTCTATCTTGCTCCCACGTGTTTGGTGTGAAGTTGGTTAGATTAAACTATTCTTTCAATAATACACCAATGAAAAAGGCAAAACGGTTACCTAGCCGATAAAGAACCCAGTTACGTTATTTGTAAAATTGTTAATAGCTGTTTTGACACTATAACAAACCGTCCCATGTCACACAAATGTACAGAGCTTTTTGAAGATCTCACCATAGTGTCCCGTTTCTACCGGAAATGCTAACACCTAACAGGGTTGACATTGCCTCTATACAAAGAGCCACTCTGCAACCCCTATTTTTTGCCATGCTCAAAAGATTGGTTGTTCAGACCGACCACTTCAACCAAGTCAAGGTGACTGAGGGGACATCCTTAAAGATTATAATTTCTTACGAAGACACACTCTCCGTAAAACTCTGTACTGCTTTGTCTTGAAACTGGTCCAACTTATGAATCGACATAAACTTACCCAGAAGATCCCATATCATATCATGTCAGGAACTGTGATGTAATCAGATTTGAGCCAAATATTGTAGCGCTGTTAAAATTCTAACTCACCAAGCAAATTATATTACGTCTTATATTCAAGTAATATTTTAATTTCTAAATAAAAAATTGACAATTGGCGCTTTTAATTTTATACAAAATTTAATTTTATACAAAATTTAATTTTATACAAAATTTAATTTTGTACAAAATTTAATTTTATACAAAATTTAATTTTGTACAAAATTTAATTTTAAACAAAATTTAATTTGATACAAAATTTAATTTTATACTAAATTTAATTTTGTACAAAATTTAATTTTAAACAAAATTTAATTTTATACAAAATTTAATTTTGTACAAAATTTAATTTTATATAAAATTTAATTTTATACAAAATTTAATTTTGTACAAAATTTAATTTTATATAAAATTTAATTATATACAAAATTTAATTTTATACAAAATATAATTTTGTACAAAATTTAATTTTAAACAAAATTTAATTTTATACAAAATTTAATTTTATACAAAATTTAATTTTATACAAAATTTTAACTTTCATTATTTTATAAACTAGGCGACTGATTTAAAGAAATAACATTTTGCAGGATTACACATGATTAGCTGCACAAGTGATTGCAGTGGCACTTTTTAGTGACGGTACATACTGTATATTGCGTTCTGTTCGAAAAACTTCAGTTTCACTGTATACAACAAGAAGCTCACCATCATTGTAGAACTTATTGAAATCATCCTGCCTGGCGTCCAGCTCCACACGGATGTCGGCGTGGCGAGCCATCAGCAGCTCCGCACTGGCAACGTCATGCGCAAGGTCTGGTGCAGTGACGCGAGCTAGCGCCTCGTTTGTCCATGCCCTAAACAATTAAACATCATATAGACTAGTAAAAATTTTATTACGGAGACCTCTTAATATATACAGATATAATCATGTAAAAAATGTATATAATTATAAGAATATAGCAATTGTTTTTTCCTCAAAATAACAAAAAGACCAAATTTAAATACCTAGACCAAAAACAAAAAATAAATACTATTTTAGTCAAAGGCTTGTGACTCACATGAGTTCTCTGTAATTGTCGAAGTAAGCCTGCAGCTGCTCTGCCTTCTGGAGCTGGCCACGCGACGAAGAAGCTCGCTCCTGCAGTACGGCAAGTGCAGCCGTTACCTCCTCCAACTTGCCTGATACGTGCGAGCGCGCATCCGGGAACGCACTGCCCAATCTAAAAAAAACAACAACTTTGAGATTTTTCATTGCGATTTTATAAAAAAAACAGTTTTATTATTAGATTAAAAGCAAAATTAAACTTGTCCATTTTTAATACTAGGTGGCAGCACTATGTATGCGTTAGTTAGTTAACTGGTTCTTCTTGCACGTATAGTATTTTCAATTGTATTTCATTTATTTTAAATAAGAATTTGTTATATTGCGAAAACTTTGTCTCATTGAATAAACCCATGATCAAAGAGGTTATGGGCCCAGTACGCTTCCACTGTATGCAATATTCTGATTTTATCATACAGTTTTACAATATTCAAACTAAATTAAAAAAAAAATTAAAATATTCAGACTTCAAAGGAAAAAGGCTGCAAAAAAAAGGGTGTGTGTATTTATGTACGCGCGTGAGAAGTTATACTTCTTTGGCATCATTAAATAATACATATGGATAGATAACCTCAATCATATTGGAGCACTTGAAAAAGTCTATAAACACAATTTTTTCACTAATATTTACGAATAGTAAATATATTAATCAAAATATTGAATTTAAATCACTACTGAATATAATTTATCAACACATATATAAATCGCACTTATATGAAACTAAAACACGTGTGTGAATGTAGTATGAATATGAAAACAGTGAACAGAGGCGACGATGGTGCCAATAGCTTTTGTTTCGAGACTGCAACCGCTGCAACTTCATACTGTAACTTTTGTGTGACGAATCCTAAAATTTCACTCTCATCATTTTTTCATAACACACCTAAAGAAGTATAACTTCAAAAAAATAAAATACATGCTGCTCAATTGCTCTGTCCCAAGTTGATTCTGAACTTTGTGAGTAATTCCATTTTGAAGCAATAATGACTGATGCACGTAAAGCCTTCGATGAGAGTAGTGAAACTCAACTCGTCTTTGGCTGTACTCAGCGATGCTCTAAGTTCATATAGCAAGTATAAATTTTTTAACAAAATATTACTTTTTTTATAAATCTAAACGAAATCTGAAGATAGCATGTATTATTCAAAATGCTATCACGTATCTATCAAAAATACCACAATAATACGAATAGCTTTATCGATTACAGAAAAAATCACGAATTACATTTCCTTACAGTTGTCGAACTGCAAGTAGATTCGTTACGACTTCATTGTTCCAAGGTATAGGGTGTTAAAAAATCTATCGTTTTTATTTAGTTCAAAAACAATATTTTAAACATCGCATTAAAAAGATCTACTTTTTTTATATAAGAAAAAATTTTATATATATTAATTTACTTTTATCGATAGGATGTGAACCAATTTTTTTTAAATTCAGCCTTTAAAATATTCCGTACAATTTTTTTCAAGTTAATTTGATATTTTATGCATTGTGGCGGTCTTATAATTTTGGATGAACCTAGAGATTTTAAAATTATAACAATACTAAGAACGAAGGATTTATTCATAATTGTAATAATAAGCCACAACGTAGCTACTCTCCAAAAGCAGATTGCCGAAGTACAGACTGCCTCATCTTGCGATAGTAATATTTGACGTATGTGTTGGAATAGTTGGGAACACTATCCATGATAATACATATCAGACTGTTTGTAAGTGCTAGTTTTCCGAAAAGACCTTTTCATGACATGTTAGATGCATTTAAATGCTCATGTAAATGTTCATAATCATTAAAATGCTCGTAAATAAACAACGAAATGAAAAAAAAGTTTCCATGAAATATATTCTCACCTTTCCGCCTCTGTGCTAAGCTGTTCCACCTGCTGCCGAATGGCTTCAAGGTCGGCTTCCAACGCTTCGTGTTTGCGTACGAGAGCCTGAAAATAAATACATGCCTCTTAACAATCTTATTCATAAAGCAAAACGTGTTTGTTAGTTTTAGAAGAAGAAAACATAAAGACGGAAATAAAAAGTGAAACAATGCGTGCAACAATTACATATGGCGGACACTATTCCCACTATCACCCATGTCGCCCAGGAGCACCCTTGGTACCCTTAACCACTCCATTTCATACAAAACTCTTAGCCTTCAAAACCATCTTTAATAGTGGCTGATGTCTAGTCCAAATACTGCTACCTACCTAGTTTAAAGACAATCACTCAGCATTGAGCTATTTAGCACGTCCTATTTTTCCCAGTATGTACTCGAACACATTTTGCGACTTAAAGATTATCCCACGCTTAATGAAGTTATGATGACAAAAGAAACCATATGCTTATACTAATTTTCTTACATTTTACTCCACCATATTCACAAATGCTCTTTAGCAAAATTCCATCTGTAGTCGAACAAGATATGCTCCACATTCTGCATCTCGGAACCGATGAAACAAGCCGAGTTGTCTCTAAAGCCAAAACGATGTAAATTCACACAGAAAGGCCATGCTCAGTCAAAAATTGAGACATATAATAGCAAATATTGAATCAGAGCTTTTTCAAGAATTTGGAACCATCAGAGAAGAACAATCGGTCGGAATGACGGTGCTCTTATGTAAGCAGTAAACAGCAAAGATAGATATCAAAGGAAGCTAGCGTAGTTGTACATAATGATTTACTGGCTCCAACAATTGTTTTTGAAATTGCTTTTTAACAATTTCGAAGAATGAAATTATCTAATTTAGAGGCAGTGTGCCAATTTTTCAAAAACGCGTCACAGTTGATAGGTAGATAAACAGTCAAAGGGCAGATAAGCGAGTAACGTTATAAGGGTTTAGTTTTTTACCTTCAAATTTTTTTACTTTCAAATTTCTCTATTTTATGTTATTAGACAAAAACAGTCTTTATTTATTATATCTAAATGCAGTTTTTTCTACCAAGAAAATAAAAAATTTTTTTGAAATATCTTTTACCTGTATGGCGTGTAAGTCGTGATGTCCGCCGAAACTGAGTTCGGAGCTAAGCGCAGAATCCTTCTCGGCGATCCATGCCACAGTCTCGTCGGCTGTCCTTACGAAAAGGTGCACTTGCCGAGCGCCTGCTAACGCCTGCGACAATAAAAGCTCATTTAAAATGTAACATAAGATAACGTAACATATGACAACGTAACGTAAAATTTACGCTAAAGTTTAATATTTTCTACCAAAAAAAATTAAGTTCTCATTTTGTCAAACAGAACGAAATAACCCACCTCCTGCCTCGCCGACGCCAACTCCTTAAGATCTTCCCACAGGCCTCGGGTCTCCTCCACTTTTTGGTTGACCAGCTCCGCCTCCGGAGTGCGTTCCTCAATCAACACCTTGCCGGCTTCCGCTATTGACTCCACTCGGCCCTCATTCGCTGTAAGTATATATACTGTTAGTTATATATATAAATATATATATATAAAGAAATATTACTAATTTTAATATATTTTTTTCTAAATAACCTTCGACAGCATTAAAAGTGGACAGACAGACTTTTTTGCATTAAGAATACTTTTGTCTTTTTCTTAAATAAAGAAATCTTGTTACAAATTCTAATAAAACCTGTCAAGTGATAATTGAAAAAATTCAAACAATAAAATCTAATGGAATAAACTTAACCAAATATTTTTTAATTTTTTTTTTAATATTTTCTATTTAGCTTTTTATCTAATTTGTCTACAATATTTTAAATGTTTTAACCATATATTTTCATGACCAGTCAATCTTACACATACACTGTTACTAATAAAAAATGCTTAAACCTAAGTTATTCTACTCTTATTCTAAGAATATTTACTTATACTGTTCATAAGGTTGGTATAACGAAGGTATTAATTACTACTAATAAACTTAATAAAATGATAGAATAACTATTCCAAAAGTATTTCAAAATGCCAACATGGCAACGTGACATGTTATAGGCAAACACGTAAAATATGAGGTTGTGTCTATGATTGTAAATACAAATTACATCTGTCACATCGGGTGGCGTCTTCAGAGCTTAATTTATATTATTCTTTGCTTGTGTCTGTTCTTGTTAAATTTTTTTCTCTTTTTTCCAATTGATTAGTTGACTAAATTTTTTTTATTTCATTAATCATAATTTCAAGGTACAAGCTGATGAAGAGTGAAAATTTTTTTTAATAATCTTAAAATTCTTGACTGAGTTATAAAAGTTTAAATTTAACCTTTAGTTTACCTTTAGACAAGGACAGCAATACTGTGTTGTGAGGTCATTTTTAATATTGCACATTATATTCTACAAGAGGAAAAGAGACAGGAATATACCCAACTCTATCAATATTTTTCAATTAATTTTTGAATTTTTTTCAAGACTGGTTTTTAATTAACTTATATTTCACAATGTTGTACGAAAAATATTAAAATTTAGAATGAGTCAACTGCCGTATTACGAAAGAGCATGAGATGCTGAAAAAAGAGCATAAGTTACGTGTGAAAATGTCATTAGAATAGCATGAACAAAAATTTGTTTGATTTAAAATTTCACAACAAAATTTTGGAAAAGTGTCCCGATTCCCCTTACAATATTCTAAAAACAAAAGAGAATATTACTTGAATTTTATTTAATTTAAAAATTGACATGAACAAATATTGCTCTTGCTACAGCTACAAAAGCGATAAATTAAATAATGTTTCTCCTCAACAGTTTTGATTGCAAAAATCTAATTACATAAAGCCATTTTCTTTAAAATAATAACCACAATTTGATTGCAAAAACTGACATGCTGTCATATGTAGTTGCCGAAATGTCAACTTTTTAGGTTATGCCAAAGTTCAACTTAGGTCGAGGTCGGAATAGTGTTTGACAGATGAATTTATGATGAACTTGTCATATACTGAGTTTATTAGTAGTGTTTTATGTATCCTCTATTTATGCAAGGTATAACTTTCTATTCTAAGTTTATTAGTAACAGTGCTAAGGTACAGTTAACCAAAAAATAAAGTTTAACAAAAAATAAATACAAAAAAGCAACCAGTAAAAAACCAACCAACTTGCTTATATTACTAGAATAACCTCTAAAACGAAAACATTAAGCAAAGCCTTACCTGAAAGGGAAGCTTGGAAATTATCGAAGGCCTGCTGCAGCGTCTCCACATGCTCCACATCCTGACCGTACTCCTCGCTGGCAGCCAGCGTCATCTGATCACCTATCCACTCTTGCACCTCCTCGCACTCGTGCACGAACCTACAAATTCAGAAATCAGTTTAACTCTTGCATTCTGAAAACGATTGTAAGATCATTTGTCACTAGCATATTGTGAACTCTAGTTTGCAAGCAATAATCATGAATAGAGGGACCTTCACTATATTTGGCTATGCCCAATCATCACCCATGACTGGTACACATGGATTGTCACCCTTGTCATTCATGAGTCATCATGATTTCATCATTAATCTTATTAATTTTTCATAATCATTAACTCAGTGAACACACCAACTAATTCTAAACCTAAAACAATCCAATCGCAAAACTCACTTGAAATACTTCAAGCTCTGCTGTAATCGCTGCTGCCTCTTAGCCGATAGCAACTTGAGATCCTCGTAGCTCTTTTTGACTCCGTCGAGACGCACTTGCACCGACGCCATGTCCACGCTGGCACGCTCGCCTAATGCAGATGCTAACTTCTCTAAACGAATGAGCGTCGTGTCGAACGTAGCCAACTCGCGTTGCTGCACCTGTTTCAGAAATTTGAATCTATTAAAATTTAATAAGAATTTTGATAATATTAAATAAATTACTAGCACGTCTATCTGGAAGTAAACCTTTTGGAAGATTAACATATTCATTGCCTATTACAGAAAGTCATGTAAACTAGTCGTGGGTAACAGATTTATGGCTGAATCAAAAGAATCAATACAGTACAGTGCACTCAAACTCAAAACCAATATTCTAACTATCCGATGAAGATAATAGCTATCTAAGATAGTTGATCTGTTCTATCTATCTTTAGTTTGCTTCCCTCAAGTATTTTGATGTTTTAACTGTCTGCCGACAGTCGTAGATAGCTTTTTGTCCGTGCCCTCATGACAAATTTGCCATTAAAAATATATAGGCAATTAAATGAAGCTACGTGTTCAATTAAATGAAGCTACGTAACAGCCCACTTGAAGTTGGGTAATACAACGAAACCAAGGTCGCGGTAAAGAACTTAAATAAATTAGAAATAATACTACATCACGTAGTTTCATTTAATTTTATGGATTTCTATAAAATTAACGCCAAATATATTCAAAAATATACGCACCAAATATTTAACCCTTTTAGTGCCATGGTTTTACTTAAAAATGCCAAAGAAATCTTTTGTTTTTGATGTCATTTACTTTATCTTCCAAAAATTTTAATTTTTTCGGTGTTTTCTTAATAAAAACTTGTACAAGGATAATAAAATACAAAGAAAATTATGGAAATATATATTGTGAACTAAAATTATAACAAAAACTGAAATCAAGGTCAAATCGTCATTTTCGCAGTCCGGTACATCCTCCGTATCAGCAAAATAATTGTTATCGTCACTATTATCTCTATCACTCAAATTTGCATTACACCAAATTGTGAGCGCACCACAATGTCACTCCCACTATCACTTTCTTTACAACTTGAAAAATTATCATTTTCACTCGAATTATTTTCATATTCCGACATCATGGGTTAAAAATTTTTTTCCTGGATCCTTTTTATATTGTAATTACTAATAATATTATAATACGAACTTTATGTAACACGTAGAAAGATAAAAAATTAGCGATGCGTGCGAGCAACCTCCCCTACCGCGCGCTAAACAGCAACTGATTTCGCGGGCGCCATCGCGCTCGTGGAAAATTTAGTTACTATGCGCACGAGCGTGATGGTGCTCGTTGGTACTCAAACAGATAAACAATAACTATACGGATACATTTTAATTATATACAATTAGACATAATTTAAATGTTTGTCTATTATTAAGTAGCCGATGTATTTTTTTATATTTGAAAATCAAGAATAACGTAAGTTAAGAAAAAGCATTTACCCACACCATATAATAATATATATTTTATAGGGGTGGCTATTAAGCACAGTGCGATTTTTTTATTATAAGATTTAATTTTTATTTTAATGTTTTTTGATTGGTTGGTTGATTAGCCAATAAAAAAATTCTATACCAATTTGCTTTTTTTTTAATTTTTTTAATTACTGAATATATTTGGCGTTAATTTTGTAGAAACTCATTTTTCACAATTAAATGAAACTACGTGACGTAGTATTATTTCTACTTTCTTTAAATTCTTTACCACAACCTAGGTTCCGTTGTATTACATCTTAATATCTTTAAATAAATCATCTTCAGATGGGCAATTAGCCCATCTGAATCTGTGCTATCGTAGAACGATTCATACGAACGATCATAGAGTGATTAATATTTTTGTTAACAGGCTAGACCTATAAAGTACTTATTATAAAATCGCCAAAAAACTTGAAATTGGGAGACCAAAGCTTAGTACTTCCCTATGGCTATCACTCTAAAATTAATTGGGTGAAATATACAAATCGACGTCACGTGATTGGGTCGCAAGAGCAAAATGTTTGGCTCATACAAAGAAAAATGGGTCATAAAGCAAAAATTTAATTTTTGATGTTGGCTACAAAGAAATTAAATAATAACGCAGTGTACAATTCACGCCATCTTTTGAGTTATTTTTTAAGCTTCTTAATTATTGTAATTTGCAAATGACATTTGTTAACACTTTTTTTTCTTAAATAACATTTGTTAACTCTTTCTTGTAAATCTTTAACCATGTAGAAAATTACAAGCATATATTTTAACTTAAATTTTTTTATTTAATTAGCGCAATGTTAAGAGTATTAATTACTGTAACAAAAAGCCATTTTAACGTAATTTACGTCTGTTGCTGACTTTTGAAAATGCAGGTCACATTTTGTAAATATCTTTAAATATACACATATCAAAATATTTAGACAAATGTACAAAAACGAAAGGTTACATCACGCACCTCCAATCGTCGCTGCAGCGCCTGTACAGAGTCCTCATCACGGCCCACGTCGTTGGAAACTAATGGTGGGCGGCGCTCTGCCAGCCAAGCCTCTGCCTCCGATGCCTCTGACGTGAACTAGCAAAAATAAAGATACAGTTACATTACTCTCTTGCGAACCTTTAAGCTTATTTACACGAGGAGGACTTCGCTACAAGTCTGCACAATTAAAATGAGACAGATGCACTCTGAAACACACAAAATAATTCATCATAATTTTAGTTTACTTTCTATGATTCTTCAAGGCACAACGGTAATAAACAAACATATTTATTATATATTTATTAACTTTATTTATTTATGTATAGTATATATGGCAGACTTATTGCTACATGATCAATCTCTTCTGGTCAACCATAACAATTTGTATTGAAATTTAGTTGGTAGACTGTAAGAGATTTTACAATGAAAATTCTTTATAGCACATTAGACAAAAAAATTTAAAAAAAAATACAAAAGTAAATTAAAAAAGAAAACAAAATATTGACATGATTTGGGATGGGAAACACAGGAAAGGGCGAGGACACAAAGGAAAAGGTTTCAGGAGAGGCAGGACCTTTTCACTCGATCTTTGAAAATATTTAGAGACGTGATTTTCCTGACATCAGGATCCAAGTGATTCCAAATTTTTGCTGCTTGGACAGTGAAGGATTTTTCGTAAGTGGTAGTGGTATGTTTAGGAATAAGTAGGGTGAGTGATCTTTCAGATCGTAGCCTAAAGCCGTGAGCAGTCAAACTTATTACTACGAGAGCAATCTTTTACAGCCAACCAGAACACCAGTTCAGCCACGCTCGATGAGTAGTCGAGAATCGAAGGCTGTCACCGATCGCCAGGCTGTCAAAAGCCGTATGCGTTTTGATCAACCCAACATGCCACGGTGACGATGAAATACTTATAACGAAAATATTTATTATATATTAGATTAATTTTGGTTCTCCGTAGACTGTCAATATTGACAAAATTTTGCAGCAGTTGATGAGAAATAGGTATTTGAATTAAATTTCGCTGTCTCACTCCCTTTGTTCCTGCGCAGATCTTTTGCGAGGAAGAGTCAAAGTTCATAGGGCTAGCTGCTAGATGGCAATATTTATTCCGCTCTAAACCTTCACCAATTTTCATGATTGTGGTCTCTTTTCCTTAAGCAAAATCTAAAACCACATATTTAAATTTTTCTTATTAGTTACATGTTTATTTGCACGCACTTCAATATAACAACAATTTTGTGTGAAAATGTTTGGATTTTAAGGTGCTTAATTTCATAATCGACGCAAAAAAAAGACGTAAATCCTAGATAGAGATAAAATTAGATATACCGTAAAAAGTCATTGATCAATGAAGATTATGATCTTAAAAACATTCCGGGATCAATCACATATTCTACAAAACTTAAGCGATCATTGAAATATTTCATACACATGTTATAAAATATATTCTCTTCCGAAACGCATCACAAAATCCATCAGTTTTCTTCTATATTCTTTATAAATTCTGCAAGACTTCAATGACTCTATATATTAGGTAATTCTCTATATATTAGGTAATTCTTACTTACATATTTTACAAGTAATTTGAAAGACCAGCAAAAATGGGCCCAGACGTTCCAGAGATAAAACATAATTTTTAAAAAAGCTGGTATTTTTTGGAATATAAAAAACCAAACAATTCAGTAATTGACAATCAGGAAAAAGAAAAAAATAGAATTACAATTTGTAACCATAATACAAAACAAAAAAGTACCTGCATAAATGTGTATATATTATATTTTTAAAATATAAAGAATTATTAATTGGAAATAAAAATAACAAAAAAAAAATCAAAATACCATAATACATAATAACTTTTTAGGAAGGAACTTGCTTTCTTTAACGTGTAGCCATTGCCTAAATCAATTAAAAATAAACTGTCAACAAACATTGACAGTGGTTCTATTGTTGTCAGAATGAATGGCTTTTTCAATCTTATCAAGGTTTGCGTAATTGTTTTCGATGACCTTGTCGTGTCTGTGAGCATTAAGGATTAATATGGTACGTATGTGGGTGGAGGATAAAACGAGACACAATCTGCACTTTGTTTTATCTCGCTAGTTCAAAGAATTCCATAGAAATTACATTTACAATCTATTATGAAAAATAACCTAACTTTTCATGAAAAAATACAAGATTTATCTTTTGTTTGATTGACGATTTTGATAAAACTTTTAAGGAGATTATTTTTTAATTTTCTCTATATAACAGTGTCATTTTTATTCTTGTAATACCTGGGCGCGACACTATATGGACGTTTGCTGGTCTCCTTTACATCTTAAATACTGTATGTAATAGTTAGCAACGAGAAAGTATAATTATCTTAACTGTGATTATATAACTAACCTATACTAAAAAAAATTTTTATATTTCTCCATAAAACCCACCTGGAGCATCTCAACGGCATCCTGGAGACGCAGCCGCCGAAGCGCGGCCAGATCGTTGAGGGTCTGCAGTCGCTCCTGAAGCTCGGCGGAGCGCTCCTCAAGGCGTGCACTTGCAAAGTGTCCGCGTCTTATCAGTTGAGATGCACGTGACGTGAGCGAGTTGACTACTGGCTCCCTGTAAACCGATTTATGTTTGATTTTAAGATTTGCATATACTAATATCAATAAATTAATATTGGTGTTGCTCTGTTGTCCGTATGTTCAGAAAAGTTACTAATCGTTTTGCTATTTTTTATTTTGATTTCGCATGGTTGGAGAGGCATACAGGATTACTTTATTTTAATGTTTACTGTCCATTAAGATTACCTAGGTTGGTACCAGCCATGAGCTTTAAAAGTCTCTAACTTTTCTAGGTTTTCCAGGCTTAATGTGAAAATTCTCCAAAGCTTATTGCACTATTACAAGATTCAATAATGTTATGAAGGTTGTTATGATTTTTAAAGCGTTTTTTTTTCAGTTTTGGTATTGAACACTAACAAGATTTTTGGATCTCCAGAAAGACAGGAACCTATAATGAAAGAACACCATTTATTTGTAGCTGTTCCATTTCGATGACTTTTGACATTTTGCCAGAACACAAGTGTGATGCCAAGAGCAACCAATGACAACCTACCTGGACATCAATTCAGCCTCTAATCCCTGGTGCTTCTTGCACAGACTCTGAGCCTGTGCCAGGGTGTCTCCCGTATCGTCAGCAGCTGCTGCTGGCGCACGCTCAGCCAGCCACTGTAGCTCCTCATCCGCATCGCGCTCCCAGCGCTGCAAGAGCAGAGCGTCCTCAAGATTGTCACGTCGAATCTGCATCGGCTCTTGAAGTTGACGATATCTGAGACACATACATAGTAATACATTCAAAAAAAACTTTCTTCTCCCATGTTTAAAACAATTAAATTGGTTTTATGATTATTCACTATACCTGGTAACAACACGATCAGCCTGAGCCAGTAACTCATCGGCCATGAAGTGATCAGCATCAGCGAGCTGGCGTGCAGTGTCAGCCAGTTGTGCAGCCGTCTCTGCGCGGGAGCTCAGACCAGCTTCCAGACGCCCGTGGCGTTTTAGCAGTGCCGCTACGGATGCTAAATCTTTGCCTGAGAATATCAACAGTCAATTGATTAATGTTATTAGCTCAATATGTGTAATAATTCTAATTATTTTAACTCATATATATATATATATATATATATATATATATATATATATTATATATATATATGTATATATTCAAAGTAAATTAGTGTCATTGCTAAGATACAGTAAACGCTTTGTGGTTTATTTGGGCCAAATAATTGTAATAAAGGAAAAAAAGTAACGATGTAAGAACCAAGAACTGCACTGCGTGGCAAAACGTGCGAACTAGATTATATCTCTGTGACAAAAAGAATAACACTCAACCGAATAGTACTGAATAATCAGTATTATTGATCGTGTCTATGTCCGATAGGCAACACGTAATTTTTTAGAGTGACACGTAATTATTCAAATCACGATTTTGCCTCCAGCACTTGAACTCCAGCACTTGCTTTGACATATATTCATTTCTATGTTACTGACATGAACAAGAATGTTTGAGAACATCTGCCACCCCATAAAGATAAGTTTTAAGAATCCACAATTTCATGCATAAAACAAAAGACCATCTGTTGGCCCACAAAATTAAATATAAAAAAATTACAATCTATTGATCCAAATGATAAAAAACCAAAAATATTTTTTTTCTGAAAATTGTAACTTATCCCAAGGCCCTTATCCACTGAATACAATAGCTATTGCCAACTCCATGCCATATTTATCAAAAATTAACACATTCATTTCTCCTTAATCTCCCACATTTCCTTTTTCCACTCACCATGATCCTCGCTGAGCAGCTGTGCCTCCACGTCGTCAATCCATGCATTGAAATCATCGAGGCCACGTAGGAACACACGCGCCTGATAAGCGGCTGCCAAACGTTCTCGCTTTATCCGTGCGGCTGTGTGCAACGCAGACCATTCGGCCTCCAGACGCTCAACGTGCTGCGCTATCTCGGAGGCTGCGTAGTGCGATGATTCTGCAGAAAAAAAAATTATATCTACAGTTCTCATCACCTAAATGAAATTGAGTCATGTCACGTAACATCAACACACACGTACCTATAAGTTCCTCGCCATCATTGACTACATCGTCGATTCGTCCCTTGTTCGCAAGTAACTCCGATTCGAACGCAGCGTGTTTCTGAATCTTGCTCTGTAGATTTGACAGATCTCTGCAACATGAGAGCGTACATAACCACAGATTATTGCCACGAGAGTCATTTCTATCAATTAATATGTGGTTATGATATGATGTGTCGCAAAGCAAACATTTTACTGGCCTTAACTTTATTTAGTTTAGATGAAAAAATTTTAATATTCTGTTTAACACTATTTTTCACTAAATCATATAATTTTTTTTATCAGACAGATTTTCGGAGAGCCAGATTACCCATTAAAACAATATATCAAGTAGTAATGGTGTCGTACCTGTAGTTCTGGTCATGAGCCACTTGGGCTTTTAGCACGAGCCACTCCTGCTCGTGGTAGAGATTACGTAAGAACTGTTGCAGCTGCCGCGACTCGCTCAGCATCTTGCCGCGGTGCGCGCATGACTCCTAATCAAACAAATTTTATAATTAGGAATTATCACGCATAAGAGAAGTCTAAAGTTGACTATAGACGATTATCACACTTGGTTAACTATGAAAAATAATAAACTTTGGGCTTATATTGACTATTCTGTTTTAAAACCTATAAGAATAAATACTGTTTGTGTAGCTTCTAAAAAATATCTGTAAACGTCCAAAATAAATGTAGCATAACGTAATTATATCTATAGTTTTTCTCCCGTACAAAATAATATACAATACCATAAATTAACAGACGAAATTGGTGCTCCAGTGACCATAGAGAAAGTATTTTAAAAAGTAACTGAATTTTTTTTTGTTCAAAGAATAAGAAATGCCTCTATAAATATTGCTAAACGGCCAGAAAGTCATAAACTACATAAATCATTTTAAGTTATTTAAATTTTTTAACATTCAATATTTGTCAATTTCTGTTCTTCATATACGTTAAATGTTTCGTGAAAATGTGAATTGAATCAAAAAAATATTTGTGTTTTTTACTAAAAAATCCATTTAATAAATGCTTTACAATTGTGAAGTTGTCTACAGGACAACCATGATTAATTTGGATATTGCCATCCAACTTGCTATAAAGCGTGTTCCAGGGTGCCCATATTTAGTAAACGGATCGGATTATGTGTCATTGCTTTTATTATTAACGGTACGGTATCCGGTAACGGTATCTTACTTATAGAACTTTATGTAACACGTAGAAAGATAAAAAAATTAGCAATTCGTGCGAGCGACCTCCCCTACCGCGTGCTAAACAGCAATTGATTTCGCAAGCGTCATTGCACTCGTGGCAAATTTAGTTAGTACGCGCACGAACGCGATTGCGGTCATTGGCACTGTAACGGTTAAACATTATTTTCAACTCAAAAACTGTTACATTAATCAGATATTTATTTTTAAACATATTGCAAATACCCTATCTTTTTAGCGACATATGTATTTAATTTCTGAGAGATCACAAGTGAATAAGTTGTCAATTTTTGGGGCAAGGAATGCATAATGTCTATGTCCATAGCCAGCAGCGACACGTGACTACAGTGACGTGCTCCAGTCCTGTAGGAGGATATATGACAAACGATTTGTAACAAAAATATAATTCATACAAAAGTTTGAAGAAGAGATTGCTGTGTCTATTTTTTACACAACAACTACCATTAGATCATTAATACCTACCCTTAGCTTATCACGTCGGGCAGTTATGCTGGAGATCCTCTGATGTATATACTGCTTGTCATAGTGGTCGCCCTTTAGGAGCACCGCTGCGAACTTCTCCAGTTCCTCTACGCGGCCCAACTGCGAGTTGAGAAGCTTTTCGAAATCGTTGTGCTTCCTCATCAATGTGTCCACCGCTGTAATTGAGTAAAGTGACTAACTTAGAATTTTTATTATCAAATTATTGTCTTCCAAATTTACCAAACAATTTCAGACAACTTCGATAGTTACTATTGATTGAGTATCAAATAACACTGTAACAAGTAAAACGGCAAAGAAACAGGTATTATTGTGTACACCCTACACCTTACTTAAGAATATTTAATTTAAAAAGCATTTACTAAACGTGTAATTCTTTAGAAACAAATTAAAAGAATAAAGTCTTAACAACAATTTATAGGAGATCTATAGAAACATAACATCACCATAGCAACGACAATAACTGGACTGCCAACTGTCAATTGTGCATGTGTGGCTTTATACTCTCTTTCAGTGTGAAGTAGCCAGTAACTTTAAGATCATTTGATGTATTTGTCATTGAATCAAATCTTCTATAAATATCTCCAACTGTCATTTTCCGCAAAAATGATATTTTCCAGTTAGCCATTATTTTTACGTATAACATGTACATTTTTGTCTAAAATAATAATAAAAAAATTAGACATTATCGTTTTTTTAACATTGCTGAGATTTGTGCGTGACGATGTCTCCTTCGAGCGTGTTCTCAGTTCGACGTTGTATATTGTGTGAGTTAGAGCATCGTTTGATTAGAGTGAGACTAGTTCTAATACGAACTCAGTGTATGATGTAAACGAAATAAACTAGCACCAAACCACATGCATCCAAAATTACAAATAGATCATGGAACGTAAAATTGTACGTTTTCGAAATTTGTAACTCTTCTTTTAAAGCGAGTTTCAAAATTCTTTATCGATTTATTTTTGTCTCCATCTTAATTTCAATTTACAGTGAATTGACGCTTGGTAAATACCAAAGATATTGGGATTATACACGGTGTCTGGGAATAAGTGTCGGACAAAGAAAGACGCTATTCGTTGGCTATAAAGGAAAAAATTGTCGTTGAAATAAAATGTAAAACACAACCTTTTTCTAATTGAGTGCAAAAAAAATTATTACACATAACTCTTTTTAACACACCCAATACTTGCCTGGAGCATGGTGTTTACCCGGATAGCTAGATGCCTTCGTAGCGGTTTGCGGGTTACTCCCCTGAGCGGATTTGATTAATGTGCCCAAATATTGTGTTTACGAAAAAGATGACGAATAATTATGAATATTATTTTCAATTTTCTGAGAAACAAGTCAACTTTTAAATTTTTTTGTAACAACAATCAACTATTTTTCAGCCAATGAATAATGATTTCTTTGTCCGACATTTATTCCCAGACACCGCGTACAGTTTTGGAATGGTGGACTTTCGATTTTGGATGTGCATAACAAAGAAAATACTTGTCAAATGCCATCGCTCAGTATTTAATTCATACACTTCACTCGCTGAGATTGTATTAGAATTAGTCTCATTGTTATCACATGATGCACTAACTTACACGAGGAGCAAAAGTGAATTGAGACATGCTCCGAAACATGGTTCACGCCATCCCCTCCTCTGGTACATTTGTCTTTCGGTACTTTTGTACAAATGTACCTAAAGAACAACGGATGGAGATTTATGGCATTTTTAAAAGGCAAATTGAGACTTAGAATGGATTGATTGGGGAAATGGGAGATTTATGGCATTTTTAAAAGGTAAATTGAGACTTAGAATGGATTGATTGGGGAAATGGGAGATTTATGGCATTTTTAAAAGGCAAATTGAGACTTAGAATGGATTAATTGGGGAAATGGGAGATTTATGGCATTTTTAAAAGGCAAATTGAGACTTAGAATGGATTGATTGGGGAAATGGGAGATTTATGGCATTTTTAAAAGGCAAATTGAGACTTAGAATGGATTGATTGGGGAAATGGGAGATTTATGGCATTTTTAAAAGGCAAATTGAGACTTAGAATGGATTGATTGGGGAAATGGGAGATTTATGGCATTTTTAAAAGGCAAATTGAGACTTAGAATGGATTAATTGGGGAAATGGGAGATTTATGGCATTTTTAAAAGGCAAATTGAGAAATTGAGACGTGCTTCGAAACACGCTTTTTGTTATCCCCTCCTCTGCTTCAGGTGCCAAGTTTTAACTTGCAATTCCGACAGAGTATATTCGAGATTAATACTAAAAAAGATTTGTTTCGCTTTTGCCCTATCGAGTGTGCAGCGTGTAACATCTGTATTAGTTTCACATTCCTACATCGAACTCCCAGACCCCGCATTACAATACATTGATAAGTCAATAATAATTTGTAATTGTTAAGTAAAACATAGAATGGTCATATTTATCGACGGAAGTGTGAAATTATCCTACATTGCGTATTAAAAGGTCAAACCAAGTGAATTGGGTGTGATTTGTAACTTTTTTTAAAAATTTAGTATAGACATAAGACAATAAGATTATAGTCGATCATCTGACAATAAACTGTTCTTAATACGAACAAGTTTTTAAATAAAAGGTCACGTGACCGCCATGCTCATTAACGATACGCTTAAACTCCATATACTATTCAATACTAATTATTGAACGATAAAAAAAATGAACATCAACTAACCGACGAGCGATTCGCCCAGATCATCATTGTTAAGGAAGGCCTCCTTCTCGGCCAGCCAGTCCTCCGTCTGCCTAGCCTGCTCCTTCAACAGCTGCAGCTGATGAGCCTACGATTCGAAAAAAGAAAACGTTATTACAAATTCAGCGGATGTTCTAGATCCGTCTGCGTAGATATAAATGAAGTGATCACTAAATAAAAGTATACTTTCATCATGAGGGTGTTGTCATGATTGCGATAAAACAAAATAAGGAATGTTAAAAAAAAATGTTGTGTCGCTAGAATGTGGAAGCGAACCTTAATCTTTATTTTGATACCATTATAATGTTGTTCCATATCTGAGGTACCTGGGTATTCTCATGGTATATTCATTCTATAAATAAACCATATGACTGGAGAATGCTCACTTTTTATTCTTCCCTCTGCTTCGGGCACCAAATGGTGATGCCCTCTACCTGAAAACGGGGTATACTGCGCAATTATGAAGAAGCAGGGGAAAGGCCAATAGCAGAGTACCAGCTGCAGCTCTCTATACGAGACATTAGCGTCCATGGTCAATTTCAAACAAGTTTTAGCTTGAGATGGACATTCGAATTTTTTTGTTTGTTCTTATTGTGTGTAATTTTTTGTGATCAAATGGAATATTTTTTTGGCATTCCATGACCATTTCTTATCATGGAACATCAAAATAAAATATTGCAATAAAAATGGAAATCCAAACCCGCAAACAATTTTGCTTTCCATTTGGGTTCCATGAGAATATGCCTTAGTTCCAAAAAATATAACCTTTATTCTATAGGGACCATGCAAGAGACTGTTAGTGCCATCTGGTGATAAGTTAATAAACCTTTGGGTACGCTGCTATCATTTATGTGTGTAAAGCCCGTAATGCATACTTATTATATTTATCAACCAAAATTATTTATAATGCCTAAGTATAACATAGCGTATTGTACGTAAGAATTTCTAATTTTTTAATGTTTCAACAATCTAATGACATATTCACTCGTAACATAATCTCTTTACGTTCAATGACGTTTACTATTTTCCGTCAATAAAATTCTGTGCGCTGGTATTAACAAACATGTTCCAAAATCTGTCATTTCCAAATGACTTTTATGTTTCTTACATAATTCCTGTCATCTAAAATCTACTCAGATACAACACTTTCTGACGACAAAAACAGGAAACCAAAATTGTACAGAATTATAATAAACTAAAAATGTTGAAGCAAAAGATCGGATGTTAGAAAGTTACACCACCTATAGGCCGGCTAACCGATGGCCTCTAGCTTTATTTTTAATATTTTGAATATTGTTAGTCTTCAGAACCGTCTTTAGAGACCATGTCTGTATCGGTGATCTTAGCTGCATGTGAAAGACTGATTAAAAAAATTTGGCCTGGTCTTAGCACAGTGTGACTACGTTCTGGCCACTGAATGGGTTAAGAAAATTAAATACTGTATTTTTTCAGAGAATTCATTTCTCTGAACTGTTTTTTTTAGCTTTCTTTCTCAAAAACGACTTTTACCCAATGGTTTGTAGCTTGTGAACTATTATCTTAATAAAAATTAACTGAAAATAGCTCGAAATAAGCATTTATCAATTATATATACTTCTTTTCGACTTTATTAAGATCCTCAAAAAAAAACCTAGTATTTATCAAAAGTCAATTAATTTTATACAACATAACTCACCACCGAGGGTTATGGCTAATTTTTTTTTCCTCTTAATTATATTGCAATATATCACCACACTGGGACAATGAGCGGTAAGTTTGTCGGTTGTTGCTCGGCCAGGTATAAAAGGACAACCTATGTCGCACCCCCAATTTTATATTTATTTGCCTTTACTGCAACACATCTTGGAGAACGGCACATTTAATGAAAAAAAAGTTAAAAAAATATATAAACTGGAAATAGTCTATCCAAAATGGACTGATAATGCTATTCAAACCGCTTACGACACTAAAGAAACAATACCTGTGTCAGGTAAAGACGCCTCTCCTCCCAAGCTCCATCCAGGGTCTCAGCGATTTTCTCCAAGCGCTGCATTTTAGCCGGTAGATTGATGCTGGAATCCGCAGCTTGGAGTGGCGCCAGCTGCTTCTCCGCCTCCGCACGCAGGCTTACGACGGATTTCTGACGGCCATCTATCTCTGCCTGCAAAGTTCCAAAACCGTGTTTATAAAAAGTTCAAGTTTTTCCCTCTGATGAGCACTATCTCCTCTCCAAGAGAGTAGGGGTAAAATATTTCAGGTTTTTGCCGATTCATCGTTTATATTCAATTTTATGGAAAAAATGGTCCAGTAAAAAAGTATCCCGAAAGCGTATTTAAGCTGATAAAATTGACTTTTATTGCAATAAATTAGGGCTTTGTGTCAAATCACTTAGTCACGTGATTTACAAATTCCATAACATTATTATATCTCACAAATCACTAAATTGCAAAGGGGAGGTGCTATCTCTTTCACACTCTTTGTTGTTCTATAGCAGGAGTTCCCAACCAGGGGAGCGCGCCTCCCAAGGGGGGATAGAGAGATGTCAAGAGGGGCGGAAAACGTTTGCATTTTAGAAAGAAAGAACAAAAAGATATACAAACAAAATTAACAAATAATATTATAATGTAATGTTTAATTTACATGCATAAAATTAATGAAATTAAATACCATATTCACTATTATTACCACAAACTTGCGAAAAATTTGACGTTTTGGTGAACATTTTTTGTTGAGAAATCAGTTTGAGTGTGTAAAATTATTGTGTCTCACTGTTAAAAGGTAAGTTTGTGTATTTACAAACTTCAGTTACCATTTTTATTTAATTTACTAAATCAAAGGGGGGGTATGAAAATATAATTTATAGTCCGGGGAGCCTCAACAAAAAAAGGTTGGGAAACCCTGTTCTATAGTGATCATAGATTGGACTGCACGATCCATATCATTTTGTAAGATCAAAAATCAGAGTGAGATAGCAATGATTGACGACTAAATATAATTCGTTTACTTTTTACCTTAGACATTATTCAGACTATTTTATATCTGTGGTTGTATATATATATATATATATATATATATATATATATATATATATATATATATATATATATATATATATATATATATATATATATATATATATATATATATAATACAATATTATTTATTTGATTTATTTCTTTTTATTTTATCATAATGGTAAATATAAGTTTGGTATATAAGTGCCAAGTGATAGAAAAAAATTAAGATTTTCAATCATCGGCATTCCCATTAGCATCGTTATTTGCGTATTAATTTTTATATAACAATTTAACCAGGTCCTGATATAATTCTTCCCAAATGCAACAATTTACTTGCATTTTATTGCTTTTTTTACAACAACAAAAAAAACCTATCGTAACGAGCAGCACTGTGCCAGCTGTGGTAAACGTATTTGATGTTAATATGTTGAAGAAAATTCAATATTATGCAGGCAAAACAAGAAAGTTTGGTAACTATTAGTGTAGCCACAAACAAATCGATAATTGTTTGAAAATTTCCAATAGCGGCAACCATCGTAAACGGTATGGACTTACCTTCCTCTCCTGATGCAATTCCAGTAGAGCTTCGGCCTCGGTTACGCTGGCCGGTGGCTCGGTTGCATTCATTCGCTTCACTGTCTCCGCAACCCACACTTCCAGCTCCTGAAAATTAATAATAAATTGTTAATGTGGAAATTTTTATAAAAATGGTAGTTTATTTCTACGTGAAGTGTTTTAAAATTTACTTCGTAGTAATTCGAAAAATGTTTATAATTAACTTCGTAGTGATTCGAATTTTTATAAAAATGGTGATTTTTTCCTACCTAAGGTATTTTAAAATTTACTTCGTAGTAATTCGAAAAATTTTTATAATTAACTTCGTAGTGATTCGAATTTTTATAAAAATGGTGATTTTTTCCTACCTAAGGTATTTTAAAATTTACTTCGTAGTTATTGTTTCCGTACCCTCAATCAAATGGAATATCAGATTTTAGTATCGTCATAGCTTGTGAACACCTGATTGATTGTATATTCCATTTCCCATAGCAGTCGCCTGGTACGTCTTCAAGTTCTAGTATATCGCATTTATGCCAATTACGTCGGTTCAACAAGCGCAAATGGATTAATTGCTAGTTGCATTCAATTAAATACACTGCAACACTTTGCTTAATGTCAAGGGCTATAAAATCGGATAACGAAGAAGTGCAGATTTAATCATAACCATATCCATAGCAGCCTCTTTGCTGACTTCTATTTGCTTAAAACCTTTAATATTTCGATCCTAAGAGAGGTTGAAACTAATTAACTTGAGTGCATCACTTAAATGAATAACACAGTTTGTTACAATGTTTCTTCTGAGAGATCATTGTCATGTTAACCTTCATGGCAAATATTGTAATTGCACTACTGGACATCGCACCGCCTTACCCGAAGTGCTTCGCAGCTATTTTGATACTCTCGTAACTCAGTTCCAGCGAATGCTGGAAACCTGATATATGTGCTGATAAATTCTTATCTATCATTTCACCTTCACGGGAAATATTGTAATTGCACTACTGTACATTGCACCACTTTACCCGAAGTGCTTCGCAGCTATTTTGACACTACCGTAACTCAGTTCCAGCTAATGCTGGAAACCTGGTAAATGTGCTGATAAATTCTTATCTATCATTTTGTTTCAGGATAGAATCTTTAGTTGCACTTACCTCACCTACATATTATTAAAGAGCAGAAGACAATTCCAGATAACAAAACACAAAAAAATAAATGTATGTCTCTGTCGTGGCGCGCTGTCTAAAGTTTCATGTATTGCCATCTCTAGTTTTGGCCACACTTTTGGGGTATAAAAGAGGATGTCATGGCATAACAAATCCATTCAGTATTCACTATCTGTACTTCTACCAACTTACTTCGTATTCTACATCTCACTTCAAGATAAGGCCTTGGTACTCGCTTTAGCCAAATAATATATTTCAACCAAATCAAATAAATTTTAGACGCCAGTCCTACCACCATTCACAATTTCCATCGAAAAATAGAATCGAATTTTTGAATGACTACAGTACATTCATTACTTCATCTTCAAAAGAAAAATAACCAACCTTAAGATCACTATCAAACTTGTGCACGATGGTAGCGTTTTCGAGCAGCTTGTCTCGCTTCTCGGCCAGGTCCGAGAGCTGTTTCCACGACGCCTTCAGCTCGCTCAGACGCGCTTTGATGTGGTCTGCGTGGTCGGGATACCTGGCGAAATGAAGAATTAAAGTTAGTTCCTCCAAAAATATTATGTGTTGGAATTAATTCGTAGCGTTTTACGAGAGATGACGTGGGTATTACAGTATTCTGTTTTACCTTCAGAAACAAATTTATCGTAAATCAGCTTTGGTTAGGTCTTATTTTTACGACACGTCTTATTTTTCAATCGTTAATAACAACACGTTGCAATTATTAAATATGTCAAAATTTGTGCCGAATAAAGTGTTTTTGCGAGTAGTTTTACTACATTATTTCAATATGAAGAAAAGTGCTGCGGAAAGTCATCAGATTTTGGAGGAAGTTTATGGTGAACATAATTTAGTTGAGCAAACGTGTCGGAAGTGGTTTGAACGTTTTAAAAGTGGTGATTTTGATTTGGAAGACAAGGAACGACCTGGATAGCCAAAACAGTTTGAAAATAGAGAATTGGCGGAATTACTTGAAGAAAACTCATCTCAAAGAATTAAAGAGTTGTATACAATGTTGGGGGTTGACCTGTCAACTTTGGAAACTATCCAAAAGGAAATTGGGTCCCATATGAACAAAAATCGAGGGACGTTGAAAGGTCTTTTAACCTGTCTTACATGTCATAATATCACTTCTTATGAAGATTGTAAAAATGACTGATTCATGGATTGCCTCCAAGGACAAAGCGTTCTTTCGACGGGGTATCCGTCTCCTATCCGAAAGATGGCAAAAGTATTGGCAAGCGAGGGGTAGTATTTTCATTAATGTATTTTTTTATTTTCGTTTAAAATAAATCATTATTTGACTCTCAAAAAATGACTACGAATTAATTCCAACACGTAATAATCAGGTGGTGCGTCTTCTAAATCAATATTTATTGATTTAAATTATTAATTGTAACATATTTAGGACAGTATCGAGCACTAAATAAGGAACGTACAAATATACTTATAAATTATAAATATGCGTATAAAGTTTAAAAAGCAGAATTCGTACAGAATTTTAAACAAAATCAAATTCAAAATAGATGGATTATTATCGATTCGATATTATCGATCGTAAAATAGAAGGGGCATACAGCTCTTTTAAAAATGTATGAAAAGTATAGTTTAGGAGCAAGACGACCCACACGAAACAAACACGAGGCAGGAAAACAGTTGCTGAGTATTACAAAAAAATTTTTTGTATAAAAATGTTACAAAGATAAAACTTTGTGAAAAATCATTGTAAAAGTCAATAAGCTTCTGTACTGATGGTTAACCAATCTACAGAAACAAATAATCACCAAAATTGGTCTAGAATTGCAATGCGTAACGATGTTCTACGTACGTACAAATGTACCTAACGAACAATGGACGGAGATTTATGGCATTTTTAAAAGGTAAATTTAGATTATAATCAGCCCTATGTTACGAATGACGTAAATTATTAGCCTTTAAGTAGACATCCGCGTGCTGAAACATAATAAATTTTATTTGATACGTACGTTAAAATGGCCCCTTATTTCACTTTACGTGAAAGTAGCTAAAACAATGGCCGTTATGGCTGACTTCATAGGTTACTTAAATATTTCTTTCCATAATTTAGTAGACTTAACTAGTATAATAGATTGGGCGAACCGAAAAGTAAAGTGACTAATTTTTATAGTTACCTTATAAAAATTACGTTATGTATTAAATTAGATGCCAACAAACATCGATATACTTTTTATCTCATAAAAATTATATTGCGTTTGTAGAAAGGTAAAAAAGTATGTACTCGAGAATTGAGATATGTGTCTGGTCTATATATGTTATCAAATAATACTTTTGTAAAACATTTTCGACTATCTAAAGAAATAACAAAATTTTTAATTGACAAAATTTATAATCAACGTCACAAAATTTTTAAAACAAAAGTAACCAAATTTATATTCAATATCAGTCAAATTGAGATCGATGTTGAAAGTTTACAAAAACATTACTTATCGTGCAAGAAAACAAAATAACCTACAAAAATACATATCCTGTCATCCATACATAAAGTACAGAACTGTCCTTGTCAAATATATAGCTCCATCCTTTTTTCTGCTTGTAAAATTATATGACGCTATTCCTTTCTCTCAAGCCAACAAAATTAGCATTACATTAACAAGTAATAATGTTTAGGATAACGCTAGTGCGATACAACGCGTCGATTTTTAAAGCAAACCTTAAGGTAACTGTTATTGTCGTACGTTAACGAACATATACGTTAAACAAAGTGAATTATATAACATAGGGCTGAATAAATATTTAAAAAAATTAAAAAATGAGTCACAATAATTATTTAAAGGAAAAATCTTTTATTTTCAAGGAAAATTTTATACTAAACATTGGTTACTTGTAAAATTACTTAAGTTATAATCACTTCTACCATCAAAACTCGAGGCCGGTATGCTAGTTAAATAGGTACACACCACACTTGAAGCACACACCGCACGGTACACAATTATTTAAAAAGTTATATTTACAAGCAAAAGAAACAAAAAAGACCTTCGAAGACTTAATAATATGGCATATCTGTAAAAAATGCAAGATTAACCAAAAAACTGCACTTCGACGAGCGACTTTAAGATATTACAAATACCAAAAATATACTCACTTTTTCACCAGCCTGGCAGCCTCGCTTTCGTGCTGCTTGATCTTGTCTCCAATAGCTGTGGCCTCTGTCACGAGTGCATCGTGGCGCCGGCGTAGCTCCTGTGCGGCAGCTAAATCGCGGCCCGCATCCGGGCTACTCAAAGTGGCCGCCTTCTCTGCCACACGCTCTGCCGTATCTGCCACATCCCTGTTAACAATGAAATTTGTTGTTATGAAACAATGTTACATTTTATTAATTTAAATACAACTTAAATGTACATAATTTTATGTAAATTTATGTGTAAGTGATGAGTATCCTTGACATCATTAAAACTTATTTATCGGCATGACATTACTGGCAACATTATTAGAAAATTACACTAAACGTTAATTTTATAGAAATTCATTATTCACAATTAAATTAAACTACGTGATGTAGTATTATTTCTACTTTCTTTAAGTTCTTCACCACAACCTAGGTTTCGTTGTATTACAACGTCTTATCTATTAAAACATCTAGCAAATAGCAAAGATCTTTGCTAATAGCCCACCTGAAGATGTTGTAATACAACGAAACCTAGGTTGTAGTAAAGAATTTAATTAAAGTAGAAATAATACTACATCACGTAGTTTCATTTAATTGAGACTAAATAAATTATTTTCATTTCGTTGATTTTCAATTTGTATATTTAGATGTTAAAAAAACAAAAAAAGTCTGTTTGCAAACAACTTCCTAAACTTATGTTTGCAATTCCAAAAATCGCTATAGTGGTATTTCAAGTTGGTCGTTAAAAGTACCACCATATACACATACGTCACCCAGATATAATGTACTCGATGGGAAGTTCATCCAAGAGAACCAAATCTATTTTTTTATATTTAGGATGACTCAAAGCATTTTAAAAGGCATGTATTTTGTTAAAAATATAAAAATAAAGTGTCAACCAAACTTTTTTGTCTATGACCCAACTTGCTCTTGTAGACTATGTTTCTAATGAGACAGACAATTTACCTGTTGTACAAATGAATCTCCAATGCAGCGCCCAGGTCGTCGCGATACGCCTGCAGCGCACCGCTCAGCGCACGCCACTTCTTCAAGAATGCGTCACGCCTCTTAGCGACCTGTTCACCTTGCTGACCCTGAAGGACAGTCGAAAAATTGATGTTAACATAGTATACAGTAATCATAATACGAAAACACTATACAATATCAAAGATAGTTAAGGCAAGATGCGAATGAGTATCACAATCAGTTACCTGTTGCAGCAGTTTATCCGCAAGAGATGAGATCGTCTTGATATGCTTGTCATCCACCCGCATATCACTGTCAACATCGTCCAGCTTACGCAACAAAGCACTACAGTGTTCGTAGTCGCGACCCGTATCGTGGGCTTGCACCTGGAGAATGAAGACAAAATGTGTTACGTAACAACCAGTTGGAAAGTAGAAGATGAGCTACTTGTTGTTTATATACATTTTGTCTTGCATTAGCCTTATTGGAAATAAAGCAATTGTGACAGACAGACTTAAAAATGAATGACACGTCTACATTAATTAGTTAATATTTCAAGCGTGAACTAAGCTAGTTTTATCAAATTTAAGACGCAGGTTGTTCAGATACTGTCGGTCTGAAACGTAAAGATACATTTGTCAATTAGGTGCATAAAAAAACTTTTAAAAATTTACAGGAGAAAAAAGCACTTTTGAATGATTTTTAGGGTACTGTATCTCAAAAAAAATACAGAACCTTTATAAGACCTTTCACGTGTCTATCTGTCACAGCCGTTTTTCTATTAAGGTACTCCAAAAAAATGTTTTCACATTCCATATAGAAATTGTATGGGGTATTATTTGAAAGAGCTATTTACAAGGGTCCGAAAAATATTTTTTCCATAACTTTAGATAATACCGTCTGTATAAAAACTACCTGGAATGGTAAAAAAAAATGAACCGCGTAATTTTTTTTGGGTTAAGTTGGTAAACAATTTTGCTTGGTAATAAAGGAAGGCTTTATTACCAAGTCAAATTTTAGCGTGTGTTTGCAGCTGTCGAAATAGGTCGACCTCAAAGTTGCTACGTGAATTTTATTATGGATAAATTAGTTGAACAAAGAGTTTGCCTTAAATTTTGTGTTTGAAATGAAATTTCTTGTTCCCAATATTTAATAATGTTAAGAAATGTCTATGATTACTTGACTATGTCGAAAACACAGGCATACGAGTGATACAAATGTTCAAAGAGGATCGTAAAGTAATCGAAAATTTGCCTCAACCTGGACGGCCATTAACGTCTACCATTGATGATGACATTAAAAAAATCAAACAATTAGTGCCTGAAAATCTCATTTCAGTATTAGAGAGTTGGCTCGAGAGTTGATCATTGATAAAATGAACGTTCACGGAATTTTAACAAACGTTTTGCGCATGAGACGCCAGAGGCGTAAGAAGCCAATCTGTGGATGGATGACTCATGGATTTTGCATGACGATAATGCTCATAGAGCAACAATTGTGACATTAAGCCAAAAATTTAAATAATACCATAGACCATCCACAGTATTCACCGGATTTAGCCCCGTATGACTTCTTCGTGTTCCCAAATTGCTGCCACTTCGTGGAACCTATTTTAACTTGATTGAAGACATGAAATGGAATTTGCAGGAATTAAAGGCCATATGACTTTCGGCCAATGCAAAAGTGTATGGAAGAGTGGGTCCGGCGTTATTACAGTTGTATTGCAAGCAATTACGTTGAAGGTGACAAAATAAATTTTGATGAATAACGTTAAATTTGTGCATTTTTTTAACGATTAGTTAAAGGGTAGTTCTTATACAATTTTCAAAACATCTTAACCCTTTGAGGCCTGAATTAAAATTACTGGAGAAAAAAGTATTTCTCACAATTTAACCTCTTATTGGTAGATAAACATCGCCCATTCGCTGGCAGATGAACATTCTGCACACCTTCTTCGCAAACTAATTTCCTGTTTAAAAACCTCATCTAAAGCAGTTTAACAATCATACCGTTGCTCCAAAGTATTTAATTTAGTAATAAAGAAGTGGTAATACAGCAATACGACTATGCTTCTAACACTTAAATATAAATTCCTCAATAGTTATTAACATTTTACCTTCTTCTCCCTAAACAACAAACGTACTTAACACCACCTTTTACAAATTGATAAATGACAGTATCTTTTCGGTCGACAGTATAATTTCTAGAAATTGTTTATTATTTCACATTCTTCCTTAGCATCACCGATTGATATAATTAGAATAAAAAATATAATAAATAGAATCAAACTATTTTGAAGAAAGAAATGGCATCGCGTAACTTTCAGCCACAACCACTAAAGAAAACCAGAATTATGAAATTCACAATGAATCAACTCACCATCATTTCCTTGTCTCTGATCCAGGCCTCTATCTTGTCCAAGTGATTGTTGAACTCGAGCATATCCTGCGCCTCCTCCAGGCCGCGACCTGCATTATAACAAATTTATTCAGTTATATAAGAACCAATCGCAAGAGTTTACAAACATTTCACATCTTATAAACATTACGATTTTTACTAAAGTCATGTATCCTAAAGCAACGATTTTTATGTATAAAACAAGTTATTTAAAAAAAATTATAGAAATGCGCAAAGGGCATCCGGGAGCATTCTACTCTATTTAAAAATTTTGGTTGGACATTACAGAGAGGTAGCGAGTTCTCAGCAACACGTAATAGGGACAGTGCTTGAAACAACAACACCCCCTGGTGCTTGAAATTTACACAAACAAAAAATTTTAGTTATATTTTTGTACAGAGATAATGTTACGAGTGAAGATACAATTTTTGAAAATTTAAACACTGTATCACTTAAATGCGTTTATACAGTACACTACATAATATTTAGGTATTATAAATAATTTTGATTGATTACAATGAGTACGTTCCACAAGCCGCTCGCAACGCTCGCGCCCACGACTTTGGTCAAATCCATTTCACTAGCTTGTCAACGATGTAACTGTCAGTTCCAATGGAACGAGTTATGAAAAATGCGTATTCTAACTATGAGGAAAGGGCGAGTATTTGACAAAAATACATAGATTATAGTATTGTATTTTTTCTTATGTATTAATCGTTAGATAATAATTTACACTTACATTAATTGCAAAAGTGCAATTTAATTTCTATACAAATTTTATGATTATTTGCGTGTTTTGCGCCTTTTTGTGTAACCTTAATTTTTATTATGTATATCTCGGAGCTGCATAAAGTGATTCTCTTCGTCACCATGTTTAATTTTTAAAGGCAATATAAATTTATTTATGTAAATTTCATATATCAATGTGTCAAAGTCAAATTGACAGATAAACGACTCACATTGATACGTGAGTTGGTATGGGCTCGAAGTGGTCGTGAACAATGATGCGATCAATGACGTTTTGATCACGACCGCAACGACTGTGGTCGCCAAGTGGAACGATATAGTGAGCGTTGGGATCGCCTAGTGGAACGTACTTAATATGAGTTATTATACTGAGGAGTTATTACAAAAATAAGTTTATTAAGTTATCACCAGCATCTTGCACGACCCTACAACGGTCCCAAAAACAATATAATTAAAATATACAAAACTATGTCTCATATGTAAAACAATGCTATAAAACATTCCAATATTATATTTATTTCAATCTTTTTTGGAGCCACAAAACTTCTGACAATATGCGGCCAACAAATCCTTATCTCTGGGATACCTTAAGTGCCATAAATCTGACAGACTTGCTGGAATATCAAAATCAATAAACTTACGAGTTTATATAAAAACACAATAATTCTACGAAAAGAAAATTCAACAAACCTTTTTCCTCCGTCCTCTCCAACAGTATCGCCCACTGCTTCTCCAGCTCTTTCAGCACCGGTCGGAGCTCCTCTGCGTCGGCAGGGCTACGCGCAGCCAGCCGCTCTGCTGTTGCTGCCACATCTGCGACGCGGCCCGCGTTCGCCGCCAGCTCGGCTCGGAAGGCCTGGTGCTTCTGCAGCTTCGCTATCTTCTGTTCCAGCGATGTTACCTCCGCTACAATATAGATGTTTAACATTATTTGCAAGTTTTTACCAAATTATAAGATCATTAGTTACGATTATAAATATGTTTAGTGCAGAGTTAGTTGTATCATAACATTGATAATACTGAAAACTGAACATATACCAACATTTTTATGCCTTTTATATATAACTTAACTCCTACAATTCCATTAAAGCGACTTACAAAACAATTAAAAGAACCCATTGTTACAAAATTTCTAAATAATAACGCAATCTTTAATAAATTAATAACTTTATAACCACTTTGGTTTTTATATTCCTACTAGCTGACCCGTGCAAAGTCTTGGCACTATATCGCCATCTAGCGTGTTCCAAGTATACAATGTGGCTAAGATATTTGATGTGTCGCCCACAGATGGCGCTCATGCCAATTGTTATAAAAATTAATTTTTTATTAACAAAAAGATTTTTTTCGAATTTTTTTATATTTTTCGCCCAAAGTAGAAAACATAAGCTTTAAGTGGGTATTTTTTTTATTTTTTTTGGTGCAGTAGTTAAAGAGATCGAGCCACTCGACCAAAAAAACACCTTTTAGAAATAATATATTTAGATAATACCGCAGAATCAGTTCTAATAATCAGTTTAAAAAACATCATGAGTTAAATACACATCAGAATATACAGCACCTTTGAAATTACAGGCTACCTAGAAACTTGTGTTTCCAGCCATTTTCGAGCTTGTAAGAACTCTCACCTTGTCCATGATCAGCTTCCAGCTTCTTCATCTTGCCGTTGATCCAGCCACGGGCCTCGGATGCGTCACGCACAAACTGGGCACGGAGCAGTGCGTTGATCAATTTTTCCTTGTAAGCCGTCGACATTTCGTGCACCTGAAATATAAAAGCATTATTTATAACCTCAGTGTTATTATAGTGTGTACAGTATTCATTTATATTTGAAAATTTGAATTTTTTTGAAGCAATTTCTTCATGTGAACCAAAATTAGGTACTCGTTCGTACATCATAAAATTTCATTTCATGAAATTTTACTTGACCCGATTTTTCTGTCATAAAATAAAGAGCTGTAGAAGAGTTATTCGACAGATAGAGAATAACTGAATTTTGCAACCATCTCATAACTGATATTAACGGAATATACCCAGCATTAGGTGAATAACATTTCGTTGACAATAAAACAAAACAACGGTTATTCACCCTTTGACAGCTGTCAAATTGACATTTTATTTAAAGGTTATTGATAAAACAGTTAGCCACTTGACATCTGTCAAATTGACATTTCATTTAAAGCATTGGTTACTTATGTCAAAATTACAGTCTTATTTTTATATAGACTTTAAAATTACTCGCATAAAAAGAAAGTTATCAGTAACAGTAGTGTGTTTGTATGTATTGAGTGCGTTCCACTAGGCGATCGCAACGCTCAAAACGCTCATTAAATCGTTCCACTTGGCGATCGCGGTCGTTATCAAAATGTCATTGTTCACGACTGCGACGACCCATGTATCAAGGTGGGACGTTGTGATCGTTTATCTGTCAATTTGACTTTGACACATCGATACATGAAATTTACGTAAATAAATTTATATAATCGTTGAAGATTAAACATAGTGACGGAAAGAAGCACTTTATGCAGTATCCCTAATATAATAAAAAATATAATCTCTTGATTTTTGTCCAATACTCGCCATTTACTCATAGTTATCTCGTTCCACTTGGACTGACAGCTACAACGTTGACAAGCTAGTGGAATAGGTACGTTCGCGGTCGTGGGCGCAAGCGTTGCGAGCGACTAGTGGAACGTACTCATTGACAAACGTGAAATGTTTGACTTTCCAGCTACACTGCTCTAACACGTAAGTATTGTCCGTGTTTATTTCTCTCTTACACATTGTTCGTCTGAAGTTCGTTTAAACTTCAAGTAACTGTCTATCTATTGGAAAACTACCATTGTTTATCAGACTAACTATCAGTGGAATAGATTAATTTGTTAGTTACTTGTAACTCATTTGTGTTACGGAGATTCTTTAGATTATTTAAATTCTTAGATCATGATCGTAGCAGTTTTAAAGCTAAAATTGCCTCACCTTCTTCCTTCTCTTGTTGACCTGTTCCAGCTCTGCGGCGATCCTGTCGCTCTCCACATGGTTCTGCTGCAAAAGTTTTGCTCCGACGCTGTTTAGAGCCGTCAGCTTTTCCACCTGGAATGGGCAAATTAAAATTGAGACATGTTTTTAATTTCAAGAATTTTTCTATACTTCCAATAAAAACAAATATAGGAGGGCATTCTTGAAACCTCTTTCAAGAATGCCCTCCTCTCCATTCAGTTAATTTTAAGAATATATGATAAAACGTCATTACATTCCCATTTTTTTAACACATCCGTTACTCTATTGTTTGAAGCCTTCGTCCTGAGAATTTTAAAAGGTGACCTCAAAAACATAGTAAACCATTTTGAGGTTCGTAAGGTTTAGATTAAATTATGGCTCAAATTATACCATGTGATGAATTAATATTAGAATAACAATTTGAGGAAAAATCGTAAAGATACGATGGACGCACTGCAAATCAGTTGTAATACGTATGTTTATTCCAGACATTTTTCATTTCATATTTCAAAAGCATGACCCAAGATTCTCCAGCATTCTCCAATCATACCACTTCACACGCATAGAACAGATTTTGTCATTTTTTTGTACCTCAAACTGAAAAATGGAACTCTTATAAGGTAACTCACGTGTCTGTCAGTCCGTCTATCATAGTCAATTTTCTCAGAAATTATGTCATGTGGAAACTTGAAATTTGGCACAATATACATATTCAGCAGCTCATTTTTTAAAATAATCAGATATGAATTAAAAAAAGGGGTAAAGAAAGCAACAAACAATTTTTTTTTAAATTTTAATTATTACATGGGATGTCATCTGAAAAGCCTTGTTATACAGAATACAAAAATGATTTTTTCCTAACTTTAGAAAATAAAGTATTCCCTTCTCGTTATTTCTAGAAATATAGAACCAAAAATTATGAAAAAACAAGATTGGTTAATTCCAACCAAGAGATTACTAGAAAACTAAAGCCATTGTCCTAACCTTTATAATTTTTTAAATACGCACCATGTTTTAACGCCTGTGTAAGATATAGTTGGCAACACGTTGTCAAAAATAAATATTTGTAAATAGTTTAATAGAAGCTAATGTACTCTTAAATGTTTATCAAGTGCCTTAACGTGTACAGAACATTCGCAGTACGAGTTCTACACGTACTTGACGTGTTTTTTTATATTCTGTTGCGTAGACGCTATAGAAATATGACTGACGGCTGTTCAGGTGTTGTCAACATTAATGGAATAATTTATTGAATATATTTGGCGTTAATTTTGGAGAAATTCATTATTCACAATTAAATGAAACTACGTGATGTAGTATTATTTCTACTTTCTTTAAGTTCTTTACCATGATCTAAATTTCGTTGTATTTCAACATCTTCATATTAGCAAAAATACAACGAAACATGTCCAATGATACAACGAAACATATCGAAACAATACAACAAAGCAACGAAGAAGAAAGAAGAACGAGCAAAGATACAACGAAACATGTTGAAACAATACAACGAAACCTAGGTCGCGGTAAAGAAATTAAAGAAAGTAGAAATAATACTACATCACGTAGTTTCATTTAATTGTAAATGGAATAATTGTAAAGTTTATTTTTTGTCTACCTAATATTGTTCCATATTTATGTAGCAACCCTAATTCGTCCATGGTTCCAGGTTGTATTTTTAGATGAATGTTTTTGAATAAATACATTACCTGCGTGTTAAGTAGTTTCTCAAATGCCTCGTGCTTCTTCAGCTGCGCGTCCACCTCCTCCACGCTGCTTGTCGGTGAAATCTCCTTACCTGAAATTGAGGTATGCGATTAGATTCGCCGCACGCACTGATCACACCAGGATAGATGTTTTATAAAAATATATTATTTAGAAAATTTACTGGCTTTTTCCAAATTTCTCACTTATGAATCATATTGTAAGAATGCATTTTTGGCCTTTGTACTAAGACTTTTTCAGACGGATGTGATTTTTTGAACAAATAGTGGGCAAATCCAGTTAGTTAGCATATAAATAGACTTACTAATTCATGGACGTTATTGCCCTAAACATCCATTTACCATTTTTGGAAAAATAAAAAAACTTGTTTTTGAGATAATTAATATCAGATGTAATGCGATGACAAACCTTTAAACCAATTTCTTTTGTACCGGAATATTTCTCAATCAGTGATCAATATTGAAAAGGATATTTAGGGCCTCAAATTTAATCAAAAACATTTGTATAAAAAAATTTGTAACATTCGTTTGACTTTCAAAAAACATGGAACTTTTTAAAAAACAGACATTCGTTCGTTCACGTGTTTCAGGGTCAAATACCTAGGTGTTACCTGGACCTTGAACCTACAATTCCGATCTTATTTTAAGCAATCTTCAATACTATTGAGGAGACAATTAACAAGGAAATAAATTTGAGGAGACGGATGTCAATATAAGACACCCACAGATTTTGTATCCAAAGACGCATTAAGTAACTTATATGCAAGATCATATCGACAACTGCAAAACTGTGTTTACAGTCTAAAAACATTAAAATATAAAAAAGTTTTAATACTGACCGAGTGCCGCCTCCTGAGCAACGCTCAGGTTGTGCATTTGCTTGGCATCTCGCAAGAAAAAGTGCAAATCGCTTAACTGGTCTAGTTCGACTTGCCGAGCATGCCACGCTGCGTGAAGGCGTGTGCGTTCTGCCAGTAGCCCAGTGCGACGCTCTTCAACTTCCTGTGGAGAACAGTTTGCATTAAATCATTAAATTTTAATAGAGAGTATTACAACAGAGTTTAAAGCCATTCCTCCAGCCTATCCAATCCGTCTTAGCAATTGTACTATAAAAGTTAATATCAAAAAAATATAATGCACGCTTCTCTTACTCTGGTTTCAGGATTTAAATGACAATCCAGCGATAAATCAATTTTATATTAGTATATTATTATATATAAAAAATACAAAAACAACGTAAACTTACTGCCGCTGATCTATGCCCCGTCTGTACCATAGCACTGCCCAGTTCGAGTGCGGCGCGGAACGAATCCTCACGCGCCTCTATCTCCGCCTTCAGCTCGCCGTGTTCCGCTCGCAGAGCTTGTGCTGCGCTCGCATCACGCACTCGCGTCTCTGTTCCCATCGTCGCACGCAGGTCCTGCGACCACGATGTCAGGTCGCGCACCTGCAATATACAGTGACCATGTCTTCCATAAACAGCATGATAGCTTTTTAAATAAATTGTAAAATGTAACATTTTCCCAGTTTTCCACTTTCTATTTAAGAACAGACAGTTCTTTTCGCTAGAAATTATAATAATAGATATAAATGATGTTAGAAACTCTTCTATTTTATTAATATAAAATTTATTTTCTGTATTGTTTTGTCTTTGTGTAAAATAAAGGATATGTGAAAAAGAGACAAACAGATGGACTCAACTCTTACTCTGGATTCTGCTGAACCAATTGGAAACAAAATGTTAACAAAACACGTAGAAAAATGCACGCAAGACATATTTTTTTAATTTTACCAGGAGGTACCATATTTTTAGCAAATATTACAGCAAACATTCCAAAAAAAATATTTTTAATGAGAAGTGGTTATGAGAAATAATATGAAACGATCGAATCAAATATCTTGAAAAGAAAAACATTACTTTAGAAACAATTTTTTTTAAAAGTTAAGTGCCCTATTGCTGTAGCTTTTAAGAAAAGATCTGTCTTTTCAGATTTTGAAATTCAATTTTTTTTTTTTTTGTTTCATGTCAATTACAGGTGAAAAATATAAACTTCACTCTGAGTAAATACAAGACAAATATAAATTATGTCTTAGGAGCACGACTCGCGTTTTAGACTATCTGGCTTGTTTATAATGGTTTTACTTCTAACAAAAGCCATTATAAACAAAAAAGAGAAAATAATTAAATCCAATAATTAATCCAAAAATAAAAAAGGCCATACCTGGGTTAAGAATCGGTGAAGATCGCATGCAGCATGCAACCTGTCTCGCCTCTCAGCAGCCGCATCCTTCAACGACTCCCATGATTCGGCTAACGCCTTTTGCTGTCGCGCTATGTGCGACGCGTTACCACCCGGGTACAGAGCTTGTAAACGCTCAGCGTCTTCCATAAGAATCTGATTATAGAGACAGAAAATGATGAAATTATACGAATTGCTGAAGGTGTACTGTGTGCTATGTAGTGTTCAAGTTTTTAATAAGCCGAATAAAAACAAATTCGGAATATTCTACAGTTCAATAAATTACAGATGATGGTAGGTCATAGCATGTGACGAGGAATATCTGCAGATTTGGAGCAATATTTAAATCATCAAATCCTGAATGCCTGCCTTAGAAGGATATGGAATTTACAACTACCAAGTTATTCGCTATATATATTATATAATAGCTACTCTCTAGGCCTACGTTCCTCTAGCCGCTCGCGCCCACGACCCACGACGCTCGCGCTCACGACCACAATCCTACTCATTCCACTAGCTTGTTAGCATTTCAGTCTATAGTACTATCAGTCTAAGTGGAATGGCTTATGAACAATGCATATTCATAACTATGAGGAATTGGCGAGTATTGAACAAATATAAAGAGATCACAGCATTGTATTTTGTTACGTAATAATTAGATAATCAATTCCAATTCACAAAGAGATCACAGCAATTGTAAAAGTGTAATTTAATTTCTATAAAAATTTGATGATTCTATGTTTTACATCTGCCGGTGTAACCTCTACTTCTATTAGATAGTTCTCAGAATTGCATAAAGTGACTCTCTCCAGCGTCATGTTTAATCTGCAAAGATCACCATTTTTAATCTCAATGTGTCAAAGCCAAATTGACAGATGAATGAATGCAATTTCGTTTTTGTATTTAGCCAGGAATTTTAATACACTTCAATATGTGGGTCAGTTCGATCACAAAGCAATGAAGTATTGATCACGATCCAAAATGACTGCGGTCATCAAGTGGAACGATGCAGTGAGCGTTTTGAGTGTCGCGATAATATTATTGAACAATGTTAACTAGGCGATAGTATTAATGAATAATGTTACTCGTAATTAAATAATTTTATATATCAAACGTGAGATGAGATCATATCATGCGCGAGATCAAAGTTATATAAACTTTTGACTTTACACATCTGACACTATTTCACTTTTGACATAGTGTTAGAGTCACTTCAAAGTAAGTGAATGAGTGGCTAACTGAACGCCCAAAATATTTGAGAAGTTAATTATAAGAATTAGCAATCTGCTAGACTGCTAATTCTCAAAATTAGCAAGAAGCTAATTTATAAAAATTAGCAAACTGGTTTTTTTTACTGAATCTATTAGAAAACAATCGGAAGTCAGAAAATGTTCAAATTTGGAAAAAAGGATACCCTTATAGGTTTTTCATATAATTTAAATGGTATAACATTCTATATCAGTATATACAATTTGGAGTTATGATAATTTTGGATCTTCTATAAAATTTCCAAGACTAAGTTAGGGTTAGGATGATTGCTTGAGGGTATGAATTGATTAATGCTAACCAAAACAACTTAATAGCCTATTATTACAAAGAACCCATAGTTAATGAAATTGTTATTAATTGGTAGTCAAATACTGTAATGATTTTATATATAACACACGACTCAGCTGTTAAAATAATTCTTTATATTGACTTGTTTTACACATTTAATACAAATCATAACCAATTCGGCCCATGAAATATTACGTTAAATAAAATTGCCGGCGATGACTTACATTTAACTGACAATCAAGTGCAATCAAATCATTTTCCAATGTCTCATGCTTTCTGAGGAGCGCGAGCACCGCATTGAGATCACGACCACTGTCAGGACCATCTAATGCCGCACGCTTGTCTGCTATGCGCGACAGGGCTTCCGCCACGTCGCGGTGGAAGCGGTGAATCTCGCCCGCAGCTGAAAGTCGTTGCGAGCGAGATGCGATCTGCTCAACGAGGCGTTGCCAAGATTCGCTGTGGGGTAAAAGATTTTTATCATATTGTGTTGTGTAAAGTTATATATAACATAGGAGTGTTGCTCTTCAAAATATTACAAAATGTATTTGGTATTAAATTCAACATTATGATGTTATTAATGTTAAAGAAAGCACTTACAAAAATCTGAAAAAGGAACTTTTTCAATGTTATTTCTTTTATTACAACTCTGATAAATTTCTTTTACAACAACTCTGATATATTTCTTTTATTACAACTCTAATAAATTTCTTTTATTACAACTTTGATAAATTTCTTTTATTACAACTCTGATATATTTCTTTTATTACAACTCTGATAAATTTCTTTTATTACAACTCTGATAAATTTATTTTATTACAACTCTGATAAATTTCTTTTATTACAACTCTGATATATTTCTTTTATTACAACTCTGATATATTTTAACTCTGATAATTTGGACGAATTAAGTTCACTTCAAATGTTTAGCTTCAGTCAAAATATATTTCATAATTTTCTGAAACCCACTCCAAACCCCTTCAATTGTTGAACCACAATTAAAAATTTTTTTTTGCTTTGATATACGAATTAAGATGACATCACAAAAATATGCGACAAAAGTTACACATCTGATGGGCCGGTAAGCTCTCCCGCTAAAAATAAGTCTTAGTTTGTGAACTTATCAAGTGGTGCATATTATGAATCCTTTCCAATAATTTATTCCGCAAATAAACTGTCCTTATGTTAAGATAATTCAACATTTTGCATATTTTACGTATAAAATGCAACATAATTATAAACAAAATGAACGAAAAAATGCTGTGAGACTTCGAACACATTATCTACTTAATAAAATTTACAACAAACATTTGCGTTAAAGTTTCCACATGCAATTTTACTTCAAGTTCTTTAATGTATATAATAAGTTGTTTCAAACTTGAAATGAATTCCTAAATCAAGGTATTTTTTAATAAAGTATGTAAAAATGTACACAGTTAAAGCACTGTCTTATACACAATATATAATAAAAAAAATACTAAAATAAGCTGCCAGAAAAAAAATTGGCCAATGTGTGCCAGAACACAGTTGTTAGTATGGAGGTTCCATATTCGTCTACATCTCTTGAAATGTGATATTTCACAATTTTTGAAAAAGTATTTAAAATTATTCGAAATTTACCTGATAAACCTTACAAATGCGTTGTTTTCACAGAAAAAGTTATTAAGCTGAAAAAATAAGCTTCTATTACAGTCACACAACGCTTCGTGCCCAGACACTTAGTCACGTGATACGTAAGTTCCATGCTATCATGATGCCTCAACTAAATAATTAAAAAAGGAAGGTATCATCTCTTTTACACACACACACACACACACACACACACACACGCACGCACGCACGCACGCACACACACACACGCGCACGCACGCACACACACATGAGCGCGCGCGCACGCACACAGACACACAATATATATATATACGTTCACACACACGTACATATATATACATATATTTAGTGTCATTTAATAAATGACAGATAACTATTGTTTATAGAATTCAGTTTATCGGATCGCACTGCCTTGCTTACACAGTTACTTGCAAGTTGGCCATCTATTAGTACATTGACATCTGTGTGGTGTATTTTGATGTCACATATTCCGATTGGTGGACAATTTGTTTTTTGTATTTAGCCAGGAATTTTAAAATACAAAATTGTTTTTCAATTCCAACAATGAATAAATACATTTAGGCTTAATTTACTGCATTTAAACATTGTTAGTCATTCTTTGTAACCTGAAAACTTTGACATACATTAATCAAATACTAAATTAGTGGTGCGCAAAATGTATCGGTGAAAAGAAAAGAGTTATATATATCATTTTATTGGAAATATATATATCACTCATTTATATCTCTAGCTCAGTAGCTCAGTACTCCGAGTTATTAACGAAATTATTTATTACGCATACGTTGAACTGTTGAACAATGGTCATACATGATAAATAGTAATGACTGTACATTACGAACTATTGCTTGAATAAAAAAATAAAGTCTACAAGAGTATCCACTTTGCTTAACACTTTGCAGGTTTAAGATTTAGGACTGTCAACCAAGATTCAAATTATACATGAAATAACTTTAATGATAATTAAATAAATCGGAATATATTGGCATATTTATATAGTTATAAAATAGAATTTTGAAATGAAACAAAAAAAGTGTTTGTTTACGCAAATATTTTAAACGAACTAAAGTATGAACTAAATATACTTTATCACAGCATTCACATTCGATCGCAAGTAGCTACATTCGTTTACATGGATCCAGTTACATATTTGACTAAACAGTTCAATCATTTTCTTTCTCTTTCGTGTAACGTCAGAACATATACTTTTTTTATATCTATCTTCACGACGCGACAAGTGAGCGAAATGATTGATTTGGTGAAACGAAAAAGACGCCGATCACTCCCGAGCTAGTGATGTACTGACACATTTTGATTTCGAGTGAGCGAGTGATAGATATGATCGTAACATGTGAGCTATATCTTTTATATCTCTCACTCATGAGTTACACATCTCTATATTGAATGTAGCTGTGAACTGTCAATGTAAAAGATAAAACAAATAGCGAAACGAATTTTGCAACAAAACGTGTACAAAAATAGCACAAGTAATGACGGGTTTACAACAAATGACAATTAAACAAGACAAAACAAATTTTACAATTTAATTACTAGCAACAACATTATATCATAAATGTAACATGAGACATATTACAAATCAAAACACACACAAAAACTCAATGATTCATTACAACAATTATCGTGACCACAAATACAGAGTCAAATCAAAATAAAAAGAATACAATATATTGCAACAACATCAAACAGCAAATTTTACCAGTTAACAACAGCAACAAAGAATTTTAACTCTGAAAAATGACAATTTATACAATACGTGTCGCAGAAAGTAATGCCATAGGTAACTTTTAGTTCCTTTTAGATCATTTAACTTGCCAGTAAAGGACATTGCATCATTAAGTCGACTTTAGTAGCAACACAAGTTTAGTATGAAACAGACAACAACACGACAAATATACTGTTGCAACAGTCAAAACATCATAATGATTTTTCGAGATCAACATGAAACAGATAAGAGCAATGGACGTGACAAAATAAATAAGCTGTTGCTTTCGTCAAAACTATGACACTATTTGTTAGCTTCTAAAAATGATGAACCAGACAACAACGTGACAAATATACTGTTGCAACAGTCAAAACATCATAATGCTTTTTCAAGAGCAACATGAAACAGATAAGAGCAATGGACGTGACAAAATAAATAAGCTGTTGCTTTCGTCAAAACTATGACACTATTTGTTAGTTTCTAAAGACAATGAACCAGACAACAATACGACAAATATAATGTTGCAACAGTTAAAACATCATAATGATTTTTCAAGATCAACATCAAACAGATAAAAACAATGGACGTGACAAAATAAGTAAGCAGTTGCTTTCATCAAAACTATGACACAATTTGTTAGCTTCTAAAGATTGACACAAACAGACAACGGTGTAATATTAGTGGACGAGAAATTATAAATTAGCTATACGGACTGTCAAAACAATGACACAATTTGCAGTGCAACAAACGAGACAACAATGCGTCAAGAAGCAAATGTATGTTGTCACGATGTTTACCATAATGACTTCTGTCGCTGAGCCACTTCCGTTACAGACTCGGGCTGCTCACTTGCAGCTTTCTGACTCTGTTCTGGCCTAGGAATTATGGTACAAGAAAACATGATCATGAAGAATGGATATGAACATTAAGAAAAAATTTCATCAAAAAAAATTTTGGAAATGAAATCCTGAAACTTTTAATCATTTATGTGCCCCATAGAAAATCTTTATTTTTTGACAAAAAAAATCATAAAATACAACATAGTTTAACATAGAAAATCAAAAACATTAAACTACGTTTTTTTCATTATTTGTATCAAAAAAACTTCTAGTTTTGTAATGCAAACTTTTAATGCCCAAAAAAACAAAAAACATTAATACCCAAGTGCCTCTTGTCTTTTTTCAATGTCGGCAATGTAAGGGCTCTCGGAGGCGACCAATTTCCTGGCCAGCTCCTCGCATTGGTTGAAGCGCTCCGAACCCGTCTCCACACGATCCCTCAGCTCCTCAAAGTTGGAACGCAGCACCTGTTCATCAATATCACGCGCATTTATTACAAAATGTGTCAAAATTTCATTTTGGCTTTATTACGAAATTTGAGACTACAATATTTTTTTTTTTTATTTTACAACATGACAGTTCAACAAATTTTTATTTTGTATTTCGTTATTTCGGTTTTGTCTAAAACAAGAGCAAATTTTACAAATGGATTTTAAATATCAGCTCGGTTGACTCAAAAATTTTACGGACTTCAAATTTGTAGACAAAAACACAGACTATCGGGCTTCCATTTTGATGATGAGCAAATCAGCTTTTAAAAATTAATAATCAAAATAGTAAATTACAACCTTTGTACTAAGAAACAAAGGCCAAGAGTAAACGAAACAAATATGTATCTGAATACGTAAGCGCGTACCAAAAGATGCTCGTAATCCTGTCCGTAATCTTCGCTAGACGCCGTGGCCATTTGTTCCTGGATCCACTGTTCCAATTCAGCGCTCTCGACCAGATATTCGTGTCTGAGGGCAAGACAATTTACTCATTAAACAAATTTTAAACTTTGATTCTTAAAAACAGATGTCTACATATGACACAATGCAGTTTTATCATTTCTCAAATTAACGAAACTAAAATGGAATATTCTCACACTGGATGGATGACGAGTTGTATTGAAACCAATAAAAAAAAGTTATTAGAACCAAAAAAAAATTATTGAGCAAAACATAAAACTTCCACTAATTATTGACGGCAGAATTTATAGTAAAAATAATACACTATAACCAAAAGTTACATTACTTTAAATTTTTGGAAAATCTAGACCGACTACTGTTTCTAGGCTAAGATTACATTATTTTTTCAATCTAGACCTACTACTCTTTCTAGACCAAGATTTTGAAAAGTATTTAAATACGGCAGTTAACTCATTCTAAATTTTGATATTTTTCGTATAATATTGTGAAATACAAGTTAATTAAAAACCAGTCTTGAAAAATATTAAAAAAAATTTGAAGATACGGATAGAGTTGGGTATATCCCTGTCTCTTTTCCTCTCGTGGAATATAATGTGCAATATTAAAAATGACCTCACAACACAGTATTGCCGTCCTTCTCTAAAGGTTAAATTTAAACTTTTATAACTCGGTCAATTTCTAAGATTTTAAAAAAAAATTTTCACTCTTCATCAGCTTGTACCTTGAAATTATGATTAACGAAATAAAAAAAAATTAGTCAAATACCCAATTATTAGTCAGTTGCACAAGAGAAAAAAGGGGCAGATGCAAGTCGTTCCAATGCAAAATTTTTTTGCAAACATTACAGAACTTCAAAAGTTATGTTTACACCAACGGCACAATATACGCAGAAGTTCAAAGTATTCATTAGGAGGTGCACACAACACAATCCAAAACAGCAGCACAAGGCAAAGCAAATGCGGAGTCTGTCAAAAAGCCATTTATAATAAATAAAGACCAGAAATAGAACTGGATCGGCCGTATATTCCAGATGGAACCTGACCTATATTCCAAAACAGGTTTCAGATCAGGAAAACTGGAACCGTAGTCGACCAAAGCAGATCTGACAGCAGTCTACACCAATGGAACATGGGAGGTTCAGTAACACTTGGAGTGAAACAGAATGCGATACATAGTAATAATTTGCATGAGGAAGTAGTGAAGATGGATATTTCCAGCCAAAGTGACATTGAACACGAGGAAGCTTCATGAGTAATGTGTACCGTGCACATGGTGATAAGTACTAATATCAAAAGATTATAGAAATCAGTGTGCGGACCATCAATCTTTGCTATTAGTTCACCATTAGATTATAAGGTTGATTTTTAAACTTGAATTTATTTCTAGAAGTTCACGTCCGTGCCGTAGGGTCCTTTTGTGCCATTGAGTACAGATATGTGGTCAACTAGCTAACGAAATGGTGATAATATTTTTAAAAAATAAAAAAAATTTATAGAGGTATAAAACGAAGATATAACAACAAGAGAAAATTGAAAAGGCAAGTTTTCTTGTAGTTTCCCAGTTTTCATAATCTAACATTCATCACTGAAGATAAAATAACATCAAAAGAAGATGCCCACCTGCACATACTCTCGACAAGAGCCTTCTGGCGCTGAGCCGCGGCTCGCTGCAACTGGCGTAGGTTTGCAGCAAGCAATGCATGCCGCTTTATTGGCTCGTCACCAAGCGGACCGGTCGCCAGTGCGGCGGCTGCATGTCCCATCTCCGAAACGATACCTGCATATGTATCCAGCTCAAGTTCTGTAGCCTGTAATGTTTAAAAGTATAAAGAAATGTGATCACGGAACATTATTTAATTATTCCATTTATCTAATGATGGCATGATATAAATATGTTGATAACACGATAGAAATATGTAATTTTAATTAATTATGATCGATAAACTACGAAAGCGCCAATCTCACTGAATAATAACTGTAACACTTTCAAAATGTATAACAACTTATACGATTCAGATACATTTAGTCAATTTGGAGTAAGCCGTTCTCAAGATTATTGTGACAGGCGTAAGGAATACTAATATGGGAAGTACGAGCAAGTACAGACAAGATTACGTTTCACTAGGCGATTGCAACGCTCACTGTATCGTTCCACTTGACGACCGTAGTCATTGCATTCATGATAAAAACATCATTGATGGCATCATTGATCACGACCGCTTCGAGCCCATGCTGACTCACATATCGAAGTGGGTCGTTGGGGTCGTTTATCTGTCAATTTGACTTTGACACATTGATATATGAAATTTACGTAAATAAATTTATATTGTCCTTTAAAATTAAATATGGTGAGGTTTATCACTCACTTTAATCACTTTATGCAGCTCCGAGAAATACACAATAAAAGTAAAGGTGTATGCAAAAAGGCACAAAACATGCAAACAATCATCAAATTTGTATAGAAATTAAATTACACTTTTGCAATTAATGTAAGTGTAAATTATTATGTAACCATTATTACGTAAGAAAAAAGTACAATGCTATAATCTCTTTATTTTGTCAAAAGCGGGTATTTACATTTTCTTATTGGTTTTTTTCATAGTTAAAATACGCAGTGTTCATAACTCGTTCCGCTTGAACTGACAGTTACATCGTTGACAAGCTAATGGAACAGGTTTGATCGCGGTCGTGGACACGAGCGTTGTGAGCAGCTAGTGGAACGTACTCATTATGTGCCGGAACCATATCATCATCATCATCATTATATATATTAATACGCTAAGGTTTTAAGATGATACTCTCCCTTTTTAGAAAAAACCTCACAACTAATCCACATAAATTATATATCATTTTATAGATAATTGCTTGCTCTACCGGCATCCACAACTAAAAAATTTATTATTGCTATTGTTTTTGCAAATTAATTAATTATTAAAATTATATACACAAAACGGCAATGCTGCCATCTAACGGCTCGATGTCAATACGATTGACGGTCGGTAAAATTTTTGTTTAATTTCAAATCCACTCACGTATAAATAAAGTGGCGCTTTAGCTCAATGCTTTTGATACTTGCGCCTCTATATGTCAATTTTAGTAAAATATTTGTTTGATCTGTCATCTGAGCTTCATAATGGAATAAATAATAATGCGAAGACATCCCACGGGTCACGGGTCACTCTAGTTTTATTTATAAGTTAAATAAACAATTGTGTGTGCTATTACACACTGTACTCAATACTAACTTTATATTTTTGGGGGTTTATTTTAATGATTCTTGCTCGTATTGTTTAAAACATAATCTTAAGTACGTTGTGTTGGGTTTGTATGATAATGACTAGACTGTTTAATAAAGATATTAAAAAGAATTCATTGAGACAAATTAAAACGCAATTCTAAAAATTCTAAAATTCACAGAACGAACTGTCAAAATATGTATTTCTGTGACACTTCAGCCACTTTGCACTGCGCTAATTATATAACGTGCGACTTCATTTATCTATTTGGCAACTTTTCCCCATGATCAAATTTGCTTGTGAAATTTAAACTTTTGAGTGCCGACAAGTGCCATCGCACTCGTGCTCGTACTAACTAAATTTGCCACGAGCGCGATGGTGCTCGCGAAATTAGTTGCTGTTTAGCGCGTGGTAAGGGTGGTCGCTTGCACGCATAGCTAATTTTTTATCTTTCTACGTGTAATACTATTAGTAATTATAATATAAAAAGAAAGGTGCGTGTACTTATGTACGCGCGTGAGAAGTTATACTTCTTTGGCATCATTAAATAATACATACGGATAGATAACCTCAATTATATTGGAGCACTTGAAAAAGTCTATAAACACAATTTTTTCACTAATATTTACGAATAGTAAATATATTAATCAAAATATTGAATTTAAATCACTACTGAATATAATTTATCAGCACATATATAAATCGCACTCATATGAAACTAAAACACGTGTGTGAATGTAGACACTAGAAACATGTGGATAAATACTATGAATATGAAAACAGTGAACAGAGGCGAGGATGGTGCCAATAGCTTTTGTTTCGAGACTGCAACCGCTGCAACTTCATACTGTAACTTTTGTGTAACGAATCTTAAAATTTCACTCTCATCATTTTTTCATAACGCGCCTAAAGAAGTATAACTTCAAAAAGGTTCCAGGAAAAGAACATTTCTAACCCATAATGTCGGAATACAAAAATAATTCGAGTAAAAATGATCGTTTTTCAAGTTGTGAAGAAAGTGATAGTGGGAGTGAGATTGTGATGCGCTCATAATTTGGCGTAATGCAATTTTGAGTGATAGTGATAATAGTGACGATCACAATTATTTTGCTGATACGGAGGTTGTACCGGACTGCGAAAATACGATGAGACCTTGATTTCAGTTTTTGTTGCAATTTTTGTTCACAATATATATTTCCATAATTTTCTTTGTATTTTATTATCCTTGTACAAGTTTTTATTAAGAAAACACCGAAAAAATTATTAAAATTGGATAATTTTTGGAAGAGATACAGTTTTTTTTTTCGAGACAAGGGTAAATGACATCAAAAACAAAAGATTTCTTTGGCATTTTTAAGTATATATGATTAAAAACAATGGCACTAAAACGGTTAAACTATATAAGCTGGGGTAAGTTATAATAAAAAAAAAACCTTATTTTTGAGACATTTTTGAAGAATGATCAATTTAAAAGCAACCAGTGGTGGTTGTCGTTCCACTTATTTGCATTTTATTTATTTACCTATATTGATTGTAAGTGTGCATTATATACGGCTTGAGCTTTTTAAAAGGTCTTCCGACTCACACAGGGCCCGTTTTACGTCGTACAAATCCTGTTCACAGTACACAAACTGACCTAATAAAAATATTTTATTGCTCAATTTTCATAATCTTTTGCACTTGACAATTGGTGACCACTCATATTAAAAATTTTACTACACAATCAGAGTTTAATTTACATCCAAATTTTAATGACAAGACAATAATTTTTTCTAAAAGTTTCTAATTTTTATTCCGACTTTGAATATATTTGGCGTTAATTTTGTAGAAATTCAATGAAACTACGTGATGTAGTATTATTTCTACTTTCTTTAAATTCTTTACCACGACCTAGGTTTCGTTACATTACAACATCTTCAGGTGGGCTAGTAGCCAAGATAATAGCCTAAAAATATTGTAATACAACGAAATCTAGGTCATGATAAAGAAATTAAAGAAAGTAGAAATAATACTACATTACGTAGTTTATTCAGACACTTTAACTCATGCAAAACTTGCGATTACACATATATCCACAATATCAACACCGTCACCCACCTTGTGTCTCGTCAACAGCTGCATAGCGTGATCGCGGTCCCGTCCGTAATCCGTGGAGGCAAGCGCGGCTGCCTTGTCTGCGAGCCATGTGTCCACTTCCAGCGCGTCCTGTAGGAACTGCTGAGCACGTAGTGCACCGTCCAGCTTGACTGCGCGTGCTTCGGCTGACGCAGAGAGTGACTCGTATGCAGTCTCAAGTTGCATGCAGAGTTCATTGATCTGCGGGTGTATAATTTTGATTTCCAATTTTTGTTTTTATTCATATATTTTGCTGATTATGCGTAGAGTGCATCATTGATGGTCATTCTTATGTAAGTGTTTTTATTTAGATTTATATAAAAAAAACCTTTTTTTACTTTCGAATGACAATGTGATGGATTTATTGTGATTATTAAAACAATTTAAATTAAGATTTGAATGATTAATAATTAATTTAAAATGTGTAGGCGCATCTCCATAACCACAGAACATAAATCGTACAGACTAGGGCATGAATCACTAGACCAATTTCGATGAAATTTGACATTCAGCATTTTTTGATAAAATTTTCAAGATTTCAAGCAATTGTCATTCAAAAATATAATAATTATTTTGTTTTTCTTCAAAAACAGCTTGCAAGGCCATATAAAATGTTATTTTCGATTTTCAAGCACATTCATAAAATTTGTTTTTTGGCAAAAAGGGCTTGCACAGTCATAAAATTTTATTTCCGATTTTCAAGCACATCCCCACAATTTTGTTTTTACCAAAACAGCTTGCAGTCATAATATTTTATTTTTGATTTTCAAGCACAGTCATAAAATTTTATTTTCGATTTTATAAAAACGTCTAGTTTGAGCGCCCTAGTAAATAAAACATTAGAAGAAAAAAGGCTAACAAGGATTAAACATAAAAATAGTTATATGAAAAAAAAACAGTTATTGTCCGATCAGAGCAAACAATAGGGAATTTAGGTAGGCTTTTGTCAGGATTATGCTTATGGCTTTGGCCACCTGAATGCTTGGCTACAATTTGATTGTAAGAATTAGAATTATTCTGTTTTTCTTCAAAAACAGCTTGCAACACCATATAAAATGTTATTTTCGATTTTCAAGCACATTCATAAAATTAGCTTTTTGTCAAAAAGGGTTTGCACAGCCATAAAATTTTATTTTCGATTTTCAAGCACATCCATACAATTTTGTTTTCGAAAACAGCTTGCACATCCATAAAATTTTATTTTAAATTTTATAAAAACACCTATCTTTGAGCGCATTAGAAGAAAAAAGGCTAACAAGGATTGAATATAAAAATAGTTATATGAAAAAGAAACAGTTATTGTCCGATCAGAGCAAACAATTGGGGATTTAGGTAGGCTTTTGTCAGGATGCTTATGGCTTCGGCCACCTATAGGAATATCAAATTACAAGCACAAACAGACAAACATTTCCATGAGGCATTTATGCAATGATGCAATAGTATATTTACTAATCTCATTATGTCTTTTTTGTTTCAATAAAGTAAGCTTCGAATACAATGTACTGTAGCACGTACTACAGCACATGGTAATATTTTGCTTTGTCTATGAGTGACCATTGAACACTTTACATAAAGACATTGGATAAATAACAAAATTAAAAATTGGCTATTTTATACATAATAACGTATTTACTTAGTTAATAAATATAATTTTTGGAAAATGAGCAAATATCTGAAACAAGGTAAGTAATGCTCAATCAGAATAAATTACCTTCTCCTTCTCTGCGTGCCCCTCGTCCACGAGTGCTGCACCGTTGGCCAGCACGCGGTCAACGACCGTGCGCCGTCCGGCTATCTCCTCGCGCAGCTTAGCATGTTTTTTGTGCGCGTGCTGTGCACCGTGCAACTCAGTGGGCAGTGTATCCGACGCTGCTACAGGCGCGCGCTCTGCTATCCATGTCAGCTCACTGCCGACTGAGGTTGCAAACTTGTGGTACCTGCACCGATGGGGAGCACAAAGCTTAGACTTTGATTGTCATATAAAAAACAACACAAACTTACTAACAGCCAATTTAAATTAATATATTTCAAAAATAACACAATCATAAATCAGCACTCATTTGTGGTCAATAAATTTTCATAAATGCATTCTTCAAATTTAACGGGAAATTTGCAATAGACAATTTGATGAATGACGATTGAGAACGTAAAAAAATTCTTTAAGAAACTGACATGAAATTTGCAATAGACAATTTGATGAAAGACGATTGAGAACGTAAAAAAATTCTTTAAGAAACTGACATGAAATTTGCAATAGACAATTTGATGAAAGACGATTGAGAACGTAAAAAAATTCTTTAAGAAACTGACATGAAATTTGCAATAGACAATTTGATGAAAGACGATTGAGAACGTAAAAAAATTCTTTAAGAAACTAATATCACATTTCAGTTGTAAAGATATTTTTACAACAAAACGTTTCACGTATGCAATTTTTCACAAATGTAATTGTTTAAATAATATTATTACTGACAGCTCGAAATGAACCATTTCCAAATAGAACAGCATTACGTACCTCAGCCCTTCCTCCAGAGCGGCACGTCTAGCCCTTGCGGGCTCAGCCAGTGAGGCTGATGCAGCAAGCAGTTGGCGCGAATCACGCGAAACTGCATCTGCATCGAAGTGGCCTTCCGCTACCATGTCATCGCCTGTTGCCGCTAGTGACACCGCCTTCGATTCCCACTGTGTCAACTCTAGTTCTAATGCCTATGCGTGATGAAGATTTTGAGGTTAGAAATATTTTAATTTTTATGTTGTTCACATGATTTCGAGTTTTATTTAAAAGTTAAATATGTCAAATATATATGTCAAAATAAATATGTCAAAAAAATGATGAGTTAATTTCATTTCTTTTTCCCATAAACATTTAGAAAGGAAAACAGTAAAATTTTAACAAAAAACATAATTAAAAACCCATTCTATCTTTCACAGATGAAAAAAAAATTTAATTATAAAAATATATAATTTCACAAAAAATTAGGAATCAACGATTTTTTAATTTTTCTCTTTACTTGTATATAAAATCTACCATTATGCTGATTGCCAAGATTGTAGGTGGACCGGAAGTGCCCCACAGGTTTTGGTGAACAGTGAGTGAGAAGACTACTGCATGACTAAAAAAAATGCTTTAAAAGTTATGATATCGCATTTTCCAAAAAAAATGTTTACGACTTTCACTCTGAACTAAAAAACCTGCCCACCTCCCAAACTCTGCAATACCCACCTGATGCTGAGCCACGAGCCGTTTGCAGCTCCTCAAGTCCGCTCCCGTCTCCTGACTCCTCAACTCGCGCTGCAGATGTGCCAGCCTTGCCCTCGCATCCTCGGCTGCACGGCGGTGAGCGCGCTGCGCTGCCGCCTGCCTCAGTCGCGCGCCCTTGTCACGTGATGCAGCAGTGAGCGCATCCCACGATTTGTGAAGCGCGTCAAGGCGCTGTTCTACTTCGGTCGCATGTGCCGGGTCCGACTGGATTAAAGACTGGCCAATCTGTGGGATTTAACAAATTTTCAGTGTGCGAAAATTCTTTCGATAATATGAAGTTGACTTGACCATATTTTGTTTTATTACATTCAACAGTATGGCATTGAATCAATTGATAACTGATATTTATATAATATGTATGACTACCAGACCATTTTGATGGAAGATTTACTCATTAAATCATAGATCAAACTCCAAGCTTGGTACTTGATACTTGCCGTTCACAAGCCATAGGTTTTTCTTATAATATTTTTCTACACCTAGCGAAATTATAAAACACTTTCGAATCCCATACTTTATAGCATAACTCAAGAAAAATATTGATAAACCATAGCTTTTACTATAAACCTTCATTCCAGAATTCTGTCAGTTATTGCTATAACGCGTAAAGTTGTATCATTTCAAATAACAAGACGTATAATAAAACAAAGTACTCACACTGTCAACGTTTCGGAGTTGCTTTTCATTGGCACGTAACTCGCGCTCATACGCTTCGTGTTTCTGCAGCTTGCGTTCCAAGTTGGTTAGATCTCTGAAAATAAATATAAGTTAAATTAACTCCTAATTTAAATTTAATTTTTAAAGTTATACATAACTTACACCAAGTTTTATTAAAAATATTATTCTCAGGTCTGTAAGATCAACCACAGTTTAAACCGCCAATGGAGTGTAAACGACAGTTCAGTAAAAACTCCGTTAAAAGTTTAAACTCTAGATTATTTTTAATGGTGGATTTGGATGGTTTAAACTTCTCTTCGTAGATCAACTGAGGCAATAGGGCCACCGGTCTATCAGCTGTTTACGTTTCTGTCATTAAAGCGTTATTCAGTAGTCATCTAACCTCGGCCGTCTCGTTTAGAAAATCTTTTACAATATTTATAGATTATAATGTCAACAAACTTATATTATTAGCTAATCAAAATGCAACGAGCGTCGTCTCTCCGCAGCAGCACTACGAACTGCATCGCAACGTGCCAGCATATGTGTCTTGCGGTGTGTTATGCTACACGAGAGAGAAAGCAATTAATGCGAATGGTTCTAGTGTGTTATAATTCTAATGGTTCTAGTAGTTGAAGAAATTAATTTATTGTTAAGTGGTCTTAACTTATTGTTAAGTGGTCTTAACTTATTGTTAAGTGGTCTTAACTTATTGTTACGTGGTCTAACAATAATTTCAACGTCCGTACATCGTTAAAACTGGATTAATAATTTTAACTTTTAGAATAATGAAGACCGATTGAGTTAAAATTTCCACCTCAATTCAAGAGAATTGCGTTCTCACTTTTGCAATCGCAACATTATAATAAGCTTAAAAACGAATTCGTAAAAAAGAGCTATTTGCTAATGAAATATTAACAGATTATTAACATGTTTGACATCCATTCTCTTTATACCTATATAGTAAAACATTTAATCAATAAAAATCTTCAGTGTTGCAAATAAAGTTAACCAAGTTTAGCTAAACGAGGGTTAATTTTATATTCATACTAGCATTTGGAAGTAATTGATAGATTAATTGTAAGCAGATATTTGTTGACGGTTGGTTTAAACTGTGATTGATTGATTTTAAGACCCTTAATATAATTATTCTGAGTTTTAAACTTAACGTGGTCCATGAATTGTATTTCAAAGATATTGTAACGTAAAATATAATTTAGCCCTACGCTGTCTCATGTTATGTTGTGAATAACGTAAACGCTACGGAGTTATCAGTCTTTAAGCAGATGTCCGTATTCTGTATCATCGTAATATCTTTATTTTGACAGCTAAGTACATTAAAATGGCACGTTATTTCATTTTACATAAAGTAGCTAAAACAGTTGATGGTACAGCTGACTGAAGTCATTTAAATATTTCTTTTGATAATTTAGTAAACTTAGCCTTACTAGTATATTTTTGTAATTACCTTATAAAAATTATGTTACGCATTAAATGAGATACCAATAAACATTGTTACATATTACATCTCATAAAAATTACGTTGCGTTTGCAGATAAAATTACGGTGCATTACGTTAAATAATAATTTTGTAAAATACTTTCGACTATCTAAAAAAATAACAAAATTTATAATCGACTATTTGAGACAGATGTTGAAAGCGACGCGACAAATAAATATTACGTGATGCTTAACCAACAAAATAATGCATAAAACGCGTTTCCCCTCATCTATAGATAAAATACAGAACTGTCATCATCGATGAAATGGCTCCGTCCCTATCTTTCTGCTCATAAAATGATATAATGCTGTTCTTTTCTCTCAAGCCAATAAAAAATAGCATTATTTTAATGAGCAATAAAGGTTAAGATAAATCCAGTGCGGTCAAAACGTGGCAATTTTTAAAGTGAACGTTAAGACAACTGTTGTCAAATATTGAATATATTTGGCATTAATTTTGTAGAAATTCATTATTCACAATTAAATGAAACTAGATGATGTAGTATTATTTCTACTTTCTTTAAGTTCTTTACCACGACCTAGGTTTCGTTGTATTACAACATCTTCAGGTGGGCAATAGCCCACCTGAAGATGTTGTAATACAATGATATTGCTAATAAGCAAAGAATGCTAATGAATTTCTTTGCTAATAGCCTACCTGAAGATGTTGTAATACAACGAAACCTAGGTCGTGGTAAAGAACTTAAAGAAAGTAGAAATAATACTACAGCACGTAGTTTCATTTAATTGTGGACAACTGTTGTCGTGGATTAGCTAATAATTTAGACATTACGTAACTTAATGATACAACATAGGTCTGCTTGTATGGTTAATCTTTACTATTTTTCTACCAAACTGTGAAACCTAATTCAAATATATTCATGTAAAAATGTTTTGTAGATTTACTGGTGATTACAAGGATATAAAGCTGCCAGAACGACAATTGCCAGACTATAAACAATTGGTATAATCAACAATCCTTTCCAGAGAATTCGGTTTATTATTTCCAGGTTCAAAAGATTGAAACTGCGTGTAGTTATGTTATTATTCTTCACCATACTAATTTTTAAAAGGGGAATATTTTATTTATTTGTTTTTTTACGTAAAAAACATATAGAATTGACGTGAAACTTGCTAATTATTATAGACTGTTTATTTTAAGCCTTTTTATAGGATTGGGCTGTACGGTTCTGTACTCGACTAAAGAACAAAATAAATAACCAAGCCGTTGAGAAGTTTGAATAATAATTATTGTATAAAGAAAGTGAAAGAAACAAAATGCAATCGTGATACCTTTTTCCGCCTCATCAAATCCGGGACAAGGACCTAATCACAGACACAGAATCAAATAGACCTTCAGAAACGTTCGAAACAAAATTTCAAAGTTTTCTCACTTCAAGTTATTAGCCTTTCGAACGCTCATCATACTTGTAAATACCAAGAAATAAAATCCTATTAACCGTTAGAGTGCTGATATATGCCACAAGCGCGATGGTACTCGCGAAATCAGTTGCTGTTTAGCGTGTGGTAGGGGAGGTCGCTCGCACGCATCGCTAATTTTTTATCTTTCTACGTGTTACATAAAGTTCAAGTTATAATATTATTAGTAATTACAATATAAAAACGATCCAGGAAAAGAACATTTTTAACCCATAATGTCGGAATACAAAAATAATTCGAGTGAAAAAGATCGTTTTTCAAGTTGTGAAGAAAGTGATAGTGGGAGTGACATTGTGGTGCGCTCACAATTTGGCGTAATGCAAATTTTGAGTGATAGTGATAATCGTGACCTTGATTTCAGTTTTGTTATAATTTTTGTTCACAATATATATTTCCATAATTTTCTTTGTATTTTATTATCCTTGTACAAGTTTTTATTAAGAAAACACAGAAAAAATTATTAAAATTGGATAATTTTTGGAAGAGATACAGTTTTCTTTTCGAGACAAGGGTAAACGACATCAAAAACAAAAGATTTCTTTGGAATTTTTAAGTATATATGAGTAAAAACCATGACACTAAAACGGTTAATGTTAATGAAATATTGTTTTGTCATAGAATCATGTATTGTTTATTTCATTTAGAATTAAGTTTGGATGATGCGAATGCCATGTGGTACTTAAGACGGGTCTCCTGCACCAAAAATCTAACAAAACATATTTAGCAAACATGTTAGCAAATCATAACCGTCTCCTGTGTTATAAACGAAAAGTCAGCGCTCAATGAATTCAGACGAGGAAGACGTACTTGAAGTTTTGAAATTATTTATCATACAAGAAAAAGAAACCAATCAGATTTATAAACAACAACGTATAGTCTTTATTCCAATTCATGTTATCCTCAAAATTCAGAGTTTCAGTTTTTCTTTTTAATTTCTTTCACTGTAAAAAGAAATAAAAAAAAAACTAAAACTCTTGGAACTCACCTATAATTCTGATCAGTAGCCGTCCTCATCTTGTCTTGGATCCATTCACCCAGGTCATCTGCGGCAGCCGCAAATTGTTGGTAAGCGAGTGCAGCCTGTAACGAGCGTCGTCTCTCTGCAGCAGCGCTACGAACTGCATCACGGCGTGCCAGCGTATGTGTCTTGCGGTGTGTTATGCTACATGAGAGAGAAGGCTATTAATGCCAATGGTTCTAGTGCAATAAATTTATAATTATGCTATTGTAGTTCGTCATCGTGTCTTCTCAATGTACTTTGTTATATCCATACATGTAACACACTAATCCACGAAAATCACTGGCCTGACAGAGTCATTAGAAAAAGCCATGTAAAATTCATAAAAAACAAAAAAGATGTTCATTTTGACAATGACATAACGGATGTCAACATCAGTTAACATTTTATTTTTAATTCCTCAAGGCTACACGTTCAATAGCGATGGATATTGATTATCTTTATAATTGGGTATTTGACTAATTTTTTTTTATTTCATTAATCATAATTTCAAGGTACAAGCTGATGAAGAGTGAAAAAATTTTTTAATAATCTTAAAAATTGATCGAGTTATAAAAGTTTAAATTTAACCTCTAGACAAGGACGGTAACACTGTATTGTGAGGTCATTTTTAATATTGCACATTATATTCTACGAGAGGAAAAGAGACAGAGATATACCCAAGTCTATCTGTATATTCAAATTTAGAAGCCTACAACTGGCTTATTTTTCAATCAATTTTTGAATTTTTTTTCAAGAGTTGTTTTTAATTAACTTATATTTCACAATATTGTATGAAAAATAACAAAATTTAGTATGAGTCAACTACCGTATCGTCTGAAAAAAATTATTATCTACTTATTTAGATTTTTAATGTCATTTTCATTGCTTATTAACAATTATGGATTTATTAAAAACATAATATACGCTATTCTTAATTGTCAATTACTGAATTGTTTGGTTTTTGCGTACCAAAAAATATTGGCTTTCTTTTTAATCATACTCTATTTCTACAATTCCAAGTCAATCTTTGCCAGTTTCCTTTACATCTTGCTGCAAACATCAGCTCATGATCAAAGATTTCCAGCAAGTTTTTCTTCTAAATATTTAAATATAAATAATCAACACTTACTGATCAGCTGCATAGTGAGGCAACGCCACGAGAGCATCTGCCGTATTGGCAAACGCACGGAGCCGCTCATCCTGCGCAGCAAGTGTCGCCTCCAATTCCTCATGCCGCTTTAATAGCGCTTCAGCCTCATCCACCGATGACTGATGATGTAAATAATGAAATATATATGCATAAGCATAATATTTAATATTCAATGTAAGATATAAGTTTAAAGTCGATTTTGTCGTTTTATTTCTCAATCATAGGTGACATTTGTTTACTACGTGTTATAGTTTGTGAAATGCTTAAAAAAATTGTCAAAACAATTATAAAAATAATATAATATTAACAAACGCTCATCACGGATGAACTTATTAGTTACAGATAACTTCTCTTCTTTATTGTAAAAAACATTGAGAACAAGGAATAAGGAAGTTCCACCAAGGTACTAAAACTCCAAAATAAGAACAATTTCATAAAAAAAAAAACTTCAATTCTTGCGACATAAATTTGAAAATATTTTTACAAAAATCCAATTTTTTCCCTAGCATTTATAATGTTACACCTAATAAAATAAATATATTAATATTGCTAAATTAAACAATGAAAATTAATACCATAAAACATTTTTTTACATAAAAAAAACGAGCGTCCTTTAGACCACACGATTGAAGTAAAACTTCAAATTCACAAAATATGAACTTTAAAATGAATTTACAATTTTATTCACTTTAAACGTAGAATATATAATGTATTGAACAAAATAATAATTTATAGAATTGTTCAAGAACGAAATGAAATTACAAAATAAAAAGGAAGTCATGAGGACTGCCGACAGAAGTGAAAACTTAAAACTGTATTCCTCTTCCGCTTCCCCTTCCTTTCCCTTTACATTGCTACAAAAGCTTTTCACTAACTTATATCTCCCTCTCAACTTCCGTTCGCCTCGCCCAATCACACTTTTCGTAACGCTCTCGTCACGCATTCACCAGCTTACTCCCCAAGTCAAGCGTGCGTAAAGAAATTTTACTTCTAAAAGATATTGTTATAAAAAGCTTAAAAAACGATTCTTTACGTATAAAAACTTACTAAATCTATCAGAAATTACAAGTATAATTAATGTATTATATAACAATTAATATTCATAAGTATTTGAATAAATTTTCTGAAAAACACTGAGTACAAAGTTAATTTTTATTTCAATAAATTCATAAATTCGAAAAATATAGTGAAAATCCAGGCAGTTTAGAAGATCTATACTCCATTCCATTTCAAAAGAGAATATTAGTAAACAAACCAATTTGACAGTTAAAATATGGTTGCCACAAATAAACATTCAATCTGTGGTTGACTATACACAAAACTGATCTATGATATTATTAAACAATGTACTACAATCACTGAATTAATTAATAAATTGTCATACTAAATAATGTTATAAACATAAATTTTATATGGATATTTTATTAACATGAATTGTAAAATTTAAAAGAGAACAATGGACAACCCTAGCCGTTACTCTCCCAAAACTCAGAGGTTTAAAACAATTGGAAAAAATATTTAATATTAAAATATGGCTGTCACAAATATATATTCAATCTGTGGTTGACTATACACAAAACTCATCTATGATATTATTAAACAATGTACTACAATCACTGTATTAATTAATAAACTGTCATACTAAATAATGTTATAAACATATATTTTATATGGATATTTTATAACACAAATTGTAAAATTTAAAAGAGAACAATGGACAACCCTAGCCGTCACTCTCCCAAAACTCAGAGGTTTAAAACAATTGGGAAAAATATTCAATATTCCGACACATACAAAGTCTATAACCATATATGCAATTCATTACACATCATTTACTCATATAATGTGTTGAAGTGAAATATCTGGAATAAATCAGTTTCTGTGTCAACACAGACGATATTCAACTGTCTTTTTAGTGTAACGCTTAAGCGAGGCAGAAGAAGTAAACGAAAATACAGGCTATTTAGCATAGTGAAAAAATATTGAGACGTTTTATTCTCAAGTAAGTTTCAATATTATTTTGCAATGTAGAATACATGTTTTGTACACAATAAATGGGAGTATTTTTTATAATAACATTTTGCTCTTATTTGACTATATATTTTCTATGGTTATTTTTAATATTGGATATAATTAATTTAAAAAAATACCAAATATTGAATATATTCGGCGTTAATTTTGTAGAAATTCATTATTCACAATTAAATGAAACTATGTGATGTAGTATTATTTCTACTTTCTTTAAGTTCATTACCACGACCTAGGTTTCATTGTATTACAACATCTTCAAGTGGGCTATTAGCAAAGATATATCTTTGCTAATAGTCCACCTGAAGATGTTGTAATGCAACGAAACCTAGGTCGTAGTAAAGAACTTAAGGAAAGTAGAAATAATACTACATCACGTAGTTTCATTTAATTGTGAAAAAAATACCATTTGAAAAACTTTAATGTCGATGTTCAGCATCATTTATATGCATTTTGGCATTATAAAACGTAAACAATTTAATAAAATAAATTAAACATTATTTATATAGCGTAAATACGTATACCAATAAAAAATGATATACTTTAGTCACAAATACAATATAACTCCATATTATATTACTTAAGTGAATATAAGAAAAAGGTTTACAATATCTGGACTGTCATTTTTCTTTGGTTACTGGTTAATAACTTGCATAACCAATTTTAAAAATTTGCTTATAGTAAAAACTAATGTCAAATCGTGGAGTCTGCTTCCCTTACTATACTTACCCAACCTCGTTTACTATATTTATATAACACAAACTTTACGGTTATGTTAATCTAACGAGGTATATTCTTAAGTATCAGGCTGTCTATAAAATTTCTTATGTGAATTTGACACTATAAATACAAAGCATAACATAAAAAGTAAACTCACAGCCTGCTGCTTGTACTCAAGGAAGGCCTGGTGAGAACCGGTGGTGGCATCAATCTGATCCGCCTCCCGGTTAAACGTCTGCAGGTACACGCACTGCTTTAGATGCGCCTCCTTCTCTTGCCATTCTGTAGCGCACGAAGAAACCAATCAATATTAAACAGGTTCATGTACATTTCAAAACATCATTCTTGAAAATCCATCTCTCTTGACATAATAACATTTACAATACAGATGATGAAACTGTATAGGGAATTTGAATAAAAAGCAGCAGACAGCATCAAATACTGACAGTGACGTATCAGTTCGGGTGAGTGGCACTGTAACGCATGGCGGGTATACGAACTAAATATATTATTGCATTATATTGACCACCATGCGAACGAGGCAGGAAACAGTTATTATTTTTATAAAAGATATCAATGAAAACATGAGAAGTGAAACTTCTGAAGTGAAATTTCTTTATGTATATTCAGAGGCTCACAGATATGATACTAAAGAAGTAAAAATTACATTTATACAAAACCTTTTTTGAGAAAAATACATTTTTACCAACTTTACTACGTCTTTTAACTTTTACAAATGTAAAATACCAATAAAATGAAACAGCCAACATTTTATATAAACAGTGCAGAAATTAGAGCAACAGTGCTAGTAATTTAGCAGCGCATAAGTGATCCATTAGCAAGAGTAATAACATTCCTATTGAATAAAAATCGACTAAAGAAGCCAGCTTCGAAATATACATATATTTGGAAAAAAATGATGGAATTAATTGCGACTTTATTTGTTTATGGCCTTTAATTAAGCAGACGTCTGTATGTTGTATCATTATGAAACTATTATTTTGGAAGCTACATAATTTAAAATGGTGCCTTATCTCATATTAAATTGGATATCAACAAACATCATCTCATTAAAAATATTTTGCATTTGCAGACTTGTGCACTTTCGTAAAACACTTTCGACTGTCGAAATAAATAACAAAATTTCGACACAACGTACTTGACTCTCAACAAAATAAAATAACCTATTAAAATGTTAGTTAAAAGTGCAGAACAACCATCCTCAACAAAATAGCTTCATCCTTGTCTTTCTGCTCATAGAGTTACATTGAAAGAAAAGAATATTTTCTCTCAAGTCACTGAAATTTAACAGAAAATAAAGGCAAGGATAACGCGAGTGTAATACATCGTGTCAACGTTACGGCAACCATTATCGTGATGCGTTAACTAATGTATATGTTAAGTAAAGTAAATGATGCTACGTAGAGCTGTATATTAAAAACAAAATAACATCGTGGCCTCATACCTTTCTCGACGGCCTTCTGTTCTTCTTTGAGTGTCTTGATCCTCTCGGCCACGTCGGTGAGAGCTGGATTGTTAGCGACCAGCTTCTCACCCAGTTCTATGACCTCCTTATACCTGAGAGGAATATAAAAAACATCCTTTTAACCACTATTCTTTCCCTAACAACTTAATAGGTTCACTTTCTTTAACACTGCTTTCTCGTCTTTCCATTATTTTCAATTTCTTTCAACATTCTTTTCGGTTATCAATAAAAATGTGCCAACCGTTGCAGAGTAATCATAATAAATGAATAAATGGCCTTTTTTCAGGCAATTAAAATCAGCTTTTCACCAAATAGTCTGTAATAAAATTTACAGAAAATTTATATTTAGAATTTCCCAGTTTCGTTTTCTCATTCGTTACAAGTACCATTATGGTTTTCGGATATCTGAAAAACTAAAAGTGAAAAAAAACAATGCTACGTGAATCAATCACTAAACCCTAAATATATTTTCCTTTCATCTAAAATGAAAAATTCAACTCCTCGTCACGTTAAACAAAAAAACAAATTGAATTTTAATTCTTCTCATAATATAAACTTTATAAATCAAAAATGAAATTGTAATTAGTTAACAAAAGGTGACAAGGATTGATTTAGCCGACTAGTCGGCTTCTGAACAATCGACTAACCAGAAATCGGCCCATAATTAATAAATTTGTTTCAATTGGCAGAGGTATTTGCATAACACTACCAACTTTCCCTTGTCACATTAATCACAGGGTGACCATTTTTTATGTTAGCATAAATCATACAAAATATTGCGCTTACTCGTCTGCGTGCGCTTTGATATCATCTTTAAGTTCATTGTGCTCCTTGGCGAGCGCCTCAGCCGTCGCTACATCTGTTGGCTTCGCCTCAACTGCTATCTGCTCTCGAACTTTCTGCAAAATCGAACGTCATTATTAAATATACATCTCTATATATATTCTTAGTACCAAACATAGTGGCTTCTTTTGCTGGAGTGAAACTGAATGGGGACTAATGTAATGAAGGGTATGGGGACTAATGTAATGTAATAAAGTAATGAAGGGACTATGACCATAGCATTGATGAAGTACCAAAAAGTCGGAGAAAATCGAGAATCTATAAGGTCTATTTATATATTCATCGTAAACTCTGTGTAAAATAAACATTATTATTGATTTTACGTGATATAAACTTGAAATTTAAGTTTATATCACGTAAAATCAATAATAATGGTTATTTTACACAGAGTTTATAATGAATATACAAATAAATTGCAAAGAAACAATATACAGCAAAAGTGTGGTTTTCCATCAATATATGTAAATCTTTTTTGATTACTGGCTTTATAAATGACTACCTCCTATTCTCCTGTGCTCTTGCAGTTGAATATAAAGTTATATTATGATAATATACAATTTGAGGATGCATATATTGTTCATAAATGGTGACAATACCGTCTGAACCAAGCGTCCGTTACTCTATACATCTATCCAATATCAAATTACAAATCGTAACGTACCCTACTCCAATCCTGCAGTGCGGTGCTGCTCGTGCCAAAGATCTGGTGTCCGACAGCATTCTCGAGGCGTGCACGCCTCTCCGCCGCTTGCTCCTGGCAGCGACGCCACATCTCCTGTATCTCGCGCTGCCTCGCATCCACATTGGCTTGCTCCGAAGGATATGACGACTTCACACTGAGAGAGTAAAAAATGGGGAAATAGTATCATTTCTCATCTAGGTAGTTAGGGAATGTTGATTCACCTAAGTGAATTAACTCATTGAATTTGAATCAGTTAAAAGAGTCAATTCACCTTAACGACTCAGTGAGTCTAAATAAGTCAGTAGAAATGTATTGATCGAGATACTCTGCAATACATTTGATTCTGAATCAAATAGTTCTTGCGTTACGTTATACGTATTCATTGAGCTGAAAAATTTGTTGATTTTCCTTCGTACGTTGCAGGCTTAGGACTGACAACCAAAAAATATCCCTAGTAATTTAGCTTTAACAGTAGTTCGTAACAAAGCAAGACTATTTCGAGTTTACGAATATGATATATATTACTCACTCGTTCCACATAGTTCGTTATGAAAAAGGAAGTGATGCACTCACTTAATACTGTATGATTTAGTTACATTGCACTCAATCTATGTGATTTTTTACGAAATAGATGCAGATAAGCCTAAAATAAAAGACGAATGCGTACCAAAGAATAAAGACTCGCTTCACTAAAGTGAATGCGTAGTGAGTCAAAGCAATGCAAGTTGCAAGCCATCCATTATTTGTTACACCAAAGAGACAAAAGAATCAATAAAATTTTAAGTGAATCATTTAGCTTAGTGAATCAGTGTAATGTATTTATAATTATTTTGATTCACTCACTCATTTATTATCCACATCTTACCCTACTCCAAAATGAATCAAAGAGTCAAAAGAATCAATAAGATTTTAAGTGAATTATTTAGCTTAGTGAATCAGTATAATGTATTAATAATTATTTTGATTCACTAATTCATTTATTATCCACATCTTACCCTACTCCAAAACGAATAAAAGAGTTAAAAGAATCAATAAGATTTCAAGTGAATTATTTAGCTTAGTGAATCAGTATAATGTATTAATAATTATTTTGATTCACTCACTCATTTATTATCCACATCTTACCCTACTCCAAAACGAATCAAAGAGTCAAAAGACTCAATAAGATTTTAAGTGAATTATTTAGCTTAGTGAATCAGTATAATGTATTAATAATTATTTTGATTCACTTACTCATTTATTATCCACATCTTACCCTACTCCAAAACAAATCAAAGAGTCAAAAGAATCAATAAGATTTTAAGTGAATTATTTAGCTTAGTGAATCAGTATAATGTATTAATAATTATTTTGATTCACTTACTCATTTATTATCCACATCTTACCCTACTCCAAAACGAATCAAAGAGTTAAAAGAATCAATAAGATTTTAAGTGAATTATTTAGCTTAGTGAATCAGTATAATGTATTAATAATTATTTTGATTCACTTACTCATTTATTATCCACATCTTACCCTACTCCAAAACGAATCAAAGAGTCAAAAGAATCAATAAGATTTTAAGTGAATTATTTAGCTTAGTGAATCAGTATAATGTATTAATAATTATTTTGATTCACTTACTCATTTATTATCCACATCTTACCCTACTCCAAAACGAATCAAAGAGTCAAAAGAATCAATAAGATTTTAAGTGAATTATTTAGCTTAGTGAATCAGTATAATGTATTAATAATTATTTTGATTCACTTACTCATTTATTATCCACATCTTACCCTACTCCAAAACGAATCAAAGAGTCAAAAGAATCAATAAGATTTTAAGTGAATCATTTAGCTTAGTGAATCAGTGTAATGTATTAATTATTATTTTGATTCACTTACTCATTTATTATCCACATCTTACCCTACTCCAAAACGAATCAAAGAGTCAAAAGAATCAATAAGATTTTAAGTGAATTATTTAGCTTAGTGAATCAGTATAATGTATTAATAATTATTTTGATTCACTTACTCATTTATTATCCACATCTTACCCTACTCCAAAACGAATCAAAGAGTCAAAAGAATCAATAAGATTTTAAGTGAATCATTTAGCTTAGTGAATCAGTGTAATGTATTAATTATTATTTTGATTCACTCACTCATTTATTACCCACGTCTTACCCTACACCCAAACGAATCAAAGACACAAAAGAAACAATAAGATTTTAAGTGAATAATTTAGCTTAATGAATCAATGTAACGTATTAATAATTATTTTGATTCACTCACTCATTTATTACCCACGTCTTACCCTACACCCAAACGAATCAAAGACACAAAAGAAACAATAAGATTTTAAGTGAATAATTTAGTTTAATGAATCAATGTAACATATTAATAATTATTTTGAATAAGATTTTAAGTGAATCATTTAGCTTATTGAATCAGTATAACATATTAATTATTTTGATTCACTCACTCATTTATTACCCACGTCTTACCCTACACCGAAACGAATCAAAGAGACAAAAGAATCAATAAGATTTTAAGTGAATCATTTAGCTTAGTGAATCAGTGTAATGTATCAATTATTTTGATTCACTCACTCAATTATTACACCGGCTTGTCTTGGATCATAAGCTACTTAACATTAAAAAACCTGATCAAAATCCTTCCAAGTAGTATTTGTGTCAAATGCGCACAAGCAAATAAAAATTTCAAAAACAATTAATTTCTTCTAACTAATAACGTTATTCTATTAACACAATTAAATGAAACTACGTGATGTAGTAATACAATGAAACTAAATTAAAGAAAGTAGAAATAATACTACATCACGTAGTTTCATTTAATTGTGTTTTTATACGAAATTTACGCCAAATATATTCGTTATTCTATTAATAAACTCATGACAAAACTAATTTTTTTTTAAATATCTTTAATATACGGACTTTTTTAATATTTCTTTTAAATGGATCGTTATTAAATTTCTTATATTTTCAGACAACCTTACCTGTTTATCTTGTACCACAGGCGCAAGCTGCATGAAACAAAACACAACACATAGTAAACAACGGCTCCACATTAACATTGTTGATGAATCATATATTGGGCTAGCTAGGTAACGCAAGGGGATGCAAGATCTAGTCATATATCACTGATGTAATATGGCCATCAGATGTGGACATCAGTCTGTACAAGATCGAAGCTGGAGTCCCCCAAAGTTCAGTCCTGGCATCAGTCTTGTATAATATCTTTACTTCCGATCTCCCTACCTCAGCAGATGTAACTATTGCAACTTATACTGATAACGTTGCTTATCTAGCACAACCCAAAGATCAGATTCTACCAGCAACAAGCGCCAAGTATTGCTGGACAAAATGTACACCTAGTTGCATAAATGGTGCATCCATGCCAGCACACAAAAATTGACTCGCATCACGTTTACATTGAAAAGAGACAATTGCCCTGAAGTGAAACTAGGAACCGACACGTTACCATGGACTGACTGTTATATATCTGGACTTCCACCTAGATAGAAGACTTACCTGGAAAACTCACATCAAACAGAAACGTGACCAATTGTATATTGGGTACAAAAACCTGCACTGGCTGTTGGGTCGTAACTCTGTGTTATCGGTGGACAATAAACTACTATTATACAGCTCACTCCTCAAGCCGTATGGACATATGGCATTCAGCTGCAGGGAGTGTCCAGTAATAGCCACATAATGTTTCTCCAAAGAGCTCAAAACGCAATTCTAAGAAACATAGTCAGTGCAGGTTCACACGAAATAGAGAAATTCACGAAAACCTCAACACTCCCACAATTCTAGAGGAGAATAACAGATTCAGAAAAAGATACGCAAAACGGCTCACTACCCATCCAAACCCTCTAGCTACTGTATTGCTAGACAATACCAAGCTGGTTAACAGGCTCAAAAGAAGCCAAGTATTCCAATTGAGTAGCAGTGGCATTGGCCTCTGCACCCTTAACGCCAAATTTCTCACCCAAAAAAACTGACAATAGTCCAAAGGGGCTGATCACAGTTACATAAAAAAAATCTAAACATCGCAATGAAATTTAAACTATATATATACACCATCTTTTTCTTCAGTTTACCACCATCTCGCAGGCAGTGACAATATACTCTCACCATAAAAATCTAGTTCCTTGGATTGGAAAAAATTTACAGCGCTTTTTTGAAGGTCTTCCATGTTGCCAATTTTTTTATTACAAATGATTTGCTTAAAGCACTGGACAAGTGACAATTAGATGGGGAAATATTCGTTGAATAAGGTGTATGTAGTAGCAGGAGTCAGCTCAACTCGATTTAACTGACTTGATTTAGTGATATATTGCATACCGTTTTCATGGAAAAAATAAAGTCGTAAAAAACAACTTAATTTGTTAGCTAATCAACTTCCAATCTACTTCCCCTTCTAAGGGTGCCACACCAAGTAATGAAAGTTGACAGTCAGCTCTGCATACTTGGTCTTGTCCTTGGCAAGACGAAAGAGTTCGATGGCACTCATAATCCCTGTCCATTCTCGGATGTTGTGCAACCGGTTTTACTCCTCCCAGCAACTTTTCCCATCATAATTAGTTTGTATCTATCTGTGCCCCTATATGCAACTTTATGTTGTTTGATGGTTTGTAAAAGCATACGTTTCTAGGTAACCCGTTGTAGAATCTCCTCAGTAATGACTTTCAGCGTCCAAGATGTAGACATCATGCGTATGTCGGTCCACATATTGAATATTTCTGTGTTTCCTGAGACCTTTCTTAATAGTTCAAGTCTCGCATCCATATAGAGGTATTGGCCAGGGTTGGCCAGGGGACCCATAAAGAATGAATGAATGAATGAAAAGAGTATAATCCATACAAAATATATAAAGAGTACCTATTGGGAGAATGCATTAAAAATCCCACAAGATAAATCAAAGCAGAGCAATGATGTGTAACCTGACGAATTTTATAATATGACTCTGATGGCCATACCACATCAGTGATTTATGTCAAAAACATAGAGGACCGTAAGCTGAACAGGACAAACAGTACTCACGAGTCAGCAAGCAGATTGACGCGGTGCACCTTCTCACGCAGCGGCTCCAACTCACGTTCGAGTGCTGCATGACGGCGCTGCAGCGCGCGAACCGTACGTAGGTCAGCACCCTGCAGAGCACTCGCATCTAGCTGCGAGCTCTTCTCGCTAAGCCAGTCGCGCGCCTCATCACATGTGCGTCCAAACAGCTCCACACTGCAAGACAAAGTTTCGTTGTATCATTAAATGTCATATTTTGACAAACCTAGTTTTTGTATCTGAATCCATTTTTATTTTTTTTTATAAAATTAATAGAAAAGTTTCCGTTTAAGTTTTTGCTTATCGTTGTATAATTGGACTGTCAGGGTAAACATAAAATCATATAAAGTCCTATCACGTTGTAGTAAAATATAATACGTAAGTCTACTTACGTATTACGAAGCTTAAAGTGATTTAGATGTCATTTGAAATATAATAATACAGAGAAAAAGACAGGCAACCAGGAAACCGTAAACACATATTACGTAGTGTCCTACTATATTGTAATAAAATATAATACATAAATCTATTTATAAGGGCTGTTCAAAAAAAGATGACATCTTACTTTTCTCAAAAATATTAATTTATTCATCAGTAACTATTATGTCCCCTTCAAAGTAATCCCCCTCGGATACAATAATACCTTTGTGCCAGCGCTTTTTTCAATCCTCGAAGCACTTCCGATATGCGCTTTTTGGTATGGCGTCAAGCTCTTCCAGTAGGAGATAAAGACCGAATCTTTATCTCCTTAATCATGGCAAAACGTCGTCCTTTCATGGGTCTTTTCAGTTTTGGAAACAGAAAAAAGTCGTAGGGGGCGAAATCCGGTGAATGTGGTGGCTGAGGTATAAATACGGTGTGGTTTTTGGCCACAAAAATTACGAATCAATAATGACGAGTGCATTATTATAGTCGATATCCATGACTAGTTTTTACAATTTTAGGCATTTTCTTCGTATTGCTTAACGCAAATGGAGCATAACTTGAAGGTAATATTCCTTAGACACTGTACAACCTTTTGGAAAGAACTCACAATGTACCACGCCTTTGTAATCGAAGAAAATAGTGAGCAAAACCTCATTTGATCGAACTTAGCAAGCTTTTTTCGGTTTTAGCTGGTTGCTTCCATTGGAATGATTGGACTTTGGTTTGTACCACTTATAAACATTTTATTTGCGCAAAGTAGACTCGCCAAATGCTACAGTTAACATATTAAGTGCGTAGGAACACTTAATTTTATTTTTTACACACAATTTAATACAGGTTCTTTGATCCATTTTTTTCTATAGCAAAAAATCACCAAGCACAACAAAAATCGCCTAATCTTTATATCTGTCAAAGACAAACTAAAAATGCAAAATGGCTTATAATGACAACATATGTTGGAGACATGTGTACCAACACAGCAAAAAAAAAATTTTAAAAATTCAATGTACGTAGCCTGCGAAACTTGAAGTCACCTTTTTTTTGAACAGACCTTGAGAATATCAACAAACGTAAATTGATTGAAATATCATTTTAAATATACCGAGAAAAATGGAAATGATTTTCGAACAGATCCAATAATTACGCTAACACACCTGGAAGCACCTTCCAAACTCTTTTCCTTCTGCGCTTTGAGCCAGGCGAGGCGGTCCCATGCTGCATGCAACGCAGCTTGGCGTGCACGCACTGTATCCGCTCGTGCTTTCTGTGCTTCAGCAAGTGCATCCGCTGCACGATCCACAGCTTCGAGGCGACGCGACGAAGCCGAGAGATCGGTGACGAATTTCTGGAAGGGCACAAAAAATTTGTTTTTTATTTAATGTTCGAGACTTCATAGATAAATAAAGCACATATTAAAAGCAAATTATAAAAATTAGTTTTAGTAAATTTAAATTTATTTCCCTTTGAATTCATGTTATGACATTTTATATGATTAAATATTATTTTACACAGGTAAATTGTGTTATTAAAGAAAAATAAACTGTAAGCTCGTTTCAGTGAGTTTTTGTTTATTGAAGTAAATCTTCTTTACGCACGCTTGACTTGGGGAGTAAGCTGGTGAATGTGTGACGAGAGTGTTACGAAAAGTGTGATCGGGCGAGGCGAACGGAAGTTGAGAGGGAGATATAAGTTAGTGAAGACAGAGAGTTACATTTCGTATATTACTGTAGAGACAAGAGAGAGAGGTGCGAGCACACATTTTCTTTCTCTCTTTCTCTCATAGCCACTTATGTTTCGTATATCTAAGACACAGTGCAAGCCTATTGTCTGCATCACACTGTAGGAGTAAGAGAGAGCAGTGCGTACGCACATTTTCTTTCTCTCTTCCTCTCATAGCCAGTGCATGAAATATATATATATGCGAGTTTGCTAGCGTTATATAAACGGTGATTTTTTTATTATTTTGTAATTTCATTTCGTTCTTGAACAATTTTTTAAATTATTATTTTGTTCAATACATTAAATATTCTACGTTTAAAGTGAATAAAATTGTAAATTCATTTTAAAGTTCATATTTTGTGAATTTGAAGGTTTACTTCAGTCGTGTGGTCTAAAGCACACTCTTTTTTTTTCTTTCTAACACTATAAAAGTATCTACGATTAGAACTGTGTTAAAATTTCAGTAGATACATTATAATCCCATTTAAATTATCACGTTTTTCCTTATCAATACTCTGCGTAAATATTGACACGTAAATCGTTCATTTCACAAACATTTTTTACCTTTTTTGCACAAAATAAGCATTCTTTAAATAAAGTTATCTGTTAATTGAAAGGTACCTGGCGATACAAGTTCGGCCTAAATGTTCGGAGATTTTTTCCAATATTTCGTTGCAGTGACAAATAAGCAAATTGTATTAGGTTAGGTGCTATCAAAGGATATATAAGCAATGCACATTTATTATATATTATTATCGTTGGTATGTTGTATGGATTCCGAGTTCAAACTTGGATTCTCTTGTAATTTTTTGTTTTGTTGCTTTTAATCAGTCGACACAAATGACACAAGCTGTATAAAAATACCGCTGTATGAATGAAACAACTACAAGACATATTCACATTTAAAAAACAACGAAAAAGAACAGAATTCCTCACCTCATACTTCCTCTTTGCTGTCTCCACGCTATCGGAACTCTCGTCAGCACGGAGCAACTTCTCCTTGTCCTTGATCCACTTGTCGAAGTCGTCACACTCACGGTAAAATCCGTAGAGTTTTATAGCGTCTTCAAGTTGCGCACGACGCGCCGCAGACAGTTTCAGTAGCTCCTCTGGAAAGGAAAAGAAAAACAGTCAGTTGCTAATCAATGTTCCGAATCTGTTTTATCAATTTATAACGCGTCACACTTACGGATTATCTGCGGCTTAGTATCAATTAGAATTTTTAATGTTTCGCTATGAATTTGTTTAAGCTAAATACGCATTTCTCTTGGTCATAGCTTGGCCATAATTTTTCATCGAGTAATATAGAACATTCTATACAAACTAGATAGATTTGTTTAACATATTTAAAAAAAAGTGCGATGGTATTTACGAAAATTGTATATTTTTAGTAAAATATATTTTTGTTCGTAATTATTTTGTACGAAAATGTACACTAATATTTTATGAAAAAATAATGCATAAATGGAAAATACCCCCATTGGAAGCTAAAAAAATTCTCAAATGTTCTAGAATTTCACAGAAAATTTCATTCATTTACATCAAATAATCTCTAATTCAGTGGAACTTCATGCCAAACGGGTAAATAAAATGATACACATGTGTCTGTCGTATTGGTATTGCCACAGGATATTGTGTTCTAACAATTTATGCGTGAATTTTTGTTAAGACATTGTTGTTAAGAATTGTATGTCAATTTTTTTCAAGAAATTTTTTTTAATTAAAGTACTAAAAAGTGCAGTTTTATAGTAATACATAAAATAAATACACATACAAAACTGCGTAGGATTACTGTCACTATGCATTTACTGTCATGTAACAAAAAATTCTGAACCTAACCTATATAACCAAACTTTTAGCTAAAGCTATCCATACCAAAATAAACATCAATAACCCTAATCCACAAATACGTTACATTTTAAATTTTTTTCTATAAACAAAGTATGTCAATTTTTTTAGACAAAGTCTCCACAAAAAACAGCAACTCACCATAACCATCATTGACCCTCTTCATCCTATCCTGTACACCTTCACCACCGGGATCACGCTGCCTGAGCGCTGCCAGCTGTGCTGCGAGTTGAGGTCGAGAGGCACGACGACCGACGGCAAGACTGCGCCGCACAGGCACAACCTGCTTGACGAGGACGGTCTTCTTGACGCGCTGCACTGTGCGTACCTTCTCCGGCCGCCGAACTTGGACCTTAATGGGGTTTTTGAAAACAATTTTCATACAATAAAGCTGCAAAATGATTAGGTTTTATCTGGGTTATTCGGATTGTTAAACATCATATCACAAACTCCTTACACACGTCTTGTCTTGCTAAACGAAGTGACGTAGTATTATCATCGGTATTTTACACCTGTCAATCAAAATAACGAGCTAGACTCATGCTGGATCACTGAGGATAACAAAATGTGCCGCGCATATACCACAGTGCCCAGTGAAAATTTTAAGTTCTGTTTTGCGTTTATTTTCATCAAGAGGAAAATTTTACGATTTCCAATTATTTAATAATCTTTTGTTTTCATTAGTCTCATAGTGCACTGTGCATAATTTCTACTTAGTCAAAAATTAATTTATTGGTAAATATTTTAAAATAATGTTACATTAAACAAATTTGTGAGAAATAATCTTAATATTTCATTACACAGCTGTGTTTTAAAATACAAATTATACCAAACACAAGAGCTTAATGAACGAAGGAATTACGTAAAAAATTTAACACGTTATCTACGTAATAACGTAGATACAATAAGAGTCTGATATATATACGTAGTTATTATCATTTAAAAAAAAACAAATTTCACATTGAATGCATGGGTTTCATGCACATTTTTCTCATAACAAATGTCATTTATTTGTGTTAAAAATTATAAAAACACACAAACCCACTTTGTTTTTTCCTTCTTAAAATTTAATATTATTCTTCAGTAATCTGCCATCTAACAAAGAAAAAAAACTTTATTTTTATACGCCCCTGAAAACCCAACGGCCTTTTTTAAGATCTTTTTCCGATGTGGCAATATTAAAGATACGGATTAAAGCATAGAAGTCCTAAAATATTAATAATTACAAAACACAAAGACAAGAATTAAATACTTACTTAAAAAACTCTGACGAAACAATAAATTACGCAACATTTCATCAGCACACAACACTAGTCTTTGTTAGAAGAGACAGAAGAACAGAGTACAGAAGAACAATACGAAATTTAAAAAAAAAAAGCAAATTGGGACAACGAGCAATACAATTTTTTATTGTTTTTATCAAAAATAAATGGAGTGAAAACCCATACGTTGATGCTGAAATTTATTTATTTTTAAAACGATAATATATCAGGACTCTTATTCTTCACATCATTACGTCAAACCAATTTTGTCACCTATCACACAAGCTACTACGCGTCACAAAGAGATATATGAGACGAGAATAAGGTAAAAAAAACTCACAGGCACAATTCTGGGTTCGATTTCACGCACGTAGTTCGCCGGCACGAATCCATCAGTGCGATCAGCCTTGCGTACTGACCACCAGTCCGGGTTTGTCTTATTGATAAGGAACATGACCTCACCCTTCGCCATCGATATTCCCTGGCCAGAGAAAGCGTAGAGAGCTTTCACCTGAAACGAAAACGTTTGAAATTAATTTTATATAGTGTCTGACTAATTTGCATCTTTTCATGGCGTAAATATACCTATTGTTAGTACTATGACCGTAACTGAGAATTACCTAAACCATATTTTTATATGTAAATAAAGACTTTAAAAATACTGCCAGCGCCTTCAGGTGGTAATGTCATTTAGCTTAATGAAATTTTTAAATACAAAGTCCTAATCGAATACAAATTGTAGTACAAAAATAAAAATTGAAGGAGTGGTAACTGTGACAAACACTCGTTCAAAGTATTCTGCTTCAGACCATATTATTTTATTGATCATTCTCCCACCTGCGGCACGCTCCTCTCCTCGGTAACCGTTCTGTGCTCCAACCGCTCTACGGGCTCCTCCTCCCAAACTTCTGTCGGCACCAGCCTCGTTTCATTCACCCATTCTTCCTCTTCGGGAGCTGGGGTTGGCTCCGGCTCTGCCGGCAACTAAAAGGAAAATTTCAATATTAAGTGATTGATGTGGGCTTAAAGTTTTTAATAATTCAATTATTCAAAAATTAGAGTCTTTCCTTATTGTGACTGTTTTAATAATAATAGAGACAATGAAAAATAACCTGGAGACAGCTGATCCCAGCTTCCTCCAACTTGCGCGCCTGTGCTCGTAGCGCATCCAGCTCAGGCGCATATGCGGCCAACTCTCCGGCAAGAGCACGTTGACGAGCAAGCAACGCCTGTGCGGTAGGCTCGTCCACACCCACATCCGTGCTGGCTGCTACAGGACGCTTCTCATTGATCCACGACTCTGCTTCGTTTGCATCCGCATAGAACTATCAATGTGAAATACGAATATTGTTTATTGCGTCTACGTATTAATATGTAGTCATAGATATAAACGAAATATTTCTCTTTTACAGCCACAAGTTTGTGATATTTTTAGAAAGATCATTGACATAATATTTTATTATATAAATAGGCCCCTGTACGTCATTAAGAGTTAGCATTGGCCGTCAATCAAAGAAAATGAATTCAAATCTACATCACGGTTTGACATTTGTCAAAAAGTCCATCTCGCTTGTACATGCTTATTGTGAGTTGGTTGGAATAAATTACAGTTAGCTATTCTTTAAATAATATAGCATTGAAAAATGCAAAACGGTTACCTGGCTGCCATTTTACGTAACGATAGAAAAATCGGGTCTTAATAAACTTATTTAAACCCTAAAATAGGGAAACACAAATTTCGTTGATAACATTTTTGCAAGTAATTTATTTATTTCCATGTGTCTTTGATTTTATGGAAAAAAATTTATTTTTAGTTTTTTATTAATAATATTGAATTATTAAATGATATTTTATAATAATGAAAAATGTGGAAAATATGGTCGTTATTTTCAAAAAAATTTCAATTTTTAACTTGATACGGGTTCGAATTTCAGAAAACAGATATTACTTCGAAAACGGTTCTCTTTGAGACGTTAGCTCTCTGTCACTTCGTCTTATTTAACTTTACACTCTATATATTTATTATTCCAAAGAGGAAAAGGACCCTCGTAAAGCGAACACAATTATGCACACAACACTATAATCAAATACTAAATAACTTATCTCTGGTCCGTTTAAAAATCACAAATACTTGATTTACTAACACCATGTGTTGATTAAATATTTAAAAAAAAATTACGCCAAAACTACATATAACAAATTGATCTTACCTGATATGCCTCAGCGGCTTCCAACAGCTGCTTTTCCCTTGCTGCCGCCAGTTCTCGTAACAGCTCCCAGTTCTTAGCCAGACTTGCCAGTCGCTTCTCCACTTCCGCGCTACGAGGGTGCTTGGCCTCGATTAGGCTGCAATCATTGAGTATTAAATTATTTTTTATTTATTTAACCACAATTACTGAAAAATATGTCAAAAATTCAATTTCATGACAAAATGTTTGTCAAATATTCCGTTTCATGACAATTACGTCAAATGCCTCGGCTGCTTTGTGTCAAAAGGTATATAGAGCCACACACATGCAATACAAAATAGCTGTCGTGTTGTTGTCGTTGCTGTAGTGATATAGCGTTGTGCAACAGTTTACGTTGAAAATGTTTTTGATTGTTCCTATCAATTTTGTTTACTAAATTCTTTCAATAAATTAATATTAAAAAGATGTAACTGATATTGTAATGAATGTGACACAATTTACGTAATAGTCTACGACGTATGTAACAATGTATTTATTACTTTACAGCATTGTATTTAATTAAAATAATCAGATGTGCTATATATTGCGATTGTTAAAAAAGCATTAGTTTCATAAGTCAGTTGAAAGGAGGTTATATTCAATCCACAATCAAATACACAAGTATTTGTAACTGTATATTGTAACACAAATATTTGTAACTGTATTCTGACAATGATTATCGTCGGTGGTTCAATGGCCCCAGATAGACCTTGGCCTTCCCGACGGTTATATGCTGAACTGAACTTTGAATTGGCCTTCGTTTTATAGTTCTCTGTATTTAACCCTTATTAGTCAATGTTTTTTTTATATAATATTTCTCCAAAGTTAAAGTTTATTAGTTTTTCAACAATTTTGTGCCAATACATCTTTTTCTTAACATTGATTAGTATAACTTTAAATTTAAATAAAAAACAGATTCATTGTTACGTAAATATTTGTTTGTTATTTACTTACTTACATGCTTTAATGTTTACATTTAATATATGTAGTGGACTTATTGCTACGAGAGCAATCTCTTACATCTAACCAGAATACCAGTCTCGTCTCGCTGGACGAGCGCCCAGGTATCTAACCCGGATCCTGGCGATGTGCCGTGCCATCGAAAGCCGTACATCTTTTGATCAACCCAACACACCACAGTAATGACACAAGACAGTATTAATTGCATGTGTGGAGATATATGACTGAAAATGGTGACATTCGGTTGATAAGAGTTAAGATAATAAGGTCTTTTTAAGTCCATCAACCCATCTCAGGTTGGTTCTGCATCTTCTTGGTCTGGTTCCTCATTTATATTTGTCCGGCCTATACAATTCTTTCAATTTTCATGAAATTGAATATATCCGGTTTCTTTCATATTTGGTAAGGTACCAAATCTAAATGTTTAGACTGGACACCATCAATTCCTTTACCACCGAAATACTCCTCAGAATCAACTTCCTCCTTAATCTTTTTGAGTCAGTGTCGAAAACTTCAACTGCACATGTGAAAATCTTACTGATGAACACTTACGTAAGTCAGAAATGAATTTATGTAAGTCTTTACGTAAGTCATGTAATGAACACTTACGTAAGTCAGAAATGAATTTATGTAAGTCTTTACGTAAGTCATGTAATGAACACTTATGTAAGTCAGAAATGAATTTATGTAAGTCTTTACGTAAGTCATGTAATGAACACTTACGTAAGTCAGAAATGAATTTTTTTCTTTTCCTAAAACAGAAAATGCACACTAACCTCTTGCCCTTGTTAGGCACGCGATTACTGACGTGCTCACGCGCTCGCATCTCGTGCAGCAGTGCTGTGTGCTTCTGTTGCAATGCCAGAACGGCGCGCAGGTCTTTCGCCGAGATCCCGGCGCGACATATGCGTTGTCTGTCTGTCAGCCAGCCTAGTGAAAACATAGATCTAATAAGTACAATTATACTACATAAGTATTTACTTAATGTAAATTGATTCATAAAATTGTTAAATTCGTTAATAAACTTTTTAGACTCGCTGTTTGATATTTTAAACGTAAAAAGTTGTGTCAGAATATCGGTTTTACTTTGATTCTATATTTTAAAACCTTGGTCTTTTGCTTAGTTGGCATCTGTATACACAGACTTTTTAGACTTGCTGTTTAGAATATAGGACGTTACCATAAACATAAGTAAGATAGCAATTTGTAAAAAAAGCATTTTTAGCAATAAACTAAAGAGAATGACTTGCTGTTTTGACGAAACAAACGTTACGTTTTTTAGAATTTTTTTTGTTTAACGTTAGTTTTATACTCAATATTTTTTTTGGAAAAATGAGTTACGCATAATGAACAACTTCATAGGTGGCGAGTCGGCTGCAAACAACTAATATCTTTTACTGGATTTAGTCGATGGGCGACTTTCCATCAACCCAATGTGTACGTCAAAAGGTGTGTACTGCTGACCAAACGTCTCCCGTCTCAATCAAGAGCGTGTTCAGTCATATGTCTTTTCGACATTAGCACATTTTAACCAGTAATGTTCGGACCGAGGTTCATATCGTATATTACGACTTGAAATATTGGGATTATAAAGTACTAATAATATAGAAAATTTTATGGTAATAAATAGTCCAACTTTTTTTTGAGAAAACAAATTTTTTATCATCTTCAAGAAGAAAATATCTAAAAATACTAATAAAACGTTCCCAAAATATTATTTTTTATTCAAATTGGTTCGTTTTTAAATTCTGCAACGAACAAACACATACAACAAATATTTTTCATTTAAAATTTTTGAAGTATTACTTCTTCAGGCGTGACTGGAGACTCAGATTTTTTTCAGACGGAAGTAACGTTCAGTAAAGTCTATAGTTTGCTTACACAGTTTCCCGTATTTGAAAGCATAGACTGACTGTAGAATTTCGTGAGTATATGTGTTATATAAATATATATATATTTATTCCTATTCTATTTTTATGAAGTTTAATACTAATAACTATTTTATATGAAAGAGTATACTATTTTATATGAAAGAGTATACTAACAAGCTTCCTTTTAAATTCGGTGATAATCTGATCGATGATGAGATGGAACTGCTTAATGGAAGGTAACAAATCAATCGTGATTTAAGATATTGGCTACTGGTAGACCCAGAGCTGGTCAATGGTTTAGTTACTTTGCAAAATAACAACACCATTGACCAGCTCTGGGTCTGATGAGAGTTCTGTGTAGATGAGAGTTCAGTACTGCACAACGCGCATCACAAATGTTTGTTCCGGTCGACCCGCACAAGCAAACGGTAACAAATATGTGCGCAAACATTCTTGCAAAGTGCGCACACAGCTGCGTAATTGTATGTGCGCACACGTGCAAGCGGTGGATCTGTCTCGACTTGCACGAACTTATTGTTTGCAAACTCAGTCTTGCTTCCGTTGCAGGAGAGAAAACATTTAGTTGCTGGAGAGAAAACGTTTAGTTTGAATAAAGTGAAATATGGATTGAACAAATGATAAAACTATGGAATTTACTCAAGCAATTGAAACGTGTCCTGTAGTATGGGACTCTGGTCGTATTGACTACGAGAATAGGAACAGAAATCACAACGCAACTCAAGAATTGGCTCAAAATTTTAATTGTGATTCAACGGAGGTAAAGCAAAAGTGGAAAATTATTTTGGCTCAATACCGTCGAGAGAAAAAAAAATTGCTGATTCAAAATCGTCAGATTCTGGGATTACAGATATCTATAAGCCAAAGTGGTTTGGTTATGCATATTTAATTTTCTTCATGGAAAGTCTCAACTGGCACTAGACTACATAATAGACTACATGGCCAGTATCAACTGGCACTAGACTACATAATAAAACACAGACTGCACCACAAACCAATACCCCTTCTTCCCGCCCGTCCATATTAACGGGTGAACATGTTCGTGCACAAGTGTGCTGCACTGTTCGCTAACAAAAGTTACACACAGCTTTGCCGGTGGAGACAGGGGCTACAAGTGATGATGGTTTAGTATGCGCACTGACCCAGTTCTGTACAAAATGTGTGCAACAAATTGTGCTGCACACTATTTTAGTCCAATTGTACCTTTACTTTGCAAAATAAGTACACCACTGACCAGGTTTGCGTCTGAAGAGAGTTCTGGAAATGAACAATGTAATTCCTTAACGGATAGGAGTAAATCAATCGTGATTCAAGATATTTGATGTATTGGTAGCTGTTACTCTGTAAAATAACTACACCATTGACCAGGTCTGCGTCTGATGAGAGTTCTGGAGATGAACAATGTAATTCCTTAACGGATAGGAGTAAATCAATCGTGATTCAAGATATTTGATATATTGGTAGCTGTTACTCTGTAAAATAACTACACCATTGACCAGGTCTGCGTCTGATGAGAGTTCTGGAGATGAACAATGTAATTCCTTAACGGATAGGAGTAAATCAATCGTGATTCAAGATATTTGATATATTGGTAGCTGTTACTCTGTAAAATAACTACACCATTGACCAGGTCAGGGTCTGATGAGAGTTCTGGAAATGAACAATGTAATTCCTTAACGGATAGGAGTAAATCAATAGTGATTCAAGATATTTGATGTATTGGTAGCTGTTTACTCTGTAAAATAACTACACCATTGACCAGGTCAGGGTCTGATGAGAGTTCTGGAAATGAACAATGTAATTCCTTAAAGGATAGGAGTAAATCAATAGTGATTCAAGATATTTGATATATTGGTAGCTGTTACTCTGTAAAATAACTACACCATTGACCAGGTCAGGGTCTGATGAGAGTTCTGGAAATGAACAATGTAATTCCTTAACGGATAGGAGTAAATCAATAGTGATTCAAGATATTTGATGTATTGGTAGCTGTTACTCTGTAAAATAACTACACCATTGACCAGGTCAGGGTCTGATGAGAGTTCTGGAAATGAACAATGTAATTCCTTAACGGATAGGAGTAAATCAATCGTGATTCAAGATATTTGATATATTGGTAGCTGTTACTCTGTAAAATAACTACACCATTGACCAGGTCAGGGTCTGATGAGAGTTCTGGAAATGAACAATGTAATTCCTTAACGGATAGGAGTAAATCAATAGTGATTCAAGATATTTGATGTATTGGTAGCTGTTACTCTGTAAAATAACTACACCATTGACCAGGTCAGGGTCTGATGAGAGTTCTGGAAATGAACAATGTAATTCCTTAACGGATAGGAGTAAATCAATTGTGATTCAAGATATTTGATATATTGGTAGCTGTTACTCTGTAAAATAACTACACCATTGACCAGGTCAGGGTCTGATGAGAGTTCTGGAAATGAACAATGTAATTCCTTAACGGATAGGAGTAAATCAATAGTGATTCAAGATATTTGATGTATTGGTAGCTGTTACTCTGTAAAATAACTACACCATTGACCAGGTCAGGGTCTGATGAGAGTTCTGGAGATGAACAATGTAATTCCTTAACGGATAGGAGTAAATCAATCGTGATTCAAGATATTTGATATATTGGTAGCTGTTACTCTGTAAAATAACTACACCATTGACCAGGTCAGGGTCTGATGAGAGTTCTGGAAATGAACAATGTAATTCCTTAACGGATAGGAGTAAATCAATAGTGATTCAAGATATTTGATGTATTGGTAGCTGTTACTCTGTAAAATAACTACACCATTGACCAGGTCAGGGTCTGATGAGAGTTCTGGAGATGAACAATGTAATTCCTTAACGGATAGGAGTAAATCAATCGTGATTCAAGATATTTGATATATTGGTAGCTGTTACTCTGTAAAATAACTACACCATTGACCAGGTCAGGGTCTGATGAGAGTTCTGGAGATGAACAATGTAATTCCTTAACGGATAGGAGTAAATCAATCGTGATTCAAGATATTTGATATATTGGTAGCTGTTACTCTGTAAAATAACTACACCATTGACCAGGTCAGGGTCTGATGAGAGTTCTGGAAATGAACAATGTAATTCCTTAACGGATAGGAGTAAATCAATAGTGATTCAAGATATTTGATGTATTGGTAGCTGTTACTCTGTAAAATAACTACACCATTGACCAGGTCAGGGTCTGATGAGAGTTCTGGAGATGAACAATGTAATTCCTTAACGGATAGGAGTAAATCAATCGTGATTCAAGATATTTGATATATTGGTAGCTGTTACTCTGTAAAATAACTACACCATTGACCAGGTCAGGGTCTGATGAGAGTTCTGGAAATGAACAATGTAATTCCTTAACGGATAGGAGTAAATCAATAGTGATTCAAGATATTTGATGTATTGGTAGCTGTTACTCTGTAAAATAACTACACCATTGACCAGGTCAGGGTCTGATGAGAGTTCTGGAAATGAACAATGTAATTCCTTAACGGATAGGAGTAAATCAATAGTGATTCAAGATATTTGATGTATTGGTAGCTGTTACTCTGTAAAATAACTACACCATTGACCAGGTCAGGGTCTGATGAGAGTTCTGGAAATGAACAATGTAATTCCTTAAAGGATAGGAGTAAATCAATAGTGATTCAAGATATTTGATATATTGGTAGCTGTTACTCTGTAAAATAACTACACCATTGACCAGGTCAGGGTCTGATGAGAGTTCTGGAAATGAACAATGTAATTCCTTAAAGGATAGGAGTAAATCAATAGTGATTCAAGATATTTGATATATTGGTAGCTGTTACTCTGTAAAATAACTACACCATTGACCAGGTCAGGGTCTGATGAGAGTTCTGGAAATGAACAATGTAATTCCTTAACGGATAGGAGTAAATCAATAGTGATTCAAGATATTTGATGTATTGGTAGCTGTTACTCTGTAAAATAACTACACCATTGACCAGGTCAGGGTCTGATGAGAGTTCTGGAAATGAACAATGTAATTCCTTAACGGATAGGAGTAAATCAATCGTGATTCAAGATATTTGATATATTGGTAGCTGTTACTCTGTAAAATAACTACACCATTGACCAGGTCAGGGTCTGATGAGAGTTCTGGAAATGAACAATGTAATTCCTTAACGGATAGGAGTAAATCAATAGTGATTCAAGATATTTGATGTATTGGTAGCTGTTACTCTGTAAAATAACTACACCATTGACCAGGTCAGGGTCTGATGAGAGTTCTGGAAATGAACAATGTAATTCCTTAACGGATAGGAGTAAATCAATCGTGATTCAAGATATTTGATATATTGGTAGCTGTTACTCTGTAAAATAACTACACCATTGACCAGGTCAGGGTCTGATGAGAGTTCTGGAAATGAACAATGTAATTCCTTAACGGATAGGAGTAAATCAATAGTGATTCAAGATATTTGATGTATTGGTAGCTGTTACTCTGTAAAATAACTACACCATTGACCAGGTCAGGGTCTGATGAGAGTTCTGGAGATGAACAATGTAATTCCTTAACGGATAGGAGTAAATCAATCGTGATTCAAGATATTTGATATATTGGTAGCTGTTACTCTGTAAAATAACTACACCATTGACCAGGTCAGGGTCTGATGAGAGTTCTGGAAATGAACAATGTAATTCCTTAACGGATAGGAGTAAATCAATAGTGATTCAAGATATTTGATGTATTGGTAGCTGTTACTCTGTAAAATAACTACACCATTGACCAGGTCAGGGTCTGATGAGAGTTCTGGAGATGAACAATGTAATTCCTTAACGGATAGGAGTAAATCAATCGTGATTCAAGATATTTGATATATTGGTAGCTGTTACTCTGTAAAATAACTACACCATTGACCAGGTCAGGGTCTGATGAGAGTTCTGGAGATGAACAATGTAATTCCTTAACGGATAGGAGTAAATCAATCGTGATTCAAGATATTTGATATATTGGTAGCTGTTACTCTGTAAAATAACTACACCATTGACCAGGTCAGGGTCTGATGAGAGTTCTGGAAATGAACAATGTAATTCCTTAACGGATAGGAGTAAATCAATAGTGATTCAAGATATTTGATGTATTGGTAGCTGTTACTCTGTAAAATAACTACACCATTGACCAGGTCAGGGTCTGATGAGAGTTCTGGAGATGAACAATGTAATTCCTTAACGGATAGGAGTAAATCAATCGTGATTCAAGATATTTGATATATTGGTAGCTGTTACTCTGTAAAATAACTACACCATTGACCAGGTCAGGGTCTGATGAGAGTTCTGGAAATGAACAATGTAATTCCTTAACGGATAGGAGTAAATCAATAGTGATTCAAGATATTTGATGTATTGGTAGCTGTTACTCTGTAAAATAACTACACCATTGACCAGGTCAGGGTCTGATGAGAGTTCTGGAAATGAACAATGTAATTCCTTAACGGATAGGAGTAAATCAATAGTGATTCAAGATATTTGATGTATTGGTAGCTGTTACTCTGTAAAATAACTACACCATTGACCAGGTCAGGGTCTGATGAGAGTTCTGGAAATGAACAATGTAATTCCTTAAAGGATAGGAGTAAATCAATAGTGATTCAAGATATTTGATATATTGGTAGCTGTTACTCTGTAAAATAACTACACCATTGACCAGGTCAGGGTCTGATGAGAGTTCTGGAAATGAACAATGTAATTCCTTAAAGGATAGGAGTAAATCAATAGTGATTCAAGATATTTGATATATTGGTAGCTGTTACTCTGTAAAATAACTACACCATTGACCAGGTCAGGGTCTGATGAGAGTTCTGGAAATGAACAATGTAATTCCTTAACGGATAGGAGTAAATCAATAGTGATTCAAGATATTTGATGTATTGGTAGCTGTTACTCTGTAAAATAACTACACCATTGACCAGGTCAGGGTCTGATGAGAGTTCTGGAAATGAACAATGTAATTCCTTAAAGGATAGGAGTAAATCAATAGTGATTCAAGATATTTGATATATTGGTAGCTGTTACTCTGTAAAATAACTACACCATTGACCAGGTCAGAGCCTGATGGGAGTTCTGGAGATGAACAATGTAATTCGTTAACAGATGGTAGTAAATCAACCGTGATTCAAGATACTTGGTTTTGGTAGTTGTTACTTTGCAAAATAACTACACCATCATCACAACTGTCAAAGAAGTTTTACTTTAACCACACATAAAGGTTATTCGCTCTCATATTTTTTAACCTCTTTCAGTCTGCAGAATCTATTTCCATAAAAATCTTTGTTAGTTTTTTCGAACAATTGCAATATTTTCTTCACCGTAGGGGTGAAGGTCGAAAGTAAAAAAAAATTATAAAATTCATACCTTCAAGCATAAAATAAATACATACCTTCCTCCTCATCATGGTCTTCCAAAAATTGGTAAAGGTTCCTCGCGTCCTCCAGTCTCGCCTTCCTGTCCTTAGCGGCCGCGACAAGACTGCAAAATTTAAAAAAAAGTTATAACTCTGAACCATCGCTTTACCACAACACTGCAGTTGGTGATTCTAATATTTTAGTACCATTTTTGCTAGATTAACCTTTTCGCCACGGTCATCGCCACGGACTATAGACTTTGAAGCGACACGAACGTTTTCATCAACTTAGTATGGTGTCACATTGCCACATTTAAACTTAATGTTTTAAAGAGAGACGACTATATAAAAATCAGCATGGCCGCTTGCATTTAAAGACCCCTAGTGTTCAAAAATAAAAATATTTACAAAAGCTCCTTGCGATCGGTCATCATGTCAAGTTGATCATCAAACACTCTCAAGTTCTCAGCGTAGCCATCGACCAAATACGATTCAACTGCGTGGTGACGTAATTACAAACATAGTACTGACGTAGTTTCGTACGCACACACAATGGATGTTTGGTTGTAATAATGGACCAACATGTTTGGTTTCATTTCTTTATTGTGGGATTGTGTTAAATATCTATAGATCAAGGTAGGTTTTTATTAAAAGTAAATTAGTGACATTATCAAGATACAGTAAACGCTTTGTATTTTATGCGGGCCCAATAATCGTAATTGAAGAAGACAAAGTAACCAAGTCAGAAACAAAAAGTGTGCCGCGTGACAAGACGTGCTAATTATATCTCCGCAGAGTAAAGGGATGAAGAAACGGTCAATATTTAACCCCTAAAATTGTTGTTGCAAATTAATCAAAATAATTTTATTTCAAAGTTCATATCAAATGTTAGTTTTATTAATGTTTTAGTATTTTTTTTCAAAATTCAAATCAAATTTAATATTTTTAAAGTTTTTTCAAACAGGTGGTTGAAAAATTAAAGGGGAGGGGAGGGATATAGAACATCACTTTGAAGTTTAACATTTCCACAAACGAGGTATGAAAATAAAAAATTATAAATATAACCTAAATTTAATTTTAAAAGACCGTTCGTCCGTATCTTCCACAAATTTTGTTCTATAAGTGGAACTTGATTACACAGCTACATTTTTACTTAGCAGCAACATGTTTAGTTATTAAAATATTATTTCTAACGTTCACTCGTAACATAACCTCTTTAGATTTAATTACGTTTACTATTCTGTAAATACATTACTGCACTGTGTTTCTTGCCAAGTCTCTACTTCGAGATTACTGCAAATTGCTTTCCGATATATGCAAAATATGACCATAAATTCAAAATATCTGGAACCATTTTCAAAATATGCAAGGAGCAAACAGACAGTGTCGGCTGTATCTGATTAGACAAGTTTTTGACAAGTTTTCTAAAAAGTTTTTGCTTATCATCACCACCTACACAGAGCTACGTAAAAATATATGCCCCCACCTGTCATAAGCCTCCTCCAACTGCTTTAGCTTCTGGTCCAATTGTTGTTTTGGCTGTGGCGGACCTTGAATTTGTGCACCCTGTCTAGCTAGTCTCCGGATTGTCTCGCCGAGTGCGCCCAGCTGGAGCTCGCGTAGTGCGTGCGCTTGCGCCAACTGCTCGACAGCTAATAGGTGAGGGCCGGTCTCCTCCGATTGGAATTGTGACTGCGGTTCATAATAGAAATTGCATTAATAAATATGTAAATACTGAATGTTTGTAAATAAAACGTAAACACCTTTTGCAATGTTTAAATTACGCGACAACGGCAATGGCATGTGGTTGTTGTTTTGTAGACAGCACTAGCAAAAAAGTGTGCACGTTTAAAATTACGTACATTGTGTTTGAAATTACAAACCACTGAAAACTATTCCTGTGACTAAACTACTGAATTTTTATAATTGATTTTTGGTGTACGGCTAAGGAACACCATACGGTATATGAGGATTCGTTTAATGTCGAACGGTCAAATCCACATTGTTTACCAACATACAAATAATAGAGACAAGGTTTTTCATACAAATTTGCAGTGTAATGAAGCATTGATATACAAATATAGTTAGTTGGAAACTACATACCGAATGGAGTTTAAAAGTTGTCTAAATAGTACGCAGGAGCGTACTAGCCATCTATCTACACACATTTTTATAGAGATACATTGCAAGTTGAAACGTGAATGAACACAAACATAGTTTTACATTTTTATTGTTAGTTACGGTGTTCCTATCTCATCTTATTCTTAAGACACAATGTTAATCTGATACACATAAACGCCTTCTTAACTAAATGATTGGGAAAAAGTTGAAAAAATTATTGTGTGAATATTTGAGGAAAAAAAAAATAATTCTTATTGAATAATTTTGAGAAAAATCCATAAAACATGTTACTATATTAATTATCACCCCCGCATACATATTTTTTATCGCCTTTAGTAATTTTATATTAAATGCCATCTGGCGTTGAACCAAGAAAGTCCCCACTCACATCCATTTCCTCGACAGTCGCCAGCGTGGTGTCAGCCTCGCGCACTAGTGCCATAAGCTGCGAGAGTCGCTGTAGACTGTCACGATGGCCGGCAAGCAGCGCGAGCAACTCACGCCAGCTACCCAGCACAGCTTGTTCAGTGCGCGTTACCGCTTCTGCACCATGATAACCCTCACGGACCAGTTCGTTTGCCATCGCAGAGAGGTCATCGAAACGTTCCGTTCTGTAAGCATAAATGACGTATTACTAACTTTTACGTTTTAGGCCTAATTTACTGTTATTTCAATATAATAATGAATATGGGGGGGAATCAAGAAACTGAAAGGTCTCTTGAAAACAACAGAAACTTTTCGTTACACATTCGTCAGCATCAGCACAGTATTTTATCGACAGAATCTTAGGAGGTTATGTTACCCGTGAACATGGGATTCGATTTTTGAAAAACTTAATACTAAACACTTCGTTATTTATATGACTTATTAAAATGATTTTAACACACTACACAAGATTTGGGCATTATTATAATTTTGATTGTTTACAATGAGTATGTTCCACGAGCCGCTTGCAACGCTCGCGCCCACGGCTGCGATCATACGTATTCCACTAGCTTGTCAATGTTGTAACTGTCAGTCCAAGTGGAACGAAATAGAAACAATGTGTATTCGTAATTATAAGTAAATGGCGAGTATTGGACGAAAATCAAGAGGTTATATTTTTTCCTTTATTAGAGATTATATTTATTACGTTAGATAATAATTTAGACTTACAGTAAATATAAAGGTGCAATTTAATTTCTATGTATTAATAATTAGACAATAATTTTGATTTACAGTAACTAGTGCAATTTAAAAAAAGTAAAAGTGCAATTTAATTTCTATAAAAGTTTGATGATTGTACGTTTTGCGTCTTTGGTGTTACCTTTATTTCTATTACGTACATCTCAGAACTGTATAAAGTGATTCTCTCCGTCCTACGTTTAATCTTCAAAGATTATATAAATTTATTTACGTAAATTTCATGTATCAAAATTAAATTGACAAATAACCGACCACGACCCACCTCGATAAGTGGGTCGTTGCGGTAGTGAACAATGACGGCATCAATGACGTTTCGTTACGACTGCAATGACAGCGGTCGCCAAGTGGAACGATACAGTGAGCATTTTGAGCGTTGCGATCACCTAGTGGAATGCACTCGATATGTATGCAGAAAATAAACATTCGGTTGAGAACTCCATTCTATGACCATCTCTAAAAGTTTCTAATTTATTAATTAAGGTTTTATACAAATTCAAAAAATTTAAGAATTTTTTATTAATGTTCGACAACATTAACATTATTGCTATTAAGGCCCATAACTTCCATCCGAACTGATTAAAAAAGATAAGATAGAAAGCAAAACATAATACAGAAACGTTTACCTGGCCAAAATATCAGCAGAAATGGCTTCGTGTTTCTTCACGGTCGCGTCGACCTGAGCCAAATTCGAGCCGTATCTCGGATCCGATAGCACCTGGATCATCTCCTTCAAATAGCCCTTACGGAGCACCGACTGCAAAGCACGATTTAAAATTATTGTTAATTATAGTTTACAATAAATTTAACTATTGTTTGTAGATATCTAATCATTTTCAAATTTCTGTTGTTACCAACCAAATATTATCCTAAGACACTGCATGGGTATGCTTGTAACAATAGCAAAGTTACTTGTTGAATTAACCTACATATTCGTACCCGCGCTGGGTAATTTTTGGGGATTTTGTTAATAATTTGTAAAATTTTATAAATATTTGTGAAAGTAGATTGTGGTTGTACAAACTTTTAACACCACCTAATATCATTTTCGTACAATATTGTGAAATATAAGTTAATTAAAAACCGTCTTGAAAAAAATTCAAAAATTGATTGAAAAATAAGCCAGTTGTAGGCTTCTAAATTTGAAGATACGAATAGAGTTGGGTATATCCCTGTCTCTTTTCCTCTCGTAGAATATAATGTACAATATTAAAAATGACCTCACAACACAGTATTGCCGTCCTTATCTAAAGGTTAAATTTAAACTTTTATAACTCGGTCAATTTTTAAGATTATTAAAAAAAATGTTCACTCTTCATCAGCTTGTACCTTGAAATTATGATTAATGAAATAAAAAAAAATTAGTCAAATACCCAATACTTGCATTTACGTAATTATTAATGTTCTCCGCTATAAATTAAAAACTATACCGAAAAGATTATAATTAATTAATTTCGTGCGTTTTTACGCCTTTCTGTTACAACAATAACAGTTGACACACTTAACAGTCATTTGATTAATTATATCTATATACAAATCAGAATTTTATCACTGAATACAATTAAATTACTTTATTTCCACTAACAATTACGGCAGTAACATCAAATACAAGTGTCATTGTATAAACAGCCGATAAGTCTATTCGCATTTCTGTTACAACAATAAACAGTTGATACACTTTAGCCATTTTGTTCTGTTATAGCAATATACAAATCAGAATCGTATCACTAAATACAATTAAATTACTTTATTTCCACTAGCGATTATGACAGAAACATCAAATACAAGTGTCATTATATAAACTGCCGATAGCTCTATTCACATTTCTGTTACAACAATAAACAGTGTATCAAACACTTCAGCCATTTTGTTTTGTTATAACAATATACAAATCAGAATCGTATCACTAAATACAATTAAATTACTTTATTTCCATTAGTACCGTGTATAAAGTGGAGTAAACGGGAATAAAGTGGCGTAAACGGGAATAAAGTGGCGTAAACGTGTGGTGTAGCACAGGTAAGCCAGCGATCACCTGTTTTGTAATGGACCTCAAAATCGTCATTTTTCGTTTTCTGGTCATAAAAAGTTTTAACTAAATGTAGAATTTAAATGAAACCTCCATTAATAATGGAAATTTTTTTTTAATATGCAAATTATGCATATTTTTCTTCTTCCGTTGATGGCCCCATTTGAACATACTTCTTTGCCCCTTTCAATTTATTAATAAAAAACTACTCTAAAATAAAACTTAATTGCATTACTGACACAGTTTTACCCCATATCACTCACATGCAAAATTGAATTTGGTCTCGTCAACGCATGTGTGTTTGCAATATTTGTTTTCTCATTTTCATCTTGTAAACGGAAAATAAATATAGTAAAAATTCCAATTAAATATTATTTTCACCTTAGTATTGAATTTATAATTCAACTGCTCCAACTTCTGCTGACGCAGCAGCTCAGTACGAAGAGCAACTTCCCGCGCATGCTCCGCCTGCTCGAGGCACTGCCACGCTCGCTGTAGGTCCTGCGGCAGCTGACCCTCGGCCGGCGACCACGTCTCACGCACCAACGAGCGCTGCGTCGTACTGATGGAGAAGTACAGCGCTTCGATCTCTGAACGCTCCTTGTACCTGGGAGAAACGAGAGTCCAAATTTAGTATAATGTTGTCAAAACAGAAAAAATAAATTTTTAGTTCGGTAACTTTCACAGGATTCTTTGCTGAAACAGATAGTGAATAAAGCTCATGATGACCCAGCAAAATGACTACTTATTATGGCAACATTTCAAAGAAGCTGGATTTCTCACTACAAAAGCAATCTGGAGATTGCTAGTTCATAATAGAAACGTATAAAATTAACATGTGGATAGCCAATCAATCCTATGATGTATCATGTCACTTTATGAATAACATAAACGTTACGGAGTTATTAGCTTTTAAGGAGCTGTCCGCATGTTGTATCATCGTGAAACCTTTATTATGTCAGCTACTTACGTTAACATAGTGCCTTATTTTACTTTACGTTAAGGATAACTAATACAGTGTACGTTATGGTTGACTTCATATTGCTTTTAATTTATTTACTAAATTCAGCCTCGTTAGTAGAATTAATTGGGCAAACTGTAAAATAAAGCAAAAATCTTTTTATAGTTACCTTACAAAAATTATGTTATGTATTAAATTAGATACCAACAAATATTGTTATATATTTATTCTCATAAAAATTATATTGCATTTGCAAAAATGCCAGCAACGTCCACATTCTGGAATTGAGAAATGTTTTAGATCCTAATAATATTTTCGAGTATTTAAAAAAGTAACAAAACCTATAATTGACAATTTGAGGCCGATGTTAAAAATGACACGAAGAATAAACAATACTTGATGCCAAAATAACCTATAAAAACGAGTCCCCTGTCGTCCATAGACAAAGTACAGAACTGTCATCATTAACAAAATAGCTCCGTCCTTATTTTTCTGCATATGAAATTAAATGATGCAATTCTTTTTTCTCAAGCCAGTGAAATATAGTGTTACTTTAATGAATAAGGGTTTGAACAAAGCCAGTGCGATACAACATGCCGATTTTTAAAGAGAATATTAAGACAACCATTATTGTTCTGCATTAAGTAAAGTTAATAACAAAACATTGGAAAATATGCTAGGTATATGGTAAATATTTATTTGTAAGTTACTTTTCTGTCCTCGTACTTTGAATCTTTTAGGTTCAATTTAGTAAACGTAGTTGTTAATTACAAAGTTTATAGAGACACATATTTAAAAAAATTTTTCGATGGGTAGAAAAAAACAAATATCCCAAGTGCCACGAATGTTAAAAACAGATGCTTAGTGGTACAGAACTGCGGGTATATTTCAAAATATTGAAAGGAGAACAGGAAATATCCAACACATTGATGACAAACTTCATTACAAGTCTACTGTGGATTACCTATAGAGACCATGCAAGACGCTTTCAGTGCCATCTGGTGATAAGTTAATAAACTTTTGGTTAAAATGCTGTCATTTTTCGTGGGGAATCTCCACAGCATAAGCAGGTTATAATACCTGAATATGAGGTAGCATGTTGTTTAAAGGCATTTTAATAATTCATAAAAAAATACAATGTTTAGATTTTCAAAACGTAATTCACATTCTGTGTTTCGAAATCACAGGAGCACGCTGGGTTACGTCACAACGCAAAGCGAAATAAACTGGCATGGAAAGCGAAGGAATAATGTAAAAATTCATTATTTTCTTGTGGGTCTTATTAATGTCAAAGATATTAATGTCAAGAAGGCTGTAATGCAATATAATGATTATAGGTTATTTACACACATTCTCCGTTCTACTTTTTTATCCTATTAGTCATGTTTCACTACTATACTAAATACAAAATATTTACATACAAAAATCTGATACAATCCAAAAAATTTTAAAATATCTTAAAAATGCTTACTTAGGAGGCTTCTCAATTGTGCGGTACTGCTTGAATGCCAGTAGCAGCCGTTGTATACCGTCCAGCGAGTTGGGCAAGTCACGGTCGTTCAGCTCCTCGATCTTCAGCCTGATCCACTCCAACAGGGCGGTCATCAGCTGACTGTATTCTTCCTTGCGAGAATCCACCTCCATCAATTGACCGATTATCTGTGGTACAGAGAGGGAATGTTATGAAATAAATTGTATAAACGCCATATTTGTACAGTGAAGATGTGTTTTTATACAAAAACAAATCTGAAAATTAAAACACAAGTACCAACATATGTATCTAATACTAACGCAAATACTTTTCAATTCTTGTACTACATTCATATCAAAATCTATGCAACGAATATAAGCCAAACAAACACTACTGTCTTACAAAGCACTAGGACAGAGAGAGAATTAAAAAGACAGAAAGGAAATTACTAATCATATATTGAAAGTATTAACCACCTTCAAACTTAAAGGCCGAAAGCATTACTTGTAATGGATTAATAAGGTAAATATTCTCATTCCACATTCACTGCATTCATATCAAATCTATGCAACGAATATAAAGCAAACAAACACTACTCCCTAAGAAAGCACTAAAACAGAGAGAGAATTAAAAAGACAGAAAGGAAATTACTAATCATATATTGAAAGTAATAACCACCTTCAAACTTAAAAGGCTGAAAGCATGACTTGTAATGGATTAATAAGGTAAATATTCTCATTCCACATTCACTGCATTCATATCAAATTCTATGTAACGAATATAAGCCAAACAAACACTACTGCCTTACAAAGCACTAGGACAGAGAGAGAATTAAAGACAGAAAGGAAATTACTAATCATATATTGAAAGTAATAACCACCTTCAAACTTAAAGGCCGAAAGCATTACTTGTAATGGATTAATAAGGCAAATATTCCCAGTCCACATTCACTGCATTCATATCAAAATCTATGCAACGAATATAAGCCAAACAAACACTACTGTCTCACAAAGCACTAAGACAGAGAGAGAATTAAAAATTACTAATCATATATTGAAAGCAATAACCACCTTCAAACTTAAAAGGCCGAAAGCATGACTTGTAATGGATTAATAAGGTAAATATTCTCATTCCACATTCACTGCATTCATATCAAATTCTATGTAATGAATATAAGCCAAACAAACACTACTGCCTTACAAAGCACTAGGACAGAGAGAGAATTAAAGACAGAAAGGAAATTACTAATCATATATTGAAAGTAATAACCACCTTCAAACTTAAAGGCCGAAAGCATTACTTGTAATGGATTAATAAGGTAAAATACCTTGTTATAAAAATCATCCATAGTTTTCGTGTTAAGAATAATGATTAACAAAGTTTAAATACAATAAATTAGGTATAAATATTTTTATATAACTATGGAAATCAAAAATAATACTGAGTTTTAAAATTTCCAGTAAAACACGGAAACCCCATATTTGTACAGTGACAAAAAAGAAAATTTAAATCTTAATAAAACCATTAATTTTTCCTCACGAACGGAAACATAAACTTACATTGGCAATCCTGCGTCCGCTCTTCATCTCGTTCTTCATGCGGGCAAACGTGTGGTAGTAACTCGCGACGTATGTCATCACGGACTTCTCGTCGGGTCTGTTTGTGTCCACATCTGCGAAGGAATAAAATCATAACATAAATAATGAGACGAAATAAAATATATTGAAAACCACAAACAATATAAAAATTTATAATTACATTTTTGTTCAGTTTGTCTGTTATCAGAATAGAAATTCATTATGGCTCACCTAATCGATTAAAGGTTACACCACTATGACAGGTAATATAATAAAATTGTTTACATTTGCTTTTAACCGTTAGAGTGCCGACAAACGCCATCACGCTTGTGCGCGTACTAACTAAATTTGCCACGAGCACGGTGGCGCTCGCGAAATCAGTTGCTGTTCAGCGCGCGGTAGGGGAGGTCGCTCGCACGCGTCACTAATTTTTTATCTTTCTACGTGTTACATAAAGTTCAAATTATAATATTATTAGTAATTACAATATAAAAAGGATCCAGGAAAAGAAAATTTTTAACCCGTAACGTCGGAATACGAAAATAATTCGAGTGAAAATGATCGTTTTTCAAGTTGTGAAGAAGGTGATAGTGGGAGTGACATTGTGATGCACTCAAAAGTTGGCGTAATGCAAATTTTGAGTGATAATGATAATAGTGACGATAACAATTATTTTGCTGATACGGAGGATGTACCGGACTGTGAAAATACGATGTGTCCTTGAGTTCAGTTTTTGTTATAATTTTTGTTCACAATATATATTTCCATAATTTTCTTTATATTTTATTATCCTTGTACAAGTTTTTATTAAGAAAACACGGAAAAAATTATTAAAACTGGATAATTTTTGGAAAAGATACAGTTTTTTTACGAGACAAGGGTAAATGACATCAAAAACAAAAGATTTCTTTGGTATTTTTAAGAATATATGAGTAAAAAACCATGGCACTAAAACGGTTAAATTAAAAATTTACAGCAGAAGTAGCTAAAGCGCCTAACCTCTTTCAACTACAAGGTCCATGCGTCGACTGTATTTATAGAAAATCCTATAGCCTTTTCACAAACACCTGTTATATCAATGTGGTATAACTCCATAAGCTAATGTTTGAAAGTTTCTACCATTTGTTACCAATCATTCTGACAGACCACAATTCCATATTTATAATATATTTATTATATAATTCAGTAGCATGGAACTACATTAACTATACAATAAAACTATAATGCGACAATCACCTTCAGCATCCAAGAGTCGTGGTATACCCAGATGGTTATGCGCCACGTCAAAAGCGTGATTGAGAGTTTCGATATGCGTCTTCTTGGGCATCTCAGTCCAGCGGAACAGGTCGGGTCTGTGCGCGTGAATAAGCGCATTGAAGCCCAACCCAGAACGCCATGAATCTGTAAAATTGTGTATGTTGATGCCATGGTAACCGTTGGTCTTGCGCTGGCACCAGAGTAGCAAAGCATCCTTCGCCGATTTCTTCTCTGACGACTCGTTCTCTTCGTCCTGCAAAATTGTATCAACGCAGGTTAGAATTTGATGTTTTCAATGTTTTCAAACAAAAAACAGTTTTTCAGTATTCTGTGTCGTAATTGGTACAAATGGAATACATCCCGTATGTATTCTAGGATCTACCTGGTATTCTGTAGAATACCTTCAAATAAAGTCCATGAAACAATTATAATAATATTGCCAACAGAAAAATTAAAAACTTGAAAAATAATAAAATAATCTTGATTCCTGACCCGTGCGTCAACAAACAGATATTTGTTCGTAGAAAATAAAACCTTTTACAATATTTGAAACAACCATCCCTATTATGGAATCGAGGTTATTGTCTTCCATTGACATTAACTTTGAAAGAAAAAAATTTTCATTATCTTATCTATAACTAAATACTTTATCACGAAAATGCGTGCAAATGACGTGCGTATGCTTCGTGCATGCGTCATCATATGCATTATCATTAACCAATTTGATAATATTGAAAGTTATGCGAAAAGATAATTCACGCACCTCCCCGCTCCCCCTAATATTAACTCCAAACAAAATTTTAAGGTGGAACATTTTGATTTCATAAAACGCTGGCGCTACGTTAACTGCTTCTGAGCATTCGTTATTTTAATATGACAAATAACTACTGAATAAAGATTTACATGAGCAGAACGTCCTGAACACAACATCTGTAAAAAACCAGTACCCATTCCGGGCTGTCATTGAAGAAGAAGTGTTGAGTTCTTGGCAACATACAGATGAGTGGATGCGAATGTATGTATAATAATAGTGCGTGTCAGAACACGCATAGAGTAGGGTTCTGTAATTGTCTATAGGTAACATGCAAGATATTATAAATGCCATCATTTCAAGATAATAAATATGTTTAGTTTAAAAAAACTTCACTACAAAGCAAGTCACGGAGATGGAGCCACGAACATTACATTTAGGTAATCAGCACTGAAAGTGTTAACTGTTATAGATAATCGTGTCTTTCGTCATTAGGTCATATTTCAGATATAAACATGGTATCATGGAGACGAAGTCATGAATGAACACCTATGTTTAGGTGGTCAGTACTGAAAGTGTTACGAGATAAGAGAATCTTATTTTTCGTCATTAGGTTGTATTTCAGATATAAACATTGTGTCACGAGATGGAACCATAAATATGAATATTTAGGCAGTTAGCACTGAAAGTGTTAATTGATATAGATAATATTTTCTTTCATCATTAGATCATATTTCAGAAATAAACATGGCGTCACAGAGATGAAGCCATGAAAACCTACATTTAGGTGGCCGGCAATGAAAGTGTCAACTGATGTAGATAATATTGTCTTTCATCATTAGGTCATATTTCCGAAATAAACATGGTGTCACGAAGATGAAGCCATGAACACCTACATTTAGGTGGCCGGCAATGAAAGTGTCAACTGATGTAGGTAATATTTTCTTTCATCATTAGATCATATTTCAGAAATACACATGGTGCCATGGAGATGAAGCCAACAACACACCTACATTTAGGTGGTCAGAAATAAAAATGTTAACTGATATAGATAGCATTTTCTTTCATAATTAATTAGATCATATTTCAGAAATAAACATGGTGTCACAGAAATGGAGACACACCTACATTTAGGCGTTCAGCAATGAAAGTTTTACCTGATATATATAATATTTTCTTTCATCATTAGGTCATATTTCAGAAATAAACATGGTGTCACAGAGATGGAGCCAAGAACACATCAACATTTAGGTGATCAGTAAAGAAAGTGTTAACTGATTGAGATAATATTTTTTGTCATCATAAGATCATATTTCAGTAATAAACATGATGTCATGGAGATGAAGCCACGAACACCAACATTTAGGTGGTCAGCAATAAAAGTCTTAACTGATATAGATAATATAGTCTGTCACCATTAGGTCATATTTCAGAATTAAACATGGTGTATAACACAATAAGCGGCTAACCCACCTTTAAAATCTATTTTAAATTACAATAGTTGATTGAGCAGTCAACCGACAAACTCAATCTTTTTGTATCAATTTGAATAATGGACGTAGCACTCAACAATAGTTGATTGAGTACTACGTCCAACAATAGTTGATTGAGTACTACGTCCAACAATAGTTGATTGAGTACTACGTCCAACAATAGTTGATTGAGTACTACGTCCAACAATAGTTGATTGAGTACTACGTCCAACAATAGTTGATTGAGTACTACGTCCAACAATAGTTGATTGAGTACTACGTCCATTATTCAAAGTGATACACAAAATTATTTCATATTTAAGAATTATTAACTAGGCTTAGAAAGGGAAATGTTTTTTTTATACTAGATTGTCCAACTGTCTGTAACTTGAAAACTACTGTTAACGAGGCGCTGAGATGAATGAAGCATCGCAACGAGTAATGCCACTACCAAAACCTACTGAAAAATTTTCACATTTAATAGGATTTATTTGAAATTTTACAGGAAAGTAATTGGCAGGAAAGTAGTTTTCAAATTTTAAGCCTTTTTCCATAATTTTCAGACAAACATTTAAACAAGATTATTATGTAAAATATTAACTATATCCCGCTACACCATTCTCATGTACTTTGTAATAGCAACTTGTAGCTTTTGTATAACGACTAGAAAACTATTTTTAGAGATAACCAGAATTCTATTTCGCTCAACAGGAAACTATATTTCCCTTAATCACTCAGACCTATGATGTCATTTCGCGATAACGCGTACATACCTATATTTTTCCACTCGGAACTCCCACTGAGTGACATGACAATGAAAACCCATTCAAAATACATTTAATGATTTTATAACACAAACTATACGACCACGCTGTGTTATAATTTCTTGCAAAATGGATATGCGTGTACATGTTGCCTATAATGTCACAATAAAATGTTATTGCTTTATTATATCATTTGGCTTAAAAAGTAATTACATTGATGTGCGTATAAAGTAATAACAAGCATTGTAGCACTGCGTACATCTCACCATATCTCACGACTATGTATAAATGCTTGGAGTTTTTCTATGAAATGTGTCTAATAACATTTTCCTGGGAAAATGAGTAATGGCCAACTGCTTGGCTTATAAAATACTAGCAAATGTACAGTTTGAAGAGAATCGTTAGACCAGTTTTTGGAAAAATGGAATTTTGAAATTTTCTAACCTAACCTTAGGTAGTTGTCGTATTTATTGAGTTGTAGTTGTCGGTATTGTTTAACTTAATCTTAAGGCAGTTGTTGTGTGTAACGCGTTGGTGACAAAACTAGCTGGATTTTCGATATATTATTCAAACTGTAAATATCTAAGATATTTTAAAATTTAAAAATTATTCACCGTTTAGTTTTGGTAAAAATCGCTTTGAAAAATTGTACAATTGACATTACAGGAAAAGTAGTGAAATATCACCACACTTTTAATTTTATTTAAAATTAAAAGTGTGGTGATGTCTAAAAAACTTAATTAATGAAAAGTGATGCTAAAATTTTGAAAAAAAAATTATTTACCGTTTAGTTTTTGTAAAAATGGCTCTCAAATATTGTACAATTAACATTAGAGGAAAAGTAGTTATTTCATTACACTTTTAATTTTCATTAAAAAACACGTCGAGCAATTTGTCTAAAAAACTTAATTAATGAAAAGTGATGTTAAAATTTTGAAAAAAAATTATTTACCGTTTGGTTTTTGCAAAAATGACTCTCAAAAATTGTACAATTAACATTAGAGAAAAAGTAGTTATTTCATTACACTTTTAATTTTCTTTAAAAAACCAGTCTTGCGATTTGTCTAAAAACCTTAGTTAATGTAAAGTGTTGTTATATTAAAATTTAAAAAAAAATTAAAAAAATAATTTACAGTTTAGTTTTGGTAAAAATTGCTGTTAAATTATACAATTAACATTACAGGAAAAGTAGTAATTTCACTGCACTTAATTTTTTTTAAAACGCATCGAGCTATTTATCTAAGAACTGAACCAATATAAAATGATGTTATATTAAAATTTAAAAAAAATACATTTACCGTTTAGTTTTGGTGAAAATCGGTCTCAAAAATTGTACAATTAACATTACAAGAAAAGTAGGTATTTCATCACACTTCATTTATACGAAAAAGGAAATAAAAAACTCAATAATAATTTTTTTAACAAACTGTTAAAACGATGTTATGAAAAACAAAGTATTTTTGGATCTTGTGACAACTACCTTAAAATGAGTCCCCAAATATGAAGGTAAGATAGGTTAAGTTAAACAAAAAAATAATAAAAAAAAGAAGACGAGATTTACAAAAAATTGCCAAGCATCAAATTTCATTACCCAAATTTGAAGGTAAGATAGGTTAAGCTAAATAAAAAAAATAATAAAAAAACAGATGAAGATGTTTACAAAAAATTGTCAAGCATAAAATTTTATTTAGATTGGGACATTGAGAAGTACATACGTCATTTTTTTAATTTTGTTTTTTAAGAGACTGATAATACAATATAACTGATTTCAATCAAAACTTCAAGTCTGAATTTCTAGACTACTCCAATATTTATAATCACTCGATGAAATTGATGACGTACACAGTAAAACCTGCAAACAGTTCTTCGTAATCGACATTGCTGGCAGAACGAGTTTCGTCAAAATCTGATATGAAAACTAATATCATGAAAAATTCAACTTAATTTTTAAAATAAAGTTTTTCAAATCACTTGTAACACTATCGTACAAACTCTTTTCATATTTAAAAAATAAAAAATAACAACAAACACTTACGACGTCAATCTCGATCTCCTGAATCTGGAACCTGAGGATAATTGTCCATATTAAACCGAGAATCAACCTGGGGTTGCCGTCGACTATGTCCTCTGCTCCTATCGACTCCAGTCTCACCTGTAAATTAAATTTTTCACACATTACCACACACAAAATAATTTGCAATGAGTTTCAAACATGCTACAAATATTATATGTATAATATTATCAAAATATGAACATTTTTTAGTGTACACATAAATACTGTCCGCTCCGGGATAAAAAGTGGACCTATTTTAACCACTTTTCTTCGATATATGGGGAGGAGTTCCAAAAAAAATTCAGCTACTCCTTTCTGTAAAATTTCATCCTGTCAAAAAGCTACGATGCTTTGTCTACGGAAGGAAAGATGGACCTAAAATTACAATGGTTCTGTTTAGCTACGGAACCCTGAAAATACTTCTATAAGCTTATAAATGTTATTTTCTCCGTGCAAGTCATATTATATATAAAACAAAATATATAATCTGTCTGTGGGCATCAATCGTTTTCAAGTCTCCCCCACAAGCAATGTGAATTAAACACGTAGCTTGCCGCTAACTATGAAACCCTAGGAACGCAGGCACGCTATAATCTGGTTGCCGCCGCTTTACGATCATTGACTCCTTCACCCTAATACCAGTTACCTATATTTATTAGTGTGTTACAGGGACTGGACAAAAATATAGAAAAACAAGAAATATAAAGTCTTAATCAATATGGCCATATAAACCTTGCTCTTGAAGCTCTGTTTGTGCTTTTTTGATCTTTTACAGCTGTAGACTTCTCATCTCTTATCACAACCCTAAGTAATATTCGGCTGTTTCCGTGATTAAACGCACATTTCCTTCTCCGTTGGTATTTGTCAGATGCGGTTTTTTCAGTACATTATGATCTTGGACACTGCCTCATGACACTCCAAGAAATTCGACTACCTTGATTACAGAAGCACCCACCATAAGAGCCAAAAAATTACAATTATAATCTTCGACAAAGTAGCTCGTAATACTACGAAAACTTACATTATCGTGGTAACAAAAGCACTCACCCACCATAAGAGGCCCAAAAATTTATCCACGTTCAAATACCGTCAGCTTTGAAATTATTCATACACAATTACACGGAACGCTGTCTTGACAACAAATGATGTGACAGCGACGTATAGACGAACTTGTATAATTAAATCATAAAAAACCTGCCAAGTGTGAGTGAAACTCCCACTATGAGGGTTTCATACACATTTAGACATTTATAAAAATTTTATCGTACAAATATTCCTATTAAACTAATTACAAAATTTAAATTTTTTAGAATTAAAATATATTTCATAATATATCTTTTACAGGCGCAAATGTAAAAAAAATATTTTTGTATGTGACACAGTTACAAATCAACAATTTTCGGATTTTTTCCTTTACTTGTGCTGTGAGACCTTGCTTCTTGCCAAATTTCCTAATTTTAGATCACCAGGAAGTACCCTATAGTTTTCGAGTCAAAGGATTTTTTTGATCGCGTTGACTCAGAAGCTTGATTATTTGACAGCACATAGGGACTGCAGTCCTAAGCATTTAATATTAATTTCAAGTTGAAACCTCCGTGCGTTCCTGAGAAAAAAGGCCTTGATAGACAGACCAGACAAACGGACGGACAACGAGGGGATGCTATAAGGGTTCCTTTTCTCCTTTTGAGGTAGGGAACCATAAAAAACGACAGTGTTTGCTTTGAACTCTGTTAATCGTGACAATAAATGATGCTTTACCAAAGACAATAGTCTGACGCTTTACCAAAGACAATACAGCTTTGGTGCCATATTTAATACTAACATAGTCATAATAACATTATTATCTGCTTCGAAGTGCTGCTCAGCTTTGGATTATCTCTGACTATACTATTAATAGAAACATCTATTTTAATTTTACATTTTCAAAATTACATCATTCTAAAATTTAACTAAAAAAAGGGGGCGTGGCTGTGTTGGGGACATGGCCATGTGTTTTACGTGAATACGTGTACATTAATGGGTAATATTTTTTACGTTCCCAGCACCACTTCTCTCTATCATATGTTTTATGGGTAACCCTGGATTGCTCTTGAGAAGCTCTTTCCAAGCGTATACGATTTCAATATTTTGATTTGGGTCTTGTACAAGTATAGGCCGACATTTTTTTATCTTTAACACCATATATATTCACCATAACTACACTAATATTTTATACACGCAATCGTTAAATCTTGACGAAAGCTGTCGATTAAAAATCAAACGAGCGTGGTAACTTCTCAGAGCAAAATTTATACTAGACGAAAATTATGTGCTGTAGCGAAACGTCCTCAAAATGGCGATGCGTCCCCCTCCATCGCGATGCATCACAGTCCCCACTCAGCTTATCGAATTCTTTGATCCTTTAACTATCGAATGGCGTAATTAAATTTTGGATGTAGATGACAGTTACGTAGCTGCAGTGCTAAATTGTATCCCCCAATTCTGTTACCATCAAGTTTTCTTAATTGCCTCCCATTATGGAAGCAAATTTAAAGGCATGTTCACATCAGAAAAGTAATATTCTAATTTCCAAATTAGCTAAAGGATAATCCTAATTTTTAATAAACAAGTACCTTCAGTAGCAAGTTTGTCAGTACAATACGAAAATGCTACCAGATGTGACAGTACATCAATAAACTTGTTCGCCTTCGAAAAGGCATCGCAAAAGTTTGCATAATTTTTTACACCACTTCACCTCTTCGTACAGTTGCGCAAACAAATTTTTGAAGAATTGACTCTCGTTTACATATTAGCAATATCATATTTCATTTATTACAAACCGGCTTGCTACTGATGAATCATGTTTGCGAAATGTACATAGTTCAGTAACTAATGGCGTCGAATAGAAAGACAATCAAAAAATTTACATTTAAAAATAAATAAAATCTGTTAAACACGAGTAAAACTTACACCGTGAGGGTTTCGTACACATGTAAACACTTATGAATATTTAAGGGTAAATGATGTTATTATTAAACTATTTAAAAATATTAATTTTTCACAACGTAAACAACCACGTAAGCAACGTATTGGCTACCACATCTTTCACGGGCGTAGAAACATGGCGCATAATTAAATAATATCCTTAATTAAATATTTCCTGTTGCGTAAATATATTAATATTTGCCTAATATACCTATCATAATAAATCTTAGATTAAAACAAAAAACGGAAGATACAATACATTCTTACTTTACGTAAATACAAATCGGGCATAGGTTCAACTACACGCACACAACTCTCCCAGTTGCAATCACAAATTGCATATGTGTAAAATTAACCGAAAGAGTTGTCTCTAGCGATGCATTGTGACTATAGCACGAGTGAATCAAGGTATTACAACAAATTGACAATTTACACCGAATGCACTGTTAGTACCATAGCTTCTCACGGTGTGGCGCTTGTGCATGCTGCTGTCATTCAAACATGACGGTAATAAAAGAAAATATTTTTTTGAAAACTTGTAACATTTTGCACAATTATGTATGAAAAGTAACTCCATGTGTCCTGTTTTTGTTTTGTGAATGGTTAATGCATGTGATAAAAACACTAGAAGGCATTTTTGGATCGATTTGACTCAAAATATTGGCAATTTTAATTTAAAAAACCCTACCTCTTTGTGACCTGCCGGTCTGCATACGACTGAATAGAACAAAACACAACTAGGTCCATTGGACCTGGTTTACACAGACTGCCCACTGTTAAAGCACGTACCGTATCTTTTTTGTTTTTATCTAAGTAATAAAGATACATTTTAAAATACATTATTTTTCAGTTGATTTAAGTCACTGGTATGAAGTTTCTCTGAACTTTTTACAGACCCAACTACATGTCATAAGTTGGCCAACTATTACTCGTAAACTTGTGAAGCCTATTTAGCTGTTATAATTTCCATTTTTATCATAAATACTTTTCAGATATTCAAAAATATCCGATTAGCTGATAACTCCAACAAACTTGACCACTTTAAATATTTCGTTAGGTGGATCCCTGTGTTGGAAAAGCGTCCATGTGATATCCCTAATATTTCTTAAAAGGTTATTCAACGATACCCTACACAAAGGGCTTTGCAAAAATAATCCACCCTCATTTTACATGTAGGATAGGTACCCTGAAAAGACTTTACAGGCATTATATATAAGCAGAACCATACCAAATTACAGATATATAGCGCTAATAGTCTATGAGTAAAACAGCTGTGACATACAGAAGCACAGACAGATGGATGTGACGAAATTAGTTTAGTTATAGAACTCTAATAAGTAATGATTCACACTTACGTAACCCGTAATTCCATGACGGAGCCATAGAAATTTTATCTATTCAAATTGCATCCAATGACGGCATCCCCATGTCTAATAGAGATGTGCAATAGAGTATTTTTCATATTAGGGTATACTGTTACGAGTGTGTAAAAATAATAGATATGTATACGTATTATATAATACTAGGTCGTACGTATACTTGCTTGTCGAGTATTCCATCAGGAACAAGCAACATAAACACTAGTCATAAAGTATTCAATATTTTTTTCTTGTTACATACTGAGATTTCTCATAATTTGGTCTTTCACTTATTTCAATGAAACTAAACTAAAAGTTACAAAACTAAAATCTAATGGTTATTGTTCTATTGTCATAAAACTTTTCATAATAGGTCTTCAGAGACTATGAATGAACACGTGTGCACAAAATGTCGGTACGCAATGGAGTTTAGACAGACTAGAGTATACCTAGTACGAAGCAAGCACAAAGTACGAGTATATTAGATACTAGCTTGTCCAAGAGTATGACATGTTATGAACATGAGCCGATTATGTGGAAAAGGGATTTATACGGCGAACAGGACAAAGTACGTAAGTTCCTAATCGCTTTGTTTCTTTTGCTCTTATAGCAAATGAGTCAATACAAAGAGAGACAGAAAGCTGCGTATTTTGTAAAAGATATCTGCGGAACGTCATATGCTAAGTACATCCATTCTACACAAATACTTGGTACTCACACAAATTACAGTGTATTTTGTAAAAGGTATCTGCAGAATATCATATGCTAGTACGTCCATTCGACGCAAATACTTGGTACTAGCACGGATTACAGTGTATTTTGTAAAATAAATCTGCAGAATGTCACACGCTGGTATGTCCATTCTACGCAAATACTTGGTACTCGCACGAATTACAGTGCATTTTCTAAAAGGTATCTGCGAAATGTCATATATTAGTATGCCCATTCTACGCAAATACTTGGTACTCGCACGGATTACAGTATATATGCCCCATCTCTAATATCTAATTATTTTTGGCTAATTGTTGGACAAATTTTAGAATATCATTCATTATACTAATTTGAGAAAGATGTAGGTTTTGTTTGATGGTATTTTAGGGTTGGGTAAAAAAATGGCATATCTGATTGATACGAGACCTTCGCCATCGTGTAAAGTCTAGATGGACATAGAATTTCTAAGGAAATTTATGTATCCCTGGTGCGTTTTCGAGTTAAACATTCAAATCTACAAAATGGTAATCTATTTTTAATTATGTTACAGATTGGCTATTATGAGCCGTTTTAAGATGCAAAGTCAGATGGAAATCTCATTGGGTTATACAAACTAAATCGTTATAAGGCTACATCAATATAATGTTCAAATATCTTGTATTCGACGAAAGCATCTAAAAAAAACTTCCTACATATATGTTATTATTAAATTTTTATGCTACAAGATTAGACAATACGTCTCTGTACTTGGAACAGTAAATAGTTAAACCATTGAATATAACGTTAATAAATTAACAATCATAATTATTATTTCAAAAAAGTAGTTAAAACAGAGACGGATAATTGCGAAATTAACATTATAACAAGGGTAATGAACCCCTCACGTTGAAGTCTAATTACGAACTAGTTGTAAACACCAAGCGAGCAGTAAAATAATAATTTTAATGTTCTGAATATGGCTTATTTGACTTGAATATAGCTCACGACAAAGAAAGGTTTAAATGTAATTATTGATATGACGGAAATAAAAAAGGTTTCAAGATAAAAAAAAGATTATAGATAGATTTTTGTGATCTTAACGTGCACAGCATAATTCTAGACGCTGTGCCATCTGATACACCAAAAACTTCCACCATGTCAATTATAGAATCACCTAACATACGAGCCCCAAAAATTTGTCGATATTCAAAAATTTGTCCACAAGAACTTTGAAATTATAACATGGAACATGTTTTGACGACAAATGATACAACAACGCATAGATGGGCTTGTATAGACAGTTACATTACAAAATAAGACAGCGTCACCTACAAACTATATTATGGCAAAAATGTAAATTAATACATTTATTTTGCAAGATATTTCATTGTTTTTATCTGTTCAACTTTGCAAATGATATTGGTTGCAATATTAATAAGGAATATAGCTATCATATTTTTATTTCAAAGAAAGATATGCCGATACATCTCTGTGAGTTTAAGATGATATTTGTACAGGTTTCATTGTTTTTATCCACTCCCTACATATCTGTTCAACTTTGCAAACGATATTGGTTGCAATATTAAATCTAACCGTCATATTTTTATTTCAAAGGAAAATGATCCGATACATTTCTGTGAATTTAAGATGATATTTGTACAGGTTTCATTATTTTTATCCACTCCATGCATATCTATTCAACTTTGCAAATAATATTGGTTACACTATTAATAAGAAATCTAGCTATCATATTTTTATTTCAAAGGAAAATGAGCCGATAGATCTCTTATTAGTTTAAGATGACATTTGTACAGGTTTGTTTTTATCCACTCCTGTATCTTGGTTCAACTTTGCAAACGATATTGGTTGCGATATTAATAAGAAATCTAACCGTCATATTTTTATTTCAAAGGAAAATGAGCCGATAGATCTCTTATTAGTTTAAGATGACATTTGTACAGGTTTGTTTTTATCCACTCCCGTATCTTGGTTCAACTTTGCAAACTATATTGGTTGCGATATTAATAAGAAATCTAACCGTCATATTTTTATTTCAAAGGAAAATGAGCCGATAGATCTCTTATTAGTTTAAGATGACATTTGTACAGGTTTGTTTTTATCCACTCCTGTATCTTGGTTCAACTTTGCAAACGATATTGGTTGCGATATTAATAAGAAATCTAACCGTCATATTTTTATTTCAAAGGAAAATGATCCGATACATCTCTGTGAATTTAAGATGATATTTGTACAGGTTTCATTATTTTTATCCACTCCATGCATATCTGTTCAACTTTGCAAACGATATTGGTTGCGATATTAATAAGAAATCTAACTGTCATATTTTTATTTCAAAGGAAAATATGCCGATACATCTCTGTGAGTTTAAGATGACATTTGTACAGGTTTCGTTGTTTTTATCTACTCCCTGCATATCTGTTCAACTTTGCAAACAATATTGGTTGCGATATTAATAAGGAATCTAACCGTCATATTTTTATTTCAAAGGAAAATGTGCCGATACATCTCTGTGAATTTAAGATGATACTTGTTCAGGTTTCGTTGTTTTTATCTACTCCCTGCATATTAGTTCAACTTTGCAAACGATATTGGTTGCAATATTAATAAGAAATCCAACCGTCATATTTTTATTTCAAAGGAAAATGAGCCGATACATCTCTATGAGTTTAAGATGCTTGCTTGCTTGGTTCTTTTCCCAGTTCTCTTAATTAAAACAAAATATTCACATTATTTAAAAGAAAATCGGTCAAATGGGCATCAAACAAAAGCACATAATTTAATTGTAATTTTGATTGAAATAATGAAATTGTTTATATCGACATATAGTGTATTTCAGAAGCTTACATAGAGATATTTCCATTTCCCATTTTCGAGATGAATTTGAATGTCTGTATCAAACTGCCAATGTTCTGTATCAAATCTATCAAACTGCTAGTATGTTTGCTCCAATAAATGATAACATATTTATTTAGCCATCTAGCATGTTACACCTAAGGACTTATTGCTATAAAAGCAATCTTTTATATCCAACCAAAAAGTAGGGCAGTAAAAAGTGATATGGTTAGACTGCAAATTGAAGTAATAAAAAGTATGCATACGTACATACATAAACGACCACCTATTTAACATTTTGAAACTCTATTCTATTATAAACCGTAACAAAAGTGTCTTTTTGAACTCTGTTCTAATACAAACCTTAACAAAGGTTTGTTTTTTCCGTACTCTAGCCTATTATAAACAGTAATAAAGATGTCGTTTTTCGAACTCTGTTCTATAATAAATCGTAACAAAGGTATCTTTTTCGAACTCTGTTCTATTATCAATCGCAACAAAGGTATTTCTTGTCGAACTCTGTTCTATTATAAAACGTAACAAAGGTGCCTTTTTTGAACTCTGTTTTATTATAAACTATAACAAAGGTGTAGTTTTTCAAACTCTGTTCTATTATAAACTGTAACAAAGGTATCTTTTTATGAACTCTGTTTTATTAAAAACCGTAACCAAGATATCCTTTTTCGAACTCTGTTCTATTATAAAAAGTAACAAAGGTGTCTTTTTTTTAACTCTATTATATTATAAACCGTAACAAAGATATCCTTTTTCGAACTCTATTCTGATATATTTCTATTCAATTTATTTAATCCGACCAAAGGTACTTTTAAGATGAGAATAATAGAGGAAAAATTTACACGGCAAAAATAAAAAATACACTGAGCATAGTCACGAGCAAAAACTGGTATTAAATATCAACACACAGCAGACTCATTCATGTACACACTTATATGTGATGAGGGCTATAAAAGCGAGGTCTCCATCGTGAAGGAAAAAAACAAGATACAGCATTTTAAGATAACTCTCAAACCTTATCTATAATGACAAAACTATACTGATGAAAAATTGATTACATTAGAAATATAAAATTAGAAAAAATACCTTGGTGTGCAGAAAAGCGAGACTCTTGTTGACATTCTCAATCTTGTGGACCCGCATGCGACCGCTGTTGGGCCGAGCGAGCCTCTCGCCGCTGATGATTTCTAACAGGCGCAGTAATCGGCGTCCGTCTGCCAAATCCACAAACAGGTCGTCCACCTCCATGCGAGCCTGTCAATATAATAAATGAATATATTGAAATATGGAATAATTAAAGTGTCAAAAATAAGTACAATCAAACGTCATTAGTTTTTTTTCACATACAAAATGGTAAGGTGATATCAGCTACCTGTAACAATAAAAAACTCTTTTCGTCACAAACAGGAGAGCTAAACATAGTATTTTTCTGTTTACAAACTTTCAAATCCTAGAAAATAAACAGTACTATAACAACTGCCCACTTATTGAAGTGAAACTTCTTTAGAATCGTGATTTGAAACTCGATGAAACGAAAATGCATCACGACAAAGAAACAAGGAAAGTTTCTTTAGAACCGTTATAATTTGAAACTTGATGAAACGAAAATGCATCACGACAAAGAAACAAGAGAAGCTTCTTTAGAATCGTAATTTGAAACTAGATGAAACGAAAATGCATCACGACAAAGAAACAAGAGAAGCTTCTTTAGAATCGTAATTTGAAACTAGATGAAACGAAAATGCATCACGACAAAGAAACAAGTGAAGCTTCTTTAGAATTGTTATGATTTGAATTTTAGGACTCCTCTTCGTGCCATGCTTCGTAGTATTTCCCTTTCGTCTACTAAGCATTGTACATATGTGTGCGCCTGTATATTGCCGAGCTGAAGCGAGAGAGCAAGTATAGGTGTGTATCTATATTGTACACTGTCTAACACTTGCTCTGGCCCGAGCGTTCTACGTGTGTATGTTAGTATGTGTGCTGGTTTGGTGTATGTGTCTGCATATTACAAAGCTTCAGTAAAAAGCCAGCGTGGTGTATTTTTATTTGTGTGAATAAGTAGGTACTTGAATACTGAAGTTTCACTTCTACCGTGTGTGAATTGTACACACAACAATTGAATTTTCTTTACGTTTTATTTTGATATGGATGCAATTGTGAAACACCTTCTTTTTTATATTTGCTATGTTTTAATGTAACTAACAAAATAAGCGAAGAAACGTTTCAATGTTACGCTTGTATAAGATAATTGGCTCGATTATTAAAAAATATCCAGTTTTTTACGTAAAATATAAAAAAACGTTTTTATCACAAAATGCTTAACTCGTATTTTGTGTGCATAAAAAATATAATGAGAAACATATTGATGAAAAGTTTGTTAAATAAATATTGTTAAGTGTAATGTTAACAGAGATTATTCAATTTTCCACCAATCTAAAATAGCGGTTTTTCTTTCCTTAAGAAGCCCTTTCTTATACACCTCATAAAGCTGGAAAAACACATTTTTTAAATGTGACTATTGGACCTCATTGCGTTTATCAGTTGCCAATTTTGAAACTTTAAACATTACGGGGTATTTTCCCCAGCTTTCACAAACTAAAAGAGCGAGGAATAATTAATTTGTTTGTATATGTATATTATTGTACATATGGCAGACTTACTGCTACAAGAGCAATCTCTTACAGCCAATCAAAACACTAATCCAGTCCCCGCGCAACGAAAGGCTAGGAAATGAAACTGGGTTACGGCAACCACGGCAACAGCAATAATGGTGCGTCATGAACCATAAGAGTGCCACTAAGGCCTTCAGAGTGCAGAATGAAACTCAAAAACCGTCTAAACATTGCCAAAAATAAACGAGCAGGAAAGCTTACACAGCTGCACACTAATAAGTTCAAATACAGTCATTAAATAGATATTTTATTGACATTGGCCCCGTTAATATTTCACAGCGTTACAGTTTACTCAACATTCAACGTTCCATTTCCAAAACAGAATGCGTATCATTCGTTTGGTATTTTTATTTACGAAACAGATGTTTCCTTAATTACGTTTTTTCTTTTTAATTCAAACATGTTTTTAACGTCACCAACTTTTCTCTGACCTTGTATTCAATTCAGTAAGTTACCCAAATTTGGAACAAAACAAATAATTGACAAAAAAATTAATTAATTAAGGACGCGCATCAGACTTTATGGTGAAGACGTTTCCATCGGTGAGATGTGCAAAATCAGAATTTTTTAATAGCAAGTGACCCTGATAGGAGGATGTCAAAATAATAGGTGCAAGTACCTGTTACAAAGTACTGGGTCATAGGCGGCACGCACACTTGCTTGTCAGGTGTATAGATGGTAATACTCATTGTAAACACTATGATTGTAAATACCGTTGAACAAGTATTCCATATTTTTTTGCTTGCTACATACCAGGATTTCAAGCAAAACGATGCTGTATAAGATACTGAAAACTTTCCTTCATGCTGTATACATGCTCAGGACTGTCTACTATAGAAAATATTGTCTTCCATTGAAATATTGGTAAGCAATTAACTGATGGTGCATAAGACGATTATATTTTTACAGGTGGGCATGTCAAAACTTGAAATTGTAATATATACATTTAATTCATTAATATCTTCGGTTTCTCTTAGACGTTTTTATCTAACTTTATATAATTAATAACTAAACAAAAAGTTACACAAATAAAACAATATTTTATCATATAATATTTTGGTACTTTTCGAAAACCACATTTATTTTGAGTTATATATTGAAGCGATTTTTCAAACATTAAGACCTTATAATAAATATAATAAAAACCGTAACTGCGAAAATTGTACTGGCGCTATGGGAATAGAACACAAATTAAAAAAAACTATTTTTTTAAATGTAAAAACCAAATAATTTAGCAACTGACAAACGGGAAATCTTAATAAATGTGCTTATATTATATTTTTAATACATCGAGAATTGTTAATAAGAAATAAAATTAACAATAAAAATCTAACAAAGTGCCTAATAAATTTTTAGAATGATTACAAAAAAAATAATTAACTTTATAAATTTGTAGCCATTGCCTAAAGAAATTAAAAATAAACTGTTAAGTGACACTGACATTCATTCTGTTGTCAAAATGAATGCCTTTTTTTTCATGATCTTATTGGGCCTCTGAGTTCCATGGATTAGTATGTTACATCCAAAGAAAAAATAATAGTGACATGTTCGTGAAATTACACGGTATTATCCCGATATTGGCAAACTATGTTTTAAAAGCGCCAATTATATTGAATAGCACACCCTCACCTCCGCTCATAATCATCTCAAGCAACATTGGAAGTTGGATTTCGTATCTACATGCTTATGCCGTGCATATGTCTATCCTACTCACACAAACCGTTGAACATTCTATGCATAAAAATAAATGTTAACTTTTGTAATATCAAAATAACTTTAATAAATCTTTATAACTATGGTAAAAACTAACCCCTTTAATATTGAGTATACCGTTCTTATCTTTATTCAACTCGGTGACAAAGTACAGACATATTTTTCTTTCTTTAAGAAAAATAACGGTGCACTTTCTCGTATTACTGCAAGCTAATGTAGACGAGATGAGTTTACTTTAAAGTAAGCAGAGCTGCGCTTACTTGCTTCGCGCTCGTCACCTTTCCATGCCATTTCTAGTTTACTCTTTGTTCTGTGGTTAAAAGAAAAAATGGAATACTATCTGCACTTAATATAATTTTGCTGATTCAGAAAGTTCTGCAGAAATAGCATTTATAAAATATTATAAAAAATAACCTAACTTTTTCATAACAATATGCAATATTTTTCATTTATCTGATTGACAATTCAAATAAAAGTGACATTTAATTCTTCCAAGTCATTTTTATTCTTGTGACATTTGGGCTCAAGAATACAAGGACTTTTGTCAGTCTCCTTCATTCATTTATTTTATGGTATAAATGTAAACCTTGTTCGCACAGACAAAGCTGTGGGCTAAAACTAGTCAGAAAACAATTCATATTCTTCATTAGCAAACCATTCAATTGTAACATAAACACACTGACCCACGCAAACGTTATCAAAACAGGACGTCGTTTAGTCAATTTTGTTTCCTGTCTGTTCATAAAACGTCCTGTATAACAGTACAAGTTTCATTACAACAGGATGTTGAAACTATGATAATGAACATCAGCCATAAATTGAGAGCCGTTTGTGACAATTCGTTAATTATTTTTATAGATATTTATATGCATTTCGACAATCGACTTAGAAAGCGTCTGAATATACCAGCAAGCTTAGACACACATGATGTTTCTCTACTTATACCCATATTAAACCCAGAATAATTGTTTACTTATAACAGCAATTTGTTCAGACGAAACAAAGCAACGTCAAATGCAAATTAATATACAAAAAAATATTTATAAAACAAAACAACCTTAAGATAAAAATAAAGACAATTTCGTAAAAAGCAAAAAAAATAAATTTGAAAACAAGTTCTATAATTATTCTGTCAACTTTACCAGTTTCTTTATAGTTTCAAAATGACATCATGCTGTATAGCAAAACACAAGAGATAAAAAGAAGCATTACTCAGTCTTGCTTTTGGCAGAGACAGAAAATTTTACACAACAAGTTATCCATAGCAATGAAGACAAGCATAATCAAGAAATTTGGTTTTCCCATTAGTTTTCATTCAAGACAATGATACAATGATTCTGATAGATATATATGAAGAGAAGCTACTAGGTGCGTACCCCAAGCGACCCGAATATGGAATAATAAATGCTTTGAATAACCAATGCTTTGAATCTCCCTAGCAACCATTAAATGTAACAACGTACTAATCCATGGAACCCAGAGGTCTATTAGACCTACACGTGGATACGTCAAAAATAAATATCAAAGATACTTATATAACGACCCTGATAGATATATGTGAAGAGAAGCTCCGAGTCGTACTGGGTACTACGGAATAACCAATGCTTTGAATCATCCTGTGCAACCATCAGATGTAACATACTAATCCATAGAATTCAGAGGTCCACTAGACCAACAGGGGGATTCATCAAAGACAAATATCAAGAATGCTGACTGCAAGTTGAGTAAGGCGTGTCACATTATTCCAATGGGCAAAAGCCAATGAGCGAGGAAAGAACTAGTTTATTCAAACAGTGGAAGAAATTCGAAACGATTGGTGTAACACTTTTGAAGATTAGCTGGTAAAACAATTTTTTAACAATTTTTTAACGTACAACAGCGTTCATAAAAAAAAGATTTTCACAATCAAACCTTTTTCAGTTATAAATGAAATAAACAGTACATCTACGGTATACATACTTTCTCGTAAAATGTAAACCTATATGTTGTTTTTGTTTTGCTTTTCAATAAATTGTGTATCTCCAGACGGAAATAAGATGTTATTGAATATAATTGTCCCAACTCAGCTTTCTATACCTATTTGACAGCACCTGTATAAATTAAGAAATAACGAAGCAATTCGTAGCAATTATTTCTTCAATAAACAATAAAAGTTTCGTACAATTACTACTGCGTATTATGATATTTGTTCACTGTTACATAATGTAAAACATTAGATTACATAAATTTTTTTGAAAATGTGAGTATTGAAACTTTACGTAGCCCTTGTGCTGCAATATTTGAAAACAGCTTTTCACCAATAAAACAGTAGACACCATTAACATGCACGTTTTAACTTATCTATTTTTATTTTAAAAAATATCAAACACTTACAATCACTCCTCATCTAATCATCCTTAATTGCATTCCTACTGACACGAGCAATATATCCGTCGGGGCTAAGTTTAACGCAATCTAATCTGCCTCGTGCAATGCATCAAATGGCATTAATATTTTATTCAACAACATTCCTGGGGAAATATTTTATTCAAACAAATCATAACGTCTAATAACTTAACCAGTTGCAAGCATAAATACATGCTATACCATTTAAACTAGGTAAACCTATTCAGTACGAACAAAACAAAACTCCAGCACTATACGGGTATCTGTGTACGTAATGCACAACGTAGACCACTGACAAAAGTCTTGCAAAAAAAATTGGAACAAATCTGGCTGACTCTCGCGATCCCCGAACATAGCGGGTTAATACGCGCTAACGGAGAAAAGAGTAGAATGTACAACTAAACCAATGCTAACCAGAGATGACAGACATTTAGTGTGCGTATGTCTAGACTTGTGTGGCAAGTTGGCCATCAACCTTGTTCCATAAAATTAGGCAGATGTTGCCAGCCGATTCATCATCTACAACAACCAATTATATGCATTGCATAATTCTAACTATAGTAGTTTCGGAGACAGGTGAAACATACTGTCTATGGACGTTTTCGACAATATTTCTTGAATTATATTATGCATTGTTTTAAAAGAAAAAAATAATTTAGAATTCCTTGTAACTCACTCTTTCGATTGACTCACCCAGCGTTCACATCACACCTCCGTTCCTTAAGACAAATGACATCAGTCGTTAACGTCTGGGTTTATCCGCAGAAATACTTAGAATTATCAGTCAATAAGTAAGTCTCTGTCTATCGGGCATATTTTAAGCAATGTTACCCGATTCCTGTTACTTTTTTAGGGTACCGTATCTCAAAAGGAAAAAAGGAACCCTCATCCCTTATTAAAAGATCACTTCGTTGTCCGTAGGTCTGTCAAGACCCTTTTTGTCAAAAATGCAGAAGTGTGTAGGCATCAAGTTGACATTAATATCAAATACTTAGGTCTACGGTCCCTTGAGGCTGTCAAAAAATCAAACTTCTAAGTCAATGCAATTAAAAAATGCGGCCATTTATGTCGCATATTTTGACACTCGCAAATAAATCAAAACCTATAAGGGTACTTCCGGTTGACATAGAATCATGAAATTTAACAAGAAGCAAGGTCACACAGCACAAGTAAAGGAAAAACTCCGAAAATTTTCAATTTGTAGTAATATCACACAAAAGATATATTTTCGTCTAAAAAATGAAAATTTTTTAAATAGCTTAATAGGAATATTATGTACCATTAAATGTTCATAAATGTCCAAATGTGTACGGAGCCCTCATGGTGAGAGTTCCCATCGTACTTGACAGGTTTTTTTTATGACTATTATGTCCCTATGAAATGTCGCAATATGATGATATAACCTTCCTTGAAGTATGTGCTTCCCAACACAAAAAAAGTTTTGAAATCGGAGGTGACGTTCCAGAGGTAGAGCAAACAAACAAACCAACTCATCAGCTTTATATCTTAGTATAAATATGTATCGTCTTAGTATTTCAAAAGCAGGTCCAGCAATGACAGCAGTACTAGCTACATTAAACCTATATTAAACATAATCAGCCAGCATTTTATTATTGAACATCATGCCCTAAGCCATTAAAAATGTTTACGAGATTGTCGGAAAAAAAATCATAACATATTTATAAAAAATAGCCTTCAAAACCTTTCCAAAATTATTGCCGTTTATCACAAAAAACCTACATTACATTTACAAACATATTCCGTAAATGAAGTTTGTATAAATCTCCAGCGCATAGACTGCATAAAAAAGCAATTTATAATTCCATATCAGTTGCTTTGGTCACACTATTGCTGACATCAGCAACATGGCACAACACGGCACGTTGACTATCGTAGCTAACTTTATCAACGTAACGTGCAAGACAAAATTGTCAATGTCGTCAACCTATGCTCATAATTAACTTACCTTTTCGGCCACTGTACAATGTTCAACAACGTTAAAAATGTGAACACGGTGGTAACGAAGTAACACTGTATAATGTTCAATAGCATTAAAAATGTGAACACAGTGGTAACGAAGTAACACTGTATAATGTTCAATAGCATTAAAAATGTGAACACAATATGTAGCAAAATATTTTAACCCAGACATTACTACTCAATTTCGTATGAAAAAGTAAAGCAAAGAAAAGTTTGACTAACACTCACACTACAAGTGTATACATTTATATACACATAAAATATTGAATATATTTGACGTTAATTTTGTAGAAATTCATTATTCACAATTAAAAGAAACTACGTGACGTAGTATTATTTCTACTTTCTTTAAGTTCTTTACCACAACCTAGGTTTCGTTGTATTACAACAACTTCAGGTGAGCTATTAGCAAAGATAAATATTGAATATATTTGGCGTTAATTTTGTAGAAATTAATTATTCAAAATGAAATGAAACTACGTGATGTAGTATTATTTCTACTTTATTTAAGTTCTTTACCACAACCCAGGTTTCCTTGTATTACAACATCTTCAGGTGGGTTATTAGCAAAGATAAATATTGAATATATTTGGTGTTAATTTTATAGAAATTCATTATTCACAAATAAATGAAACTACGTGATGTAGTATTATTTCTACTTTCTTTAAGTTCTTCATCATGACCTAGGTTTTGTTGTATTACAACATCTTCAGGTGGGCTATTAGCAAAGATAAATATTGAATATATTTGACGTTAATTTTGTAGAAATTCATTATTCACAATTAAATGAAACTACGTGATGTAGTATTATTTCTACTTTATTTAAGTTCTTTACCACAACCCAGGTTTCCTTGTATTACAACATCTTCAGGTGGGTTATTAGCAAAGATAAATATTTAATATATATGGTGTTAATTTTATAGAAATTCATTATTCACAATTAAATGAAACTACGTGATGTAGTATTATTTCTACTTTCTTTAAGTTCTTTACGACAATCTAGGTTTCGTTGTATTACAACATCTTCAGGTGGGCTATTAGCAAAGATAAATATTGAATATATTTGGCGTTAATTTTGTAGAAATTCATTATTCACAATTAATGAAACTACGTGATGTAGTAATATTCCTACTTTCTTCAAGTTCTTTACCAAAGATTGATATTTGCTAACAGCCCACCTGAAGATGTTGTAATACAACGAAACCTATGTCGTGGTAAAGAACTTAAAGAAAGTAGAAATAATACTACATCACGTAGTTTCATTTAATTGTGAATACATATAAAACTTAAAACAATTAACTATACATTGTATTTCCGTTAAACTATTACAAATATTGGTATCATTTATCACTATGTAAATATATTGCCCTAGTACATTGTGTTCATAAGCCCAAGATAAATAAATTAGCTACGAAGACACTGTAAAAGTAATATTGCTTATAGCGGTTATCGTAAATCTCAAAATGTTTTGACAAGCTTCGCCTGCACTCCAATTTTAATCAAAACTCATAAAATAAATGATGTCAAATATGACTGACTAATAAGCTGACTATATGGCGATTTGCTTATTATAAACTACGATTGCATACGAATTGTAACGCATACGATTTGAAACGCAGAATATTATTTAACGTTTACCAATTTATTGCATAAAATTTTTTCTTAACTTGAAGTTTGGAAAAAAAGGAAAAAGGAGTTAAACTTCACTGCGATCGTATCAAAAATATTGCATATTTGAGTATACATAGAAGACTTTACATCGTTGTAGCTTTATAATATCGAAGTAAAACGAGACGCTTTAAAATGAATACAGTATAAGGCAGCATTCATTATACAGCGTCTCGTTTTACGTCGTTTCTATTTTATCAGACAAAACTTTATACCATTCCTCATATTTACCATCGATGATTCATTTGATGACATCATAACCGCACATCAAGTTGAACAAAAATCATTAGATGAGCATGACATGATGAGTTAACATGACACGAGGTTCGAGCACCGATTAACAAGTGAATGCAAATATTGAGCTTAACTGCAAAGCAAATATTTTAATGAAGTAATACCAACTTAGGTCTACATCTGTTTCTCATCATGATAAACGACTTGCCTTCAGTTGTCAACACTGCTCGTTGTATTCTGTTTACCGATGATTTGAAACTCTTAACTTTTTAATAGCTGTCCCAACATGATACTGACTCAGTATTCCAATGGAGTCTGAGTAACAAGTTACATTTTAATGTAAGCAAATGTGCAGTGATAACTTCCTCCTTCTCATGGGTTCCCCTTGTGCAAGATAATGAGCTAGACGGAGCTATACTCGAAAAGGTTTCACCTGTGTAGGACCTCATTGTATTTATGGATAATCATCTTAAATTTCACAGTTATATTATCAGAATTGCTGTGTGTATCTATATTATTCATAATTGTTTTATATTAATTTATCATATGTTGTTCCACATGCCCAACGCTGGCTAGCACTATGGGTGTATCAAAAGATATATTTTTTTGCCTAAAAAACGTTACAGAGAAACTCACGAAAATAAAAAAGAAAGAAATGGAAAAAGGACTCTTTCGCAAAAAACAATTGCCAGAAGTATTTACACTGTATTATAGCGAGCTAATTTTTTTATTAAATATGTCATCTAGGTAAATAAAAGTAATTTAATTTTCAAAAATGTTGTATTTTTTCACGTCTGAAAACCCAATAAGATGTTATGAATACATTGAAAAATTTGTCTCGCTTTATTGTCTTCTTAATACTAGTACGTAACTTGATATAAAAATGAGAACTCGCTGAACGCTAGATTTTCTGATTTATCCTGACATTTTCCAAACTTCTGACCTATACATATCATTAAAAAGACTTCTATCTCGTAAAGAGACGCGACATATTAAACAATTTAACTAGACGTTTTTCATTTTATTTTCAAGATATTCAATAAACCTTGTGAGAAAAACAATTTTCATCTGCAAGTTGCAAGATGTTTTTCTTTTATATTTTTAAGTAATTCAACCACGTATTCTTGTAGAATTTCATCACGATTGGCTTTAAACTGAATAAGCTATGATATTGCGATAAACGAATGGACAGATGGACTTAAGCACAGATGGACTGCTAACAATTTCCGCTCTTGTTAAGAGCTGACATTGGATTGCAAGATTCTTGTGATCTATCATGAGTGGCGTGAACATGGTACACTGTTCAGCTGCTGATAATGACAAAGTAAAGCATTAACTACTTGTATCAGTAGGCTAACTTTAACCAACGTCAGACCGACTTATACTAGCTCTCTGAACCTGGCAAAGCTTATATGACATTGAGAGATAAAAAAAAGTAGTGCGTGTCAGCCCCGACGCGCGACTGGAGTTTACTCCTTAAGTACGATTGTATTGGAATGTATAAGATAGGTAACACTATATATAAATATAAATATTATCATCATATATATTAATACGCTAAGGTTAAGATGTTACTCTCCCTTTTTAGAAAAAACCTCACAACTAATCCACATAAATTATATATCATTTTATAGATAATTGCTTGCTCTACCGGCATCCACAACTAAAAAATTTATTATTGCTATTGTTTTTGCAAATTAATTAATTATTAAAATTATATACACAAAACAGCAATGCTGCCATCTAACGGCTCAACGTCAATATGATAGCCGGTCGGTAAAATTTTTGTTTAATTTCAAATCCACTCACGTATAAATAAAGTGGCGCTTTAGCTCAATGCTTTTGATACTTGCGCCTCTATATGTAAATTGTAGTAAAATATTTGTTTGATCTGTCATCTGAGCTTCATAATGGAATAAATAATGCGAAGACTTCGCACGGGTCACGCTAGTCTATCAATATATCTCTTAGATATTAAATATATTTGGCGTTAATTTTGTAGAAATTCATCATGATGTAGTATTATTTCTACTTCCTTTAAGTTCTTTACCACGACCTAGATGTTGTAATACAACGGAACCTAGTTCGTGGTAAAGAACTTAAAGAAAGTAGAAATAATACTATATCACGTAGTTTCATTTAATTGTGGATATCTCTTAGAGTTAAGGCAGTGTTCATAAAAAAACGCATTCGCTCAACTGTTTTTTCGTTGACTTACGTTGCAGAATTGATCTACATGAATTTTTTTAACGGGATAATATATATATGTAAACGAAGTGAGTGACACTTCATTCAGCATGAAGTTTGCATATGAGCTGTGCTAGCTGTCACTTGGACATGTCGCCACGCCACGATAGAAAAATAGGTTATGTTCTTAGAAACGATCAATGAATTATAATATGATATAGTATAATATTTTAATACTTAATTGATACGAACTAGTGAAGCAATAGCTTTAAATGTTGTTTCTCTTTTCAGGTGAGTTTGTGATTAATTAACGTTATAAATTGTTTTGTAAAAGTGTAAACATTTGTTTATGTAATAAATCTCTTTTCAGAGCAACTCAATGCTATAGTTTTACTGTTCACCATATTATCCAAGGATAAGAATTAGAAACACATTATATATATATATATATATATATATATATATATATATATATATATATATATATATATATATATATATATATATATATATATATATATATATATATAATACAATCTGCGTCTTTAGAATAGTTTCGGAGATTACCTCCTACATCCAAACTTACAAACGGTTACACTTTTTATAACGCTCTGAACTTTTGATTTTACTCCTCATAAAACTTCACACCGGACGCTATATATGAAAATCGATTCTTACGGAGTAAACTCCAAAAATTACAAATTACATAACACTAAACAACAAAATCTACTATCACAACAAAACATATAAATTCTTTAAATGTTATCTGACGGTCAATAAATCTAATAACTTATGTGATTAATTTGACAGATAACAAACAAGTTCACGTGTATTTTTACTAAACCATTACAAAAAGTTTACGAACAAACTTGGTTATCTACGCCCAAAAGTGACCGAGAGTCAACTCGCTATCTTGTATTTGCACTTACCTCGGCTTAAGCTATTATTAACACATCAACCGGTGACGAGTTAACTCGCGTTCTAACGCATTACTAAACGTTAACGATCAAACTCGGTTATTCACGCACAAAAGTTACTGAGACTTAACTCGCATTTGTGGATACCTAAGTTATTATTAAAACATTGACCGGTGACGAGTTAACTCGCGTTCTAACGCATTACTAAACGTTCACGATCAAACTTGGTTATTCACGCACAAAAGTTACTGAGACTTAACTCGCATTTGTGCATACCTAAGTTATTATTAAAACATTGACCGGTGACGAGTTAACTCGCGTTCTAGCTTATTACTAAACGTTAACGATCAAACTTGGTTGTTCACGCACAAAACTTACTGAGACTAAACTCGCATTTGTGCATACCTAAGTTATTATTAAAACATTGACCGGTGACGAGTTAACTCCCGTTCTAACGCATTACTAAACATTAACGATCAAACTTGGTTATTCACGCACAAAAGTTACTGAGACTTAACTGGCATTTGTGCATACCTAAGTTATTATTAAAACATTGACCGGTGACGAGTTAACTCGCGTTCTAACGCATTACTAAACGTTAACGATCAAACTCGGTTATTCACGCACAAAAGTTACTGAGACTTAACTCGCATTTGTGCATCCCTAAGTTATTATTAAAACATTGACCGGTGACGAGTTAACTCGCGTTCTAACGCATTACTAAACGTTAACGATCAAACTTGGTTATTCACGCACAAAAGTTACTGAGACTTAACTCGCATTTGTGCATACCTAAGTTATTATTAAAACATTGACCGGTGACGAGTTAACTCGCGTTCTAGCTTATTACTAAACGTTAACGATCAAACTTGGTTGTTCACGCACAAAACTTACTGAGACTAAACTCGCATTTGTGCATACCTAAGTTATTATTAAAACATTGACCGGTGACGAGTTAACTCCCGTTCTAACGCATTACTAAACATTAACGATCAAACTTGGTTATTCACGCACAAAAGTTACTGAGACTTAACTGGCATTTGTGCATACCTAAGTTATTATTAAAACATTGACCGGTGACGAGTTAACACGCGTTCTAACGCATTACTAAACGTTAACGATCAAACTCGGTTATTCACGCACAAAAGTTACTGAGACTTAACTCGCATTTGTGCATACCTAAGTTATTATTAAAACATTGACCGGTGACGAGTTAACTCGCGTTCTAACGCATTACTAAACGTTAACGATCAAACTCGGTTATTCACGCACAAAAGTTACTGAGACTTAACTCGCATTTGTGCATACCTAAGTTATTATTAAAACATTGACCGGTGACGAGTTAACTCGCGTTCTAACGCATTACTAAACGTTCACGATCAAACTTGGTTATTCACGCACAAAAGTTACTGAGACTTAACTCGCATTTGTGCATACCTAAGTTATTATTAAAACATTGACCGGTGACGAGTTAACTCGCGTTCTAACACATTACTAAACGTTAACGATCAAACTCGGTTATTCACGCACAAAAGTTACTGAGACTTAACTCGCATTTGTGCATACCTAAGTTATTATTAAAACATTGACCGGTGACGAGTTAACTCCCGTTCTAACGCATTACTAAACGTTAACGATCAAACTTGGTTATTCACGCACAAAAGTTACTGAGACTTAACTAGCATTTGTGCATACCTAAGTTATTATTAAAACATTGACCGGTGACGAGTTAACTCGCGTTCTAACGCATTACTAAACGTTCACGATCAAACTTGGTTATTCACGCACAAAAGTTACTGAGACTTAACTCGCATTTGTGCATACCTAAGTTATTATTAAAACATTGACCGGTGACGAGTTAACTCGCGTTCTAACGCATTACTAAACGCTTACGAACAAACTTGGTTATCCGCGTACAAAACTTACTGAAAGTTAGCTCGCTATTTTGTATTTGCGCATACCTCAGCTTAAGCTATAACTAACACATCGACCGGTCGCGAGTTAACTCGTGTTCTAGTGCTCAAACGTTGTTGACCGGTCACGAATTACCTCGTGTTTACCTTGTATTAGCTATTTCAACTCTGTGGCATAATGTGAAATTAAATGTCTCATTTTACTAGCGCGCGAGAGTTAACTCGCTATCTTGTATTTACGCATACCTCAGCTTAAGCCATAACTAACACATCGACCGGTCGCGAGTTACTCGTGTTCTAGTGCTCAAACGTTGTTGACCGGTCACGAATTACCTCGTGTTTACCTTGTATTAGCTATTTCAATTTTTGTGTTAGTTATTTCAACTCTGTGGCATAATGTGATATTAAATGTCTCATTTTTACTGTTTGTCTCACGCGATGTTACACTCGCGGCGCGAGCCACGAGCCGCGAGTGTAACATCGCGTGAGACAAACAGCTGCAATCACAAATTGCCTACATGTAAAATTAACCAAAAGAGACAAAGCGATGTACAGCTATTGTAGCGCGAGTGAGTCGAGGTATCAAAACATATTGATGTCTCATTTACACACGCGCGCGAGCCACGAGACGACAGTGTAACATCGCGTGAGACATAACTGCTGCAATCACAAATTGCCTACATGTTAAATTAACCAAAAGAGACAAAGCGATGTATAGCAAATTTAGCGCGAATGAGTCGAGGTATCAAAACATATTGATGTCTCATTTACACTCGCGCGCGAGCCACGAGACGCGAGTGTAACATCGCGTGAGACAAACAGCTGCAATCACAAATTGCCTACATGTAAAATTAACCAAAAGAGACAAAGTTATGTACAGCAACTGTAGCGCGAGTGAGTCGAGGTATCAAAACATATTGACGTCTCATTTACACTCGCGCGCGAGCCACGAGACAGGAGTGTAACATCGCATGAGACAAACAGCTGCAATCACAAATTGCCTACATGTAAAATTAACCAAAAGAGACAAAGGTATGTATAGCAACTGTAGCGCGAGTGAGTCGAGGTATCAAAACATATTGACGTCTCATTTACACTCGCGCGCGAGCCACGAGACGGGAGTGTAACATCGCATGAGACAAACAGCTGCAATCACAAATTGCCTACATGTAAAATTAACCAAAAGAGACAAAGCTATGTATAGCAACTGTAGCGCGAGTGAGTCGAAGTATCAAAACATATTGACGTCTCATTTACACTCGCGCGCGAGCCACGAGACGAGCCACGAGACGAGCCGCGAGACGAGCCGCGAGACACGAGCGTAGTACTAATTATAACCTCAAAATCATACACATTATGCATTCACTAAATACCTGAGCTGTTCCGCTGAGCCAAAACTCATAATCTGTATATAGATACTCATACTCTAAAATATAATATAACAGTCATTCATGTTCATAACCAGGCCAAATACTCCATACAACCTGGGCATTCTCCCACTGGATTTTATTATATTTTTATTATACAGGCCAGTTGACGCTCTAAACTCAAACGCAAATTCTCCTATGGGATTTTATTTTTGAAGTGAAAACTTCTTTAGGCGCGTTAGCGATTTATGGTAGGGGAAAATCTTATGGGTTCGCGTCATCAACATGCCACATGCTACATGCATGTAGGCATGCTACATGCATGTAAGATGGTGTGAAAGCATATAAGGGGGGGTGGAGAGGGAGGGGGAGGGGGAGAGATTGGAGGGAAGGGGAGGGGTAGCAGGAGGGTGAGCGGGAGGGGAAAGGGGCGGTGTAAGGCCAGTTGGCGCTCTAAGCTGAAGCACAAATTATTAACTGCGCCAAATATTCCATTCAAACTGGGCATTCTCCTATGGGATGTCATTTTATTTTATTTTTTTATTATACAGGCCAGTTGGCGCTCAAAACTCAAACGCGAAACCAACTCTATACAAATCCACATCCACCTTACGTCACAACAAAAAAATATTTACATCACAAAGGCACCAATGAGCCGCATTCTTTCGAAACAATAACTGCGTCGTTCCACGCAAATAATTTCGCAAGGTCGTTTAATAACGATCCAAGTTTTACGCCTTATCGCAATGCACATTTATCCTCCGAAAGATATCCGCGTCTCAAGACGCAAGCCGATAATGCAACGATAAGATAAAGACCGTGAAGTAAAGGTGTAGCGGGAGAACACACCAACTTTGAAAACAAAATACGCGACCCTGGCACGCTTCGGAGAAAACGGAGAACAGATTGCAGCCTCTCGCTGATAAGGTCTTAAAAAGCAGTCGTCTTCACTGACAAGCTCTTATAAAACAGTCAACATTGCTGATAAGCTCTTAAAAACAGTTGACGTCACTTTAAAAGAAATTTTGTTCACACATTCCATAGAGATCGGTTGGCTCTATATGTTCGCTGCTAACTAACTAACAGAGAATTGATTGCAGCCTCTCGCTAATAAGCCCTTAAAAAGCATTCGTCTTCGCTGACAAGCTCTTATAAAACAGTCAACATTGCTGATATGCTCTTAAAAAGTGTTGACATCACTTTAAAATAAATTTTGTTCACACATTCCATAGAGATCGGTTGCCTCTTTATGTTCGCTGCTAACTAAGTACGGCGTAAAGGGAAAAAGTGACAACAACACCAACTGTGTGAACCCTTGTGATGTGCGATTATACATTATCTACTGGTTAATACGTGCACAAAAGAAATATTAAGTTAGTAACATATTTTACACACAGCACTCGGTGATGTAATCCTAATAGACGTGTCATATACACGGCCCCGTGTAGACTGTTAAATAGAGACAACGGGAAAGGAATTAATGTTTATAATAAAAATGTAAAACTAAATGGTTTGATGAGACATGGTAATATTCACTTAAGGAGTTATTAAATATTAATGACACACAGCACTCGGTGACGTAATCCTAACAGACGTGTCATATACACGGCCCCGTGTAGACTGTTAAATAGAGACAATGGGAAAGGAATGAATGTTTATAATAAAAATGTAAAACTAAATGGTTTGATGAGACATGGTAATATTCACTTAAGGAGTTATTAAATATTAATGACACACAGCACTCGGTGACGTAATCCTAACAGACGTGTCATATATACGGCCCCGTGTAGACTGTTAAATAGAGACAATGGGAAAGGAATGTTTATAATAAAAATGTAAAACTAAATGGTTTGATGAGACATGGTAATATTCACTTAAGGAGTTATTCAATATTAATGACACACAGCACTCGGTGACGTAATCCTAACAGACGTGTCATATACACGGCCCCGTGTAGACTGTTAAATAGAGACAACGGGAAAGGAATGAATGTTTATAATAAAAATGTAAAACTAAATGGTTTGATGAGACATGGTAATATTCACTTAAGGAGTTATTAAATATTAATGACACACAGCACTCGGTGACGTAATCCTAACAGACGTGTCATATACACGGCCCCGTGTAGACTGTTAAATAGAGAAAATGGGAAAGGAATGAATGTTTATAATAAAAATGTAAAACTAAATGGTTTGTTGAGACATGGTAATATTCACTTAAGGAGTTATTAAATATTAATGACACACAGCACTCGGTGACGTAATCCTAACAGACGTGTCGTATACACGGCCCCGTGTAGTCTACACGGGGACGTGAAACTTCTATTCCATGCCAAATAACAACCGGTGACAAGTAAGTCATGTATTGTTTAAAATATTTGTTTAAACGGATATAGCTTCGAAGAATAAACTTTACTATCCTTAGTTTTATAATTTACTGAAGATATTATTGAAAAACAATACAAAATATGGTCACTGCTTTGTTTCTACTTCTAAAGTATTAAACATCATGCACAGCCTTCAAACGTTTTAAGCCCCACAGCATCCTGGAGCGATTACCTGCATATTTAAGTCTGCCGCTCATTTCCGAAAACATACATGCACATGCGAAGTCATATCCGTTTTGCCACCCGAAACGTTTCATATTTTCTTTCATCCCGAACCGTAGCATAGAAGTTTCACTTCCAAAAGACACAGAAGTATAATATAAGTTAAAAGTCGGCTAAAACGTTAAACGTTCTCTGCCTTACTCGCGAAGTTACTTCGACAAAGTGCTTGTCGAAATTGATCGCGGTCTGGAGTACCTGACTACAGACTTATACAACCTAGCGAGGAGCTCAGTCGCCGTGACGCACGGGAGACCCTAGCGTACGGGAAACCTCGTGTACCCTCGGGTACCTCGCGAAGTCCTTTGCAAAAAATCGACAGCAATCGGAAGTCGCCCGAGGCGAGGCGAGGTTGCACAAAGCGAATCGAAGTACCGCTCTACACTATTCTCTTCGGCGAACTTCGATTAACTTCGCGAGTAGTGTAGTGCAAGTTTTAGAATACCCCGTGATAGGTAGACCCAATTAATATGTGGAAAAATATTACCAAACAAATTTAACATACGTTCGAGGTACATGTAAACTGAAAACAATTTTTTTTTTCATTGGATCTTGGTTCTTTAAAATGAAATTAAGTTCAATTCGCAATCTTTCATTTTTAATCTCAGTTCGTTAAAAAAATCACCTTGAAACTGACATATAATATGTCACTAAACGTTGGACTAAACGTTGGAATGAAATTTTCTATTAGAATAGGTTATTTGACTTGATTTTTTATATTGTTTTAATTTCTTCTACTTTGCATTATAAGCACAGTACATTTATATTTCCAGGATATATGCCGTCGTATTTTTTACATAAATCACTTTTAAAGTTTGAATTGTTGAATTCGCGCTCAAAACGCAATGTCTGTAATGGTGGCATTGTGAAATTTCTGTAATGGCGGCTAGCGTGAGGTCACACGCAATGTAAACATAAACAGTCCTGCCCGCTGGAGGGGATTATTATTTATTTTCATATTAAGATGATGTATAAATGGTGTATAGTGCCACAATGTACAAATACGTCTATAAAAGTCCACACAAAGTGTTCGTTTCAGTGCCAACGAATCTTAAAAGACGAAAAAAGTGGCTGCAATTAGCCCGAAGAGATCCAAACAGCATTGTAGCTCACTCAAATGTTTTTATGTGTGAAGATAATTTCTATGTAAGTAATATTTGTGTTTTAAAGTTTATTATCGATATCAATGCCCATAAACAAAGAATAGAATAAGAACATTAAATTTTGGTATGAATGCGTTTTACTCGCCTGTGACGTCATCGGACTTTTAACCAATAACAGGGTGTTTGCGATATTGATTGAATTTCAACAAATATTGTGATTTTTTTACGTTTTTTTATAAAATATAAACTTATTCTTCCGAAAATGAAAAGCAACAGCTTATTTACATTATATTCTAATAGGATGGCCAGGAATTGTGGTATATTTTCGATATTGTCAAATAGCCTATTATTTTGGCTAACTTGCCTTAATAACTTTAAGGATTACAGAGACCTTTGCTCTGTGCGTGTTTTTGAAGGTTTTATAACCATTATCCATTGAGTACAGGCTGACAAGTAAATATGTATAAAAAAAATTTCTTCACCATCCATAAACAACTTTACGGTAAAACGTTCTTGATGGAGAAGTGATAGGTACTCATAGAGAGGTACAAGTCAATAAACAACAAAAACATTAAAAGCCTCAATTTCTAAATTCGCAATGCAGGAAATCAAAACTTGTTTTTTTTTCCGCTGTCATTAAAAACAATTAACCTAGAAAGCAATTAACACGAGCAATTAACTCGCAGCCAAATTAACGTTTGCCATTATTTCGCATTCCAACATTTCCATGTACACACAAAAGGTGAATACCCTTTTATATTCACGGGTTTAGTTTAACACTATGAACAGCCGAATCGACCAATTCCAAGCAACGATTAATTTGCAACTAATAACTCACAATACATAAACATTTAAATTACAATTGTGCTGTCTTGCAGCAAAGAACAGCATAAGCTTTCGTACAACCATATCAACGACACCAATCCAAACGGCACTCTTTGAAGATGTCTACCATATTCTAGCCTATACGTCCACCCTACGTCTACTAAACTGTATGTTTGGGAATACTCTTCGTGACAGAACACGGAATACCGAAATTGGAAGAAGTATCAAACTACTAAACGTAGCGCGATCAGTATACAAAGTGGCGTATGACTGATTGAATTAGGCGTATAATTGATGGCTCATGGAACAGGAAGATTTTGGAGTCAAATAGACAACGGATCGGAATCAGAAACGTTCGTTATCAACCAGCGAGGTGGTCTCACGACATTTCGAAAATGAAGAGAAAGAACTGGATGCAGAAAGCTTAACACCGTCTGGAGTTGCGTGCTAAAATAAAAACCTATACACAGCGCAGTGGATGATTGACAAAGACGAAGAAACCGTGTAATTTTTCATCTTGCTTTCGTGTAGATGATTCTGAGAAATTCACTGTTTATAGGAGATATAAGCGATCCCAGCAGAAAACAGAACGACTCCAGAAGAACTTTTTACGTCAAACGGTCTCCGAGAGAATGGTTGCGACAAACATATAGACAGGCAGACGGACACATTAGTGATCTTATGAGGATTCCATTCTTTTTCTTTTTGAGGTACAGAACATTAACTTCTGCGATTGAATTCTATCCAATAATATCACTCACCACAAAATCTCTCCTTCTCTCTCTCTCGGTTTTTTTTTCTTTAACCACACCATTACATTAATTAACCTCCAATCATTTCTCTATAATAATAATAATACCCTTTAATTCTCTATCTCTTTCCCCCAAACCGTGATCTATAATCCCCATTATTTATTTCTAACAAAACTCAATAATTCTCTTTCTCTCTCTCTCTCTCTCTCTCTGTCTCCGTATCTGTCTCTGTCTCGCTCCTTGTCTTTGTATCTGTCTCTGTCTGTCTCTTTCTCCCTCCCTACTCTCTCTCACTCTTTCTCTCTTCTTCTCCGTTCCTCTCTCTCTCTCTCTCATTCTCTCTCCCTCCCTCTCTCTCTCTCCTTTCTTCTCTCACTCTTTTCTCTAATAGTCTGGAATCTCCATTAATCCCTATAATAATAATCCCCATTAACACAGAACAAAAAACCTACCTTCTGTAGGAAGCTGTTCATCCATTTTGTGAACGTCTTCTTCTGTATGTGTAACCGCTCCTCCTGCAGCGCGCGTATGCGGCCCTGCTCAAACTTGAGGGCATCCTCGCGCTGCGTCATGTTGCTCCGCTGCTGGGCGACGGCCGCGTACCCGCCCGGCTCATACTGTGCACCTGTAACCAAGTAAAAAAATGGTGATTAGAGAAAAATTCATAACACCCATTTATCGATATCCTGAATCAAATGTCAAAGGATCACCTGAAAAATTGGGGCTGCCCGTTCGTGGATCCAGAAATCCTATCCTAACATTATTATAAATAATAAAACAGAAGAAGAAACAAAAAATATTTGTTTTTCACTCTTTCACGTCACAACGGAGCAACAGATCGTAATGGTTTTTGCACAGAGATGGTTGGCGAGCCAGGAAGTCCTAATCCAACTTCCTTACTTCTAATGAATACTATAAATGCAATAGTTTATTTGTTTATCTTTTTTTTCACGTCACAAAGGAACAATGGATAGACGCAATATTTGGCCGGCCAAGAAATCATATTCCAACGTCCTTAATCCTAACTAATATTATAAATACAACAGTGTATTTGTTTGTTCTTTCACGTCACAACGGAGCAACGGATCGTCGCGATTTTTTGCACAAAGATGTTTGGCAAGCCGGGAAATCAAAATCCTAAACCAACTTCCTTAATCCTAACTAATATTATAAATGCGACTGTATATTTGTTTGTCCTTTTTTCAGGTCGCAACGTAGAAACGCATCGACGTGATTTTTCGCGCAGAAATACTTGGCTGTCTGGGAAATTCTCTTCCTAAGAAAATCTAGTGAAACACATAATTATTTTTTAGAAACGATTACAAAAAAATAATCTACACCGTTTGCTTTTTGTAATGTGTAGCCATTGCCTAATCTAATTAAAAATAATCTGTCAACTGACATTGACATTCATTGTGTTGTCAAATTGATTTTTTTTCTTTCCTTTCAAGATTTATATGGCTTTTTTCGACGATCCTATCCAGCCTTCGGTTTTAATGTATTAGTACATTACATCTGTATACGAAGACATGACGTAACACAATCTGCACTTTTGACTGACATTGACAATGGTTCTATTGTTGCAAAAATAAATATCTTTTCCCCTTTTTCGGAGTTTTACCTGACTTTTTTGACGACCCCGCCGAGAAACCCAAAGGGTTTTATGGATTAATATGATGCATCCATAGATGGAAGATACAACAAGACACATTCTACACCTCGTTTCAATATACCTTGTTCAAACAGATCCATAGAAATAATATTTACAAACTAATATGACAAATAGCAATATTCTCATTTGTCTGATTGACGATTTAAACAAAACTTTTGAAGAGATTATTTTTGTCTATTTAATAGTGTCACTTTTATTGTAACACCTGGGCACAACACTAAATGGACTGCTGATAGTCTTACTTGATTTAAATTTTAAGATAATTTGGATATAAATAGTCTCATTTGCATTAAATTTTAAGATAATTTGGATATAAATGCAAATATAACGCAAACGTCAAAGGACGCCTGCGGCTACAGGCCACTAACAAATACGTGTGTGGTCTAGTCTATGACGTTTCGCTCTATCTTTTTCCAATGTTAGAAAGGACCATTGTAACCTATTTTTTCTTTCACACACATTGTCTAACTATGTAGAAAACAATAAATCTATGACCTAGACAGATATTTTTTGAAGTTTATTCTTTAAGAATCGATTTTCATATATAGCGCCCGGTATGAAGTTTTATGAGGAGTAAAATCATAAGTTTAGAGCTTAAAAAGTTCAGAGCGTTAAAAAAAGTGTAAACTTTAGGTTCTGATCGTACGAAGTTCAGAGCGTTGCAAAAGTTTAACCGTTAGATGGTTTCTGCGCAACATTCCTGCGCATCTTTAGAGAGAGATATCAATATGTTTATTTGTCATTTTCTTATGGCGTAATCGCAATGACGGAGTGTGACACACATAGTTTACTATCGTTCACTTATATCAAGATCATTAAATGTCATTATGTGCTAATATTTGTTGTCTTCTACCTTAAACAATTGAAAAGTCTTTTAATTTTAACTTCTTAGTCTGACTAAATGTTTTTAATTTTGTTGTACAAATTTGATCTTGTTCATTTGTGTTTTACTTGAAAATAATTATATTGTCAGCATTTTTTTATTAAAGAATTTTCCATTTACATTTAATTATATTGATATTTATATAGAGTGTTACCTATTTTATACTTGGAATGTATCAATCATAACTTAGGACTAAACTCCAGTTGCGCGTCACAATTTTTTTTTATACGTATTTTAAAATCATTTCACAATTTGACTTTAATTATTGTTGTAAAATATATGCCATGATGCATTTGAGAATCGCTGATACCCCATTTTGATAAATTTTCACTTTTAGATGAGAAAAAAATGATCGGTTTAAGCCAATTTTGGTTACATTAATTTTAAAAATTTGTTTAAAATGTTTGTCACTTGAAATAAACAATTTTAAAATTTAAAATTGGAGGTACTAAGGATATGTGTATACAAAGCTTTATTTGCCCTTGTATCAGTCATAATCTGGACTTCTTCGACTGATTTTATTTCTGAAACTATTTGTCTGTTCCTTTTCTATTACAATGGAAAGTAATAAGACAGTACATAATGTAATATTAGCACAATAACATAACAAAAAATTACTGGTCCTTTAATAAACCCTTCGGTAATTAGTAATAAGCCCTTCGGTAATTAATGATAAACCCTTTGGTAATTACGCTTCCACATAAGAGATTCGTTACCTTTATTCTCATTGATAATTTCGCAATTATCCTTTATTGTTTTAATTGCGTTTTTACTATTTTTTGGAGAGAAATAAGACATACTGTCCAAAACTCTTCAAAAAAATGTCTCCAAAAAAAATAATAAGCCACTCTCTCTTGTGAGATAAAAACTCTTATAAAAAACAATCTTTAATAATAAGTCACATAATTCGGAATTTTTTTGTAGAATTATTTATAATTTACAATTTTTTTCAAACATTATTTTGATGTAGTTACCTCGTTTTAGTTTGTTTGAATAAAAAAAACTTCCATGATCCGATTTTGCAACAAAAAACAAGTCGGAATAATCAGCTATATACTGTAACAATTAGAGCTATTGAATTATTTTATAGATATCCGTTTTGCCTATAGCATCTACATGCATTATTAAAATGCAACTGACATATTTTACAATTTTAACTCAAAATGCACCCTTCAACTAAATCGTTAATGGTTCTAAAAAGATATTATACGAGGGGCGGCTGAAAAGTTCTGAGCCTAAGTACCTTTAAGTATTATTAATGACTCGCGCAGCACATCACTAATTGCGGGTATCCTAAGAAATATAAATGTCAACTTTTATGTCATTAGCATCATTACGCTTTTAGTAACGGAACCATGACGAACTCATCCACATTTTGCACGAAATTGGAGTACAGAGCTGTCATAAAATTTCTTACAAAGAAGGACGGAAATATTTGAAGAGATGTCATTAATACCTTAGGCTCAAAACTTTTCAACCGCCCCTCGTATACCCATGTTTATTTAGAGACCAGAAGCTATACGAAGATGGTTTCACATCAATCGGATTTTCACGCCAATAGGATAAGCATCTCTTTGGTAAAACTTGAAGACAAGCAAACAAACTTTCCTCTCTATAAAATAAACATCGTTTTGATAATTATCTAACTCGTTCTTCTTTCTTTTCATGGATAACAACTCTGCGGGACTCACTGCCTATTCGCCGCACACGAAAATGCTTACGCAAAAATCTTGAATCCAAATTGCCTGCAACATCTTTCCGTACCATCATCATCTACCAGCAACAACATTAATTTTCAAAGACCACTTTTAGATCGCTAATCAGATGTATATATAACTACATTGGTGAAAACCCTCAAGTGCAGCACCATTCCGCTAAAACCTTATAAATCATCTAAAAACCTTCAATCCAAATTGTCAGCCACATTTTTACGTACCATTATCATCTACTACCAACCTCTAACTGACATCATCCCCAGCCAATTCTGATGAAACCAAATTAGCGAAGTGCAATAAATCTATCTAACTATATTGTCTCGTTGACTCAAACATATTTCTAAATATCCTCGTCGCCGGCTTCTACAAGCGCATCACACGAATAGCCATCAACATGAATGACACTCAACAAGCAGTGCACAATATGTAGCCTCATTTGTCGACGATTGGTACAGATGAGCATCAATCATTCTATTGTATGTCCAAACTAAAGACTACACGATCATTACTAATTCGCTACAGAAAAGATGCTAACAACAATAAAGATGGAACGTCTCGTTTATCCAAAGTAATAGCCAATTATTTCGTCATAGAGAAAATTGCAGAAAGTACAGTTATTGTCTATGGCAGAAACAATATAATTTTACTGTGCAAAACAACTGTTGGAGAAAAAACGAATGTTTGCGAAGGAATTGCACAAGACCACTCGAACCTAACTGAAGATTCACAACACGTGCTAACTCATCTAGCTCTTTAATTCCATCAGTCAAAAAACTGGGTGACAGCAAGTGTGCAACAGCGCCTTTAACGGCTTATCGAATTTGAAATGAGTTTCCGTTTAGCTTCGGACTTTCGCTCTTTCATAGTGCTTGACGTTACGTATGTAAAGATGTATTCTGTGATTCTGAAAACCGTCCCCATAATATGGTTCTTGAAAATTTAAACTTACGAACAAAACTTGAGAAAATTATTTCCTCTTTTTCTATTCTTTCCTGACGCTACAACGTTTGTAGATCCCTGCCTCATATTTTAAATTCTTTTTTCACCTTATCTTTCTATTTCTTTCTGGCTCTTAATCCTCCTGAATTTCTTCTGAGTAACCTCTTAACTGTCCTATTCTGGTTCATTCTTTTAACGTGTTGCAGCCAATGGAATTTTTTCCTTCTTACATCTGTCTGTTAATCCGATAAATTTCAAGCACGTTCTTTATACGTACATGGCATTTGAGTTTCTGGATAAAATCGATAAAGCTTTTATCCGAGATCTGGCTAAAAAGGAGATCTGACCATGCACATGCAGTGAAAAGAGGAGAATCCCGTTGTTGTCGTTGCTATGATTGCATATTTTGATGGTTGAGATTAAAAATGTTAAATTTTGGTTGCGTTATTTTATTTTACATTGCTTCCCGTCTGCTGCTCGAAAATTTGTGCAATAATTCAATTATTGATAAGAGTAATCAGTACTGTGTACAAATCTTTATTTCAACGAGGAATTACATTTTAGAAAAAATGTACGATTTAAGCTAAAACATTTTAGGTTCGAAGAATAGCCATAAAGCATATTAAACCGCACATGTTTCGATGTTCAAACTAACATCCAAAAATGTTTACATTAAAATTTTAATGCGGGGAAAATTAGGTATTCGAAACTTTTTTTTCAATTCCATAATATTAGATTTCAAAAATATATTTGAAATTACACTTCTTTAGGGGCGTTATGAAAAAAAATTATGAGAGTGCAATTGCACGATACGCGCATGCGCACGCACGACTCAACAAAAATCGACAGGATGAAGTTGGTCACGATACGCGCGCACGATGCAACAAAAATGAGCAGGATGAAGTTGCTCACTAAACACATATTTACATGCTAGTAGTGATCGATACTATATTCATGACAGTTATAGAGATATTTGCAAACACACAACACATGTTTTATATTTATACAAATCGAAGTTTTATCTGTATTTTCAAATAATATTTTTTAGTAATTGAAGTTTAATAGAGATCCACATAAAAAAAATATTTAAAAAGGCCTTTGTAAAGTATTGAGAAAAGTCTTGATTTTTCATAAGGAAAAACAAACTTTCTCATTTGTCTTCTCATCATTTTCTCCATGTAAGTGTCGTTTTTATTATATGACTGGGCCCATAACCTTTGCCGGTTTCTCTAAGCTCAACACTAAGTTATATCCTGATCTAGCGTAATATTGAAATGTAATCTTTATTTCTGGAAAAAAACTCCACCGTATTAATAAAATAATTTTTCATAAGGAAAAACAAACTTTCTTATTTGTCTTGTCATCATTTTCTCCATGTAAGTGTCGTTTTTATTATTGCAATACCTGGGTCCATAACCTTTGCGGGTTTCTCTAAGCTCAACACTAAGTTATATCCCGATATAGCATAATATTATAATGTAATCTTTATTACTGGAGGAAAACTCCACCGTTTTAATAAAATATCAACGCAAGCTAAGCATCTAGAAAGAAAATAAACATTTATTATTTGTCTTGTCATCATTTTTTCTATAAAAGAGTATCATTATTATTATAATACTAGGCCCATAACTATATGGATTTTTGCCGGCCTCTCTAAGCTCAACACTAAGTTATATCCTGATCAAGCGAAATATTGAAATACAATCTTTGTTATTGGAAAAAAACTCCACCGTATTAACGAAATATCAACGTAAGCTAGCAAATATTTATTATTTGTCTTTTCATAATTTTGTCTATAAAAAATCATTATTATTATTATTATAATACTGGCCCCATAACTATATGGATTTTTGCCGGCCTCTCTAAACTCAACACTAAGTTATATCCTGATCAACGTAATACTGAAATGTAATCTTCATTACTAAAGGAAAACTCCACCGTATTAATAAAATATCAACGCAAGCCAAGAATCTAGAAAGAAAATAAATATTTATTCTATTACATAGTCAAAATTGCCTTTACAATTGTGTAGACCACGAAGCTGCATTGGTAGCAAACTAACCATCAATTAACGCCAATCATTAATTTGTAATCTAAAGTGTTGTGCACACAAAGCATGTATGTACCTTGCGGTCTCCTTAAACAATTAATACGACCTTCACGTATCTACGCTGGAATCTATTTATACGCTTATCGAATACATTTATCGACGTCCTCAAGTGTATCGCTATCTGTAATATTGATAAACACAAATGGAAATCGTGCACTCGATAAAATTCATAGAAAATATCACGAAATTCTGAAAAACAATAAACATGATTTTGCATATGATTCAAGTTACTGACGCGAGGCGTCTGTTATTAAATCACGTAGCTACTCCGACCCAGCGGCCTGAAACCGGATAAACCTACAAACCACGACCAGATAATGAAGTCAACTAAATGAAAGTACGCAAGAGACACAGACTTTAGTAAAAAAAACGTTCTCAGCGTCAGAGGTGATAGAAATAAGAACTACTAGTTACTTATCTGTCAATGTCAGAGCAAAATTTTAGTTTTTAGGTAAATTTCGAATATTACGGATATCTCGACGTTAGACCATAGTTTGATCCAGGGGACAAATCCAACCTACCTTGAAAGTACACATATATGTTTGAGATGTACCAAAATTTGAACACACTCCGAAAGGCAGATTTGTTATTTGATCAGAATGAATCGAGGCATAAAAATAGGTCACATCAAAATCTAGGTGGATGGACAAAATTGGTCTAATAATTTCAAAAAGGCCGCTGTTAATATTATAAAAACAAAAGAATATAAATGATACATTTTTCAAAAGAATTTCTTAACTACTTTTACTCATGTTTTTTTCACAACTTATTGGAAAAATAAAAAACACTCTATACGCATATGATACTCACAGCATCACCCTATAACCCCTTTTCATTTTTCTAAATATTTCCTCGAGACATGGTACATTTGACAATACATTTATTAACGAAAACCTCACTAATTAATTGTTTTTTTTTTATATGCAATACGCCATCTAAACTAGATATGCAGATAACGTCACACTACAAAATTAAACCGTTCTAATTTTGTCTAAAAGATGGCGCTGTGTTATTGATGTAACAAAATTAAACTTAAACTTTGTTAAATAATACGTGGTTTTTGGATAAATAAATGCAAAACTAATATTATATAGGCGAAAGTCTTTCTGTTTGTTTGTTAATTTTTTACGCAATAAATGTTTATTGTATCGTCATAAAAACGTTTGTAATTGTATTGCAGTGTCCTGATGGGCATAGGCTATGTTATCCTTCTAGGTAACCACGGATAATGACCGATAATGTAATAGAACTAATTGTTTTACTAATTATTATAAATCGTTTGTTATTACAATTTTTTTGTACAGTCATTATCACACAATCACTTTTTTTTTTATTTATAGTTAAATACTGTTACTAATAAAAAAATTATTAAACTTAAGTTATAATACTCTTATTCTGAGAATATTTATACCGTATCGAAGGTATAAATTAATGGTAAACTCAGTAAAACCATAGGATAATTATTCTGGAGTTATTCCAAAAATTCAACGTGACAACGTGGACTTTCATCATGTCATGTCTAAGATTTTGAATACAAAGAACATCTGTCACATCGGATGGCGTCTTCAGAGATAGAGATTATTTGCTTGTGTCCGTTCTTGTCGAATTTTTCTCTTTTTCCAGTTATGAAAGAGCATGAGATGCTGTCAAAAGAGCATGAGCTACGTGCGGAAACGTCATCAGAATAGCGTAAAGAAATAATGGTTATAATTTCATAATAACATTTTGGAAAATGTCATAATTCCCCGTACAAACTAAAGTAACATATGACGAAATAATTTTTTTTCATATTTTTTCTTGAGTTACATCATTCCAATTGCAAAAACTGATGTGCTGCTATATGTAATTGCCGAAATGTTAACTATTTTTAGGTTGTACCGTAGTTAAACTTAGGTCGAGATCGGAATATTGTTTCACAGATGAAGTTATGACGAGCTTATATTAACTAAGTTTATTAGTAGTTAAACAAGTTTATTAATTATATCAATTCTTAACGGATAGTCAAAAACATTAACCTACGATTTTGTAAGCTCCATGACTGAATCTTGCAAGAGGCTTTAGACACATGGGGCTTTAGAATTTTATGAATTTTCTTTTTTCCTAGAATGTCTTCAAATCCCTGTTTAATATGTTTTAAAATGCTCTAAAATCTAACCCCTAAAAGCAAACTTCGACCTCAAGAGACAGATGTAATAGTCTCGTAGGAATTAAGCTATTACCCATGGCATAATACACCTCGCAGTCTTCTCTTTGCAATAATTTGTAGTACGATCCTAAAAGCTGTTTTAGTTGACTAAAACTTCAGAAAAATATTTAGGACTTGTAACTACCTACTAACTACTGTAGTTGCAAAGTCTGTTTGTATACATTTATATAACTTATCAACCAAGAACATGTTGAAAAAATGCCAGCGCTTAAAAAATAATGACAAAATAAGAAAAAAAAAGTAGATTCACCATATCTCCTGGTAGGCTGGTACTCCTGGTACTGATAATTGCTCAGCTGCCTCTGCATGCTGTCCAGACATCTATTGTTCACTTCTCACTTATTACACTATTCTCGTTCACGTACTCACTTGTTGATTATTTGGAATTCCAATTTTATTTATATCACCTTGCGTCAGTCACAATAATCACGGTGATAAGTCATTCTCTGATACCTACATTAAGATAAAAACAAAAAAAAGTCATAAAAGACACTGCCAAAAGAGACATGATTGCATCCATAACAATCACAGCTAATATACGCATAAACACAAAAATGTCTTTATCTTGTTATCCAATTACAGGTCAAAGTACTAAATTTATCGGTGTAATATTTTAAATAAAAAGTATTGTAACTATAAAACGTAACGATTAAACTTTAAGGCTCCCCACACGCGACTAAACTAGTACTGAAACTGTGTTTAGAGTTGCAAACCGATTTGCAAATCAACTTATTAGAAATTTGAAGGTGTAATGCCGCTCCCGCACGCGACTCGACTAATTTGTCACTAAAACTGTGTTTAGAAGTTGCAAACCGATTTGCAACTCAACTGATTAGCAACTTGAAGGTGTAATGCTGCTCTCCGCACGCGACTCGACTAGTTGGCAACAACTGAAACTGTGTTTAGAGTTGCAAACCAATTTTTAACTTAACTAATTAGCAACTTGATGGTGTAATGCTGCTCTCCGCACGCGACTCGACTAGTTGGCAACTGAAACTCTTTTTAGGAGTTGGAAACTAATTTGCAACTTAACTAATTATCAACTTGAAGGTGTAATGCTGCTCTCCGCACGCGACTCGACTAGTTGGCAACAACTGAAACTGTGTTTTGGGTTGCATACCGATTTGCAACTCAACTGCATATATATGTGTGTGTGTGTGTGTGTGTGTGTGTGTGTATATATATATATATATATATATATATATACCTATATATAATGTTTTTTAAACTGTATTATATTTTGGTAGAACTTCCTCGTTAATTTATATGGCCTCAACAACCTCGTAACGGATTATTAGTATGCTATTTGAAAAGACAAAATAATAGATCCAAATTAAAAAATAAAAACCATATTTTTTTGGAATAAAAGCAAATTCATTTTATATCGCTTTCGTACATTTTGACGTTATTACTGTAAATATTTCCAGTTTTTTTTTTATTCAAAAGGGCGATCGGGTTAATTTTAAGCTTTTAAATATAATTACATCAATAGTTTATTTTTATTTTATACTTTATACTGTTTAAAATCATTTTTTGTGTTCCTTGAAAGTTTATTTTCCTGTTTCTTTACTATATTTTCGACGACTTTTAACGAAGTTAACTTCATAGTTACGATATACAAAAATAGGTTAAGTTCTGAACTCTTATATCTCAAAAATATGTTTATAAATCTCGATAACAGTAGCTTTACAAAATATTGTAAAATTTCACACTTTTTTGTATGGCATGTTCTACTGTAGAAGAAGCAAACTGAGTCGCGCGGCGAAATTAGCGCCATCTAAGGTATATTGTTCGAACCACGTTCTTTTTACAAAAAAATTATTCTTAAGAAGTTAACGCCATCTGTTATTAATTTAATAAACTTTATCATAGCGCCGTAGTTAAAATTTCACCCCTTTCGATTTTTAGTTTGAAAATTTTTAGCGTTTTGGTTTTTTTTTTAAACTATTGTGGCTTGTAAAATTTTACAATCGAAATATGTGCCAGTCTGCTTCCCGCATCGTGGGTTTCCTACTCCGTTCCGTGAAATGAACTTCTAATCTATACATATAATAACACTGTAACAGAGCAAATTCTGTAAATGGCAAATGTTTTAGAAAGAGTGATTGATTTGGCATATAGAATAGTTTTCGAATATTTGTTTGTCTATCACTATGTTATTTTGTGTGTCAATCACTCAAAATATATTGGACAGATTTTGTACGACAATAGGTTATAACCAAGAGCAACATATATGAGAGAAAAAATTTCATATTCCGAATTTCAGGGGAGTGAAACCATACACCACAACCACAGCTATTGATGATGTTAATTTTTGGGTAGGCTTCGAGAACCCCCGTTATTTTTCATAATTTTAGGTTGGGTAGTTTCAGAAAAGGGGAGGGGGAGGACCTTCGCTACTTGCATATTTTTCAGCATATTTCTGAAGACGCACTATCTAAAATTATGAATATTTTTTTTTTGATAACTTAACTTACCCCTCAATATTGAAATTATAGGATTTGATGTACTAAATATATTAAAGTATCTTAATGATCAAATATTATATTTTTTTTAAATTCCCAACTTCGATAGCGATTTTCTCGCGGAAACGGTTGGGTTTTTCACATTTACCAAAAAGATTTTACATTCAAGAAAGCGAAAACAATCAGCCCTGCGAAAACGTGTCGTAAGGAAGACTACCTGTATAGTTTGATCTCTAAGATCACAAACGTTTATATATAAATATTTTTAAAGCGAAACTTCTTAACGGACGTATGGGATGGGGACCTAATTGAGACAAAGTGAAACGTCACGAACGTGACAAAGAAACGCTCCTCATTGGCTTGGCAGCACGTGTTGTTACCCATATGGATGAGCGCAGCCTCTTTCTCACCTTCGTTCTTTTCAAGTGTGTGTGTGTACGTGCGTGCGTGTGTACGCGTCTGTGTGTCTGCTGTGTGTATACGTGTTTGGTACTACACCCACGCGCATGGAGTAGGAAAAAAATCATTTTAACATGAATGGACAGTTATTTGGTATGCTAAACCTGTTTATATATTTTCGTTTTTTGTTAAGTGGTTTATATTGTATGATAATTCGAAAATTGTGTGATTGATTTGTAAAAATGTCTTTTATTTATTACTGCATCGAAATTGCATTATATCAATTAATGATTAAAAATTGAATATGCGATGCACGAGAAGCTTCTCTTCTTTACCAATGTCTTTTTTTTTAAACCAATCGAGGTTGAAAACTTTTTAGCCAACCACAATATATTATCGACCCTATCGAGAAAGGGTGCGACGCAATCTTCCCTGCGTGCATTCAACTCGACTGACGCACCGGGGAGTGTCTGCGTAAACAGTCGCGACGTCGCAAGACACGTCGAGCGGCGCGCAGAACGAATGATGGACGACGCATTCTCCTTCTTATCAATCCTTATCTCTGTTTACACTTCTCTTCTCGATATGGGACACGCCGATAAAGCGAAGCCATCGCGGGCAGCACTTCGGCTTAGTTATTAGCTATTCGAATTGGCCGGCCTCAATGAGTTACGGTGGCAGATGATAGACGTTTATACACGGTGTCCGAGAATAAGTGTCGGACAAAGAAAGACGTTATTCCTTGACTGAAAAATAGTTATTATAGAAAAATAGAAAATTGAAAATAATATTCATAATTATTTGTCATCTTTTTCGTACACACGATACTTGCACACATTGTTCGGCGCCGCTCGGGGGAATAACCCGCGAACAACTACGAAAACATCGCCACTGCGGGTAAACACCGCACTCCGGGCAAGTATTGGGTGTGTTAAAAAGAGTTATATGTAATATATTGTTTACACTTAATCAGAAAAAGGGCGTGTTTTACGTTTTATTTCAATTAAAATTTATTCCTTTATAGCCATCGAATGGCGTCTTTCTTTGTCTGATACCGTATATACGGTTAGTAGGCGGCCGACAACTGCAGACTTTTGATTTCTATCGATTCAATGCGTGCGTCAAAAACGGCACGTCGCCGATTCAACGTCTTCCGTCTCTACCAGCACCTGTTTATTCGTATATTTCATCCTTTTTTCGTTAGCTCCTTTCAAATCATAACATTCGTATCGGCGAAAGTCGGTCAAAGTTGCTCCGATTTTTTTGTAGAACCGTTTTTTGTAGGACGTGTGGGTTTAAGTATTAAATAATGTTCTGGTTTCTCCGACTATTGACGGACCGATTATTGTCGGTGGTTTGTGTTGTGCGTTAAAAAGCAAAATACCGGTAAAAATGGCTTTCGATTGCTATGGTTGAGACTACAACTAGTCATAAAGAGACTACCCCTAGACATTAATTGTCTAGTAGGAAAAATTTGTAGTAGAAAGTCTCTGAAGTAGTAGAAGCAATATGCTCTGAATTACTCAACGCTGTTTCCGGTTTTCTGGTAAAAGGTATGATGGAATGCAGATCTGGGGAGCATTCTTATTATACAGTTTATTTATATATCAAAATAATTACGTGCGAATAAAAAGTTACATGCAAAAATACCTTATTTATACACATATGTATGTATAACGTATGTGTACAAATAAGGTCGTGAACCTTTATCCAACTGTTTATAAGGATGACATATCTCTATTGAATCCATCTCAACACAGCGCCTACAGTTCTGGCAAGCATATAATTTTTTCTACGTCGTAAATAATATACAATAGACTCTATTACTGCATGATTACGTCCACTACTCTACGAGTGACGTCACATACAAGTACAGTGTTGTCACTCTTGATAAAAATGAAATTCTTCGACTTTCTCAGGGTTTCCAGGAGAAAAATTCTCCACTTTTCCATGTAAAACGAAACCTAAAACACAGCTTTTGAAACCATATTTTATACTTTGAGAACTGATAACGATATTTTAGCTAACTGAGCTTTTGTACGCTCTGCGACAAAGTAAACAAAATAAGTGTTCGAGTATATCATGGATTACAGCGAATTTAGGACTTAAGAGCGTTAAATTATTAATTAACCAAAACATTGCTTAAACATGTCATACTTATTTGGAACATATAAGCTGGCACAAAAAAAGAGATAAGCGAAAACGGACCATGCGTTACGGAAATGGAAGGTATATTAAAAAAAAACTGGTATTTCTTTGAAAAGAAAAAAAAACAAACAAGTCAGAGTTTGATAATCAGAAGAGAGTAAAAAATAAAATAGAATTTATAACCACAATCCTAAACAAAAAAGCTGTCTTCATAAACGCGCATAATTATATAATCATTTTTAGAAACTCTGGCCATACAATTATCAATATCGGTCGCTTTCTTATAATGCATAGCCATTACCTAAATTAAAAAAAAATAAACTGTCAAATGATATTGACATACGTTCCATGTGGTCAAAATGAATATATATTCCAATCTTTTCGATTTCCGCGTGATTTTTTTCGACAACCTTGTTCAACCTGCCAGTTTCATGGCTTAATGTGTTACATTATTTATATACGGAGGATACAATGGAATATAATCTGCACTCAGTTTCATCTTGCTTGTTCGATGAGTTTTGTAAATATCAGGAAAAACAACCTGACTTTTCATAAAAAATACAATATTTCTCATTTATCTGATTGACAATTCCAATAAAATTATATTTTTCATTTTTGTTACATAAGAATTAAATGTAATTTTTATACTTGTAATACCTATGCGGACATTCACCCGCCTCCCATAAATACAAGCACGGCACTCGCGCGTATACGCGCGGTTTCCCAACAATCGCATCGACGGCAGTGTTACTAAGAATTAGGTCGTTTTCTTAATTTTGTATTTACCTACATCATCTTTTCACCTAAGTTTTTGGACTAAATTATTAACATGAGTTAAGTTGCTTAAGGTATAATAGCCCAAATATTGAAAAACAAAACAACAAAAAACAACGTGAAAAGAAAATCTATGAGGCCTGTATCTTATCAATGGCCACGTATGGAAGTGAAGCCATTACTCTAACCCAAAAAGTCGCTGACACCCGCGGAGCGTACTATGCGCGTTATCTGTTTGAGGGATAGAGTGCGAAATAAACAACATAATGCGAAACAAAACTAACCGACCTCATCAAAAGAGCTGCATTAATGAAGTAGCGTTGACCAGAGCAAAAGGTCCAGATGAAAAATGGACAAATCAACTTTTCAATTAACACCCAAGAGCCAGGACCCCTGTGCAGGTCGTTCTCTGCTTCGCTGATAAAATGAAATCAAAAGAATAGCGGAGGTATCTTGGATGCGGCTTAAAAGATAAGACTTCCAGAATATTATGGAAACAGCCTACGTCAAGATGTGGACGTACACGGGCTTAAGATGAAGAAGAAGGGAAAGAAATTATTGACATAAATTACACTAAGCTCATAAAGATTCCAATATTTTTGAAGGATACAAGAAACCGAAAAACCTCCGGAAGTCCTGGAGATGTCTTTTAAAAATATCCTAGAGGGTGTTTCGCACAAATGTATCCATCCGGAATGAGTCGAAAATCAAAGAGAGGTTCTCATCAACGCCGTTACTAAAATTTTTCGGTCACACTTTTAAAAACGAAAACTTCTTGAGACGGTGTGTAGTACCAAGTATACTGGAAGGCAAAAGAACCCGATGCAGAGCACCAACACGTTGGACAGATCTGATCAAGGCAACGACGGAATTCACAATAGCGCCATATACTCGTACGCGTGATGCCTCAAACCTGAGAAATGGAGAAACAATGAAACAGTTGCAGTACTCGCCAAAAACCAAGATTCTCATGTACCTCCCCACCCTCTATACAAATTACGACTACTCTGACAAGAGAAGCCGACTCCAGAAAAGGGAATGTAATTCTGCATTTAAAACTAAAAGAACCATACAAAATACTTGGACTTTATCAACTTTACAGAACGCACTCTGCAGAAGCCACTACAATGAATTGCCTTATCTCCCAACTGATAATGCGACCACTTCATAAAGTAACGCAAAATGCACCAGAACCGTGTGATATGACACGTCGTCATTATTAACAATTCCACTTTAGTAAAGATATAATGGAATGGTACAAGTTGCCAGATAAAGGCAAGTGTGAAATACGTAATGTCAATGCAGATATACCAGCGCTACGCCAATTGTTCCACGGATATACGCCTTCTTGCAAAGTTGTTTCTGTCTCAAAAACTTTTTGGAGTTTACTCCATAAGAATCGATTTTCATATATAGCGCCCGGTATGAAGTTTTATGAGGAGTAAAACCAGAAGTTCAGAGCGTTAAAAAAAATTGTAACCATTAGGTGGCCTGTCCGCGCAACATTTGTGCACATCTTTAGAGTGAGACCAATATGTTTATTTGGCATTTTCTTATGGCGTAATCACAACGACAAGTTTGATGAAGAATTAAGAATTTTCTATTTAAACTTAATGATATTGGTATTTATACACAGTGTTACCTATTTTATACATTCCAAGACAATCATACTTAGGAGTAAACTCCAGTCGCCCGTCTGATCTGACACGCACAATTTTTTTTCTTAAGCTTTGCAAGTAGCAGATATAAAACCACCTGCATGTCCCGTAAAGAATATTTTCCTAGTTATCTATATATCTTAAAATTGCTGACGCAAGTTGACTGAAATAATTTTAATTGGACGTAAATAAGAAAAGAAGATTTTGCCACTTTTAAGCCCTCAAACTACCTGCCATTGTTCACATGATGACCCCAACTGGACAGACGAGGAGTACTCATCTACTCTGACTGCAAGTGAACTGTAACTAGACTATCTGGCTTAAAGCGACCTCTGATCTGCATTATCACAAAACGCAGTTCAAAACCGACAAACAATATTAATTATTACTCATAACATGACACTACGGCACACTACATAGTTACTGCGAAAAGAACTACTGAACTGAATCCAAAGCTGACTTGGATTTTTAGATGGTCGTTGGTTAGTGATAATGCTTTCCCATTTACTAACTTTAACTAATACCCTTGACATTCTACGTGTTGCAGAGAAACTATATTTTACTAATATTTGAATGTTTTTTTTTCCAATTCTATTATCTTAAAAAAAACAATATTAAAATGGACGACAATAACAATAAGCCTTTTTGACAGCTGATACTTTTCTACTTCCGCAAAACAAAAAATCAGACAAGCCTTTGAAGATATAGAATGTTTCAGTATAGCCCACTTGATGAATAACCGTTTGAGTGCTGACGAGCGCCATCGCATCCGTACGCGTACTAACTAAATTTGCCACGAACGCGATGGCGCTCAAAAAAAATCGTGAAATCAGTTGCTGTTTAGCGCGCGGTAGGGGAGGTCGCTCGCGCGCATCCTATTTTTTTATCTTTCTACGTGTTATATAAAGTTCAAATTATAATATTATTAGTAATTACAATATAAAAAGGATCCAGGAAAAGAACATTTTTAACCGATAATGTCGGAATACGAAAATAATTAGAGTGAAAATGATCGTTTTTCAAGTTGTGAAGAAAGTGATAGTGGGAGTGACATTGTGGTGCGCTCAATATTTGGTGTAATGCAAATTTTGAGTGATAGTGATAATAGTCACGTAAACAATTATTTTGCTGATACGGAGGATGTACCGGACTGCGAAAATGACGATGTGACCTTGATTTCAGTTTTTGTTATAATTTTTGTTCACAATATATATTTCCATAATTTTCTGTGTATTTTATTATCCTTGTACAAATTTTTTTTAACACTGAAAAAATTATTAAAATTGGATAATTTTTGGAAGAGATACAGTTTTTTTCCTGACAAGGGTAAATGACGTCAAAAATAAAAGATTTATTTGGCATTTTTAAGTATATATGAGTAAAAAACCATGGCACTAAAACGGTTAAGAATTGTATCGAGCACTTCTTCACATTGGCTGCAGGACTCCTTAACAGCCGAGACCATTGAAGCTCAGCCAAAAAGTTCCAGAGACTTTTTCGGAACCCATCGCTCGATCTTTCTTTCTTAAATTTTCCATAATTCTTCCAATGTTAATCATATATATTTTGGACATTTTGTAATTTTTGCAAAATTTTCACGATCCGAAGGGAAATATCTAAACAACTATTAAATATTGAGGTTTTGTTTATAACATATTTCATAAAACACAAAACACAAAACAAATGCCGTCTCAAACATCGTGCTCGCATTACGGAAGCTGGATTTAGACTAAATTAATGTGCATCCCTGTGCACATTTTCATATCTCAACTTTTCGTCATGATTGCAACAGCCAATGACGTCAGCCCATTACGTCATAAGTAACTAAATTATGCTTTGCTCATTGCGCAATTGTATGTTATATGGTTTCTTATCTCTATCATAAATAGTTTGCAAATTATGACATTTTTATGATCAACCTTCTTCGTGACACTCGAGAACTAATTGGAGTACCGTGACACCATTTCGAACCATAAAACGCATTCTAGGTCCAGAAACGTTATACAAACTCTAAACAAAATTTGTGCTAGGTATGAAGAACGCTTCAAGGCTGATCGAACATACCATAAAAGATTTACCAAACATGATTCGGAATTTGTTACTCTTAACATTTCCTATGGCAACCACAGCTATAATCGGCTAAACACCATAATCAGTTTGGCTGCAAAAGACCCTTTTAATCAGCCTAATAATTCTCTTCTCTTCGCTGCTATAACCCACTATAATTAGTTAAACTTTGTACTGAACTGTCATCGAATAAGGCGGCGCTCCTTTCAGCGAAAAGGTTTAAGATGCACCATTATCAGGATAACCATCGACAAACTAAGAAACTAGACATACAGTGGCTTTGACCCAAAGTAACCAATGAAGAACAACTCGGGCGACAGCCAAAATTTTGAATACATCCCAAAGATCATTTAGGTAATCTGAAATGACAAGACGGCGCTTCTTTCAACGAAAAGGTTTTAGATGCATCGTTATCAGGATGGTCATCAAAAATCTAACTAGACAAACAGTGGCATAGACCCGAAATAAACAGTGAAGAACAACTCGGGCTACAGCCAACACTGTGAATACATCCCAAAGATGATTTAGCTAATCTGTGATGCATCTCTCATTACGATGTAACTGATCAGTTTTCTTTCCCTTTGGGGTTTTTGGGTATTTCATTACTTTTTCAGTGCAGACACAACAATTTTTCATCAAATTATATTCAACCTTATACAGTACAGGAAGAGTGTATTAAAACATAATATCAGATTGGACAGGGCTTAAAACAAAATTCACATATCAAAATCGTCACAACTAATCCTAGTCTACTGGAAAAGTATCATCAACACCACGCACTTATCAGAAGGTTTGCCACATTATTCATTAGATAAAAATTAGAGGCCTCGACCTCGAACCATCGCATTCCGGGCGGCCATCAACACTGCTGATAAGCACATCACTATCTGTTATTTCCCTGGCAATAGTAAAAACTACAGGCATACCCTTAATCGCTCCAGCTCTGATTATCTGATATTAACTACGTGAAAAGCACGTTCTTCGAATTAATTTGTGTCGTCCGTCTTGTTACAGCGAACAACACAAGCGATATTGTAATATCGGAAGTCACATTACGGAACTTATTGAGCGAAATACCTTCTATATATATACAGGGGTGTATACCTTCTATATATTTGGCCCACCATCGTGAATAATAACAAGATAAATAATTTTTAAATTAATAAATTTTTTTTTTTTATAAACTCACTTTCTTACCATTTTTAATCTATAAATTAATACGTGAAGAGAAAACTACAAAATTTTCCCTGCTTGCACGGAGGAGTGTGAAATTTGGCATAGTTAAAGTTTATATGGAGAAGGAGTGCAGAAAGATGAAATGTATATATAATATGTTACAAATACATTAAATTATATATTACAAATACATAAAAAAATTCATTGTTTACATTCTACTGTCAATGGCAAATACGTAATAGTGTGTGGTCGAACAATCGCACAGAGTAAAGATGGCCGCCAAAGAACTTTAAAACGTCAGATTGACTGAATGAGTTTCACGTTAACGAATAAGTTTCAAACTTAAAAAAATAATGAATTACGGTCAAATTTCGAATACTGGCCGACTACTAGTCAAAATATTATAATTAAATATTAGAAATACATTAAAAGATTCATTGTTTACGTTCATACTGTCAATGTCAAACACATAATAGTCTCTGGTCAAACAATCGCACAGAGTAAAGATGGCCGCCAAAGAATTTTGAAATGTCAGATTGACTGAAAGAGTTTCACGTATACGAGTAACGTTCAAACTTAAAAATTTACTGAAGTACGTTCAAATTTCGATCACAATCAAAATAATTACACCCAAAAAATGTTACGTCAACGCTTTGCGAATCTTCAGCTGATATTCGAAAACCCTTTTTCAAAACGAAATATCACCAATACTGTTTAAAGTTTTATTTTCGTGAGTATAGTAAGATTTAATTTTATAAATGTGTCCATGTATATATATATATATATATATATATATATATATATATATATATATATATATATATATATATTGGTAGGCGAAAATTCGGGTTCTCGTCACCGACATTGTAATGTTAATGCTACATCTGTTCCTATGAGTATGACGTGTTGTGCAGTGCACACATATACATACATATATATATATATATATATATATATATATATACATACATACGACTGTGCGATGTGCGCCTTAGACGCTTTTTGGATGGGTAAGCTCTTGTGAGTTCGCGTCATCGACATGCTGTAACAGAAATATATCTCTAGCTATAAAAAGTGGAAAGTTCAATGTGTGTATACTGTACATCGTTTAATTTGTGTTTTAGTTTGTAAGATCACTGTGCAGTACTACAGTGAGTACTAAATATGTTAGTATTTTTATACATAATTTTAATTTACAAATTATGAAATTTTAATTTTTGAAAATTCAAAAAAATTCTCGTTGTTTCATAATTTCAAGTTTTCACTTCTGTCGGCAGTCCCCACGACTGCCTATGTTTTTTTTATCACTACTCCGCATCTGAGGACTGTAGAGTGATGATACATTGCGCAAACAAACAAACGTTTCCGCTTTATACCTATGTACATTGGTATAGATGATCGAATTAACCTAACGCCCGGTAATCATTAATTTCAATCTCGATACAAAATCGTTCTCGCATAACATATTTCGAATTTTCAAGGTTGATTAATTATTTCAAACGAATAAAATATCTATTTATAAATAATTATCTATGGCTGAACATGAATATCTATGATCATATATCAGATAAAATGGACCTTGTTACAAAATGCCTTATCATAATTAGGAAGCAATCTCTTGCGACATGACACAGTGGTACTGTTATTTTTTTTATTCTGTATGTTACATACCTATAAATTTAATTATCTATTGACACTAACGAAACAGTACGTTCAAAAAGTCTGTACATTAAATATTTTTAGAGATAGTTATTTCACGAGATTTAGATCAGAGAACATAACGCCGACGGTTTTAGAATTTCTGTCTGCCTGTTCGATTGACTACGCGTCACGTAAAAACTACTGTATATATTTAGACGGAGGGTTTACTATATGGTGAAAAAAAACGCGTGCAGCTCAGTGCACGTAAAAGAAGTGAAACTTCTTTTGTGATCTAAACCTCGATTTGTAAGTATATAGTTAGGGGTAAAATGATAGAGAGAGAAACATAACTATAAAGTTACAGACAATTGTCAATTAAAAAAATAACCACAATGCCAGTACTAGAACACGGCTAAATGCAGCTGAAGGAAGTCGGGGTGTATTGCTCCTGTTGTAAATTATATTTACTACAGTTCAGTACAGCGGGTTCGTTGCGGATTTATAAATAAAGTACATATGTTGTTCGTGTCCTGATGGATGAAGTACATGAAAAATTAATAATAAGTCAATCATAAATATATCAATAAATCGACAAAATATTGACAGTTTACTTTTGACACATATAAAGTACAAAACAACTGACAGCATTATTGAGCGCCATTTTTGTTTATTTTCGCGCATGCGTACTCTTCTTGTCATAATTCAACGGTGTTCATCTGTCTCTCTCGGTTGTTAGCAAGTACCTATTTTACGTCCTTCTTGCAACAGATTCGTTACATTTAGACGTTACAATAAACCTTGCACGAAATTCGAACTTGATTTTACTATCATCGTCGCGCCCAAAGGAGTTCCGCTTCAGAAATTACTATTCGAAAATACCGAAGAAACATTCATTTTGATAACACGGAATTATTGTCAATGTCAGTATATATTTTATTTTTAATTAATTATAGTAGTAATAGGCTGCACATGAAAAAAACGATCTATACTTTTTTTGTAATCGTTTCAAAAAAAATATTATACACATCGTTAGATCTTTATTGTTATTTATATTTGTCATTGGCAAATTTTTATATAATAAAAATATAATGTGTGAGCGCTTTAATGAAGTTAGTTTTTTTTTGTTTTTAATCATGATCAAAAATAGTATTTTATTTTTTGCTCTTTTCTATTATTGTTATTTATATTTCTGAGATCTTTATTGCTATTTATATTTCGTATTAACAGTTCATGCTATAATAATAAAAAATGTATGTATGCGTTTTAATGAAGATTGTTTTTTGTTTGGTATGATGATCAATAATTGTATTTTATTTTTTACTCTTTCCCGATTGTCAATCGCCGAATGTTTCGGGTTTTTTATATTTTAAAAAATCCCAACTTTTCTTTAAATTGTTTTCCATTTCTATAAAAATAAGCCAATCTTTTCTGCGGCCTCTTTCGCCATGATTTTTGGGTTATTTTCATTAGTTGCAAAATTTTGTAAACGGCTAGCTGTGCCCGCGGTTTCACACGCGATGAATTACGTTAATCAGCTCCCCACCCCCTCTTCCCCTGCGGTCACTTCAATCGACATGGGCTGTAGATCTACGTCTCCGCTCCAATCAACATAGGCCGTAAGAGTTGGAGGTATATTAGTTAAAATAGTTGGGATGTTCAGTCAATAAAAAAGCCGAAGTCTCTCTACCATACACCGTTTCCCCCAAAAACTTTTGTTGCATTTTTATCAAGACTTTTCCACTATAATATGTGGCCTATAACCTTAGCGTGATGATATATAATTTTCTCCAAAATTTAAGGTTTCTAAAACAAAGATTTTTGGGAAATTGGCCGTGAGGTTCCAGGAATAAGCTCGAACAAACAAATAAACAAGCAAACTTTTCGATTTATATATGTATCAGTAAAGAAATTTTCCAACAGAATACTTTAAATATATATCAAGATTTCCACCAACATCACAATGGCTCGTTGGTCTAGGGTTATAATTGTCACTTAGGGTGCGAGATGTCCCGGGTTCAAATCCCGGCCAAGCCCAAAAAAAATGTTTCATCACCTACTCGGAATTCGAATCCGCGCTCCATTGCAATCGCAACTAGAAAGAGAAACAACATAACAAGGTACTACCTAATAGAGAAATCTTCCCAGCGTGCGTGGGCGCACGCGCGCTGCGTCAAAGGTCTTCGGATTAATTCCCAGGCGTCGCCATTGTATTCCGACTTCACATAGTGACACACTTCACACGGACCGTCTCCCTACTCTCTGTCCCTTTCGCACTTCTTGAGACCAGTCGCAATTGAGCAAACGCCATACATGAGGCATGACATAAAGATTATTTAAAACAGATATTATTATATATATATTTTCAACAACCTGTACGTAATTGTTAGAAATCTTATGTATTTCCAACAATTACGTACGAAATCAAGTTTTATATAATGCGATAAAAACCTCAACGCGTCGTAATAAAAAAAAATTGTAACACATGAGACTGTATCGACATATTAAAGAAAAATTGAACAATTATTAAATAATATATACTACAGTTATCCCGAATGTTATCTATTCATAATTAATTAAATTTAATTTATTTCTAAGAACTTATTATGCGCACTACAAATTATCGGGCGGCACGTCCGACAGCGGGAGATCGCTCGCGCATTCTGAGCTCGCGCGATCAACAACCTTTGTCACGTGACATAACTCCGCCTCCTTGGAGCGTGGGAGGGGTGCGGAGATTACCTTCCGCAATGCTTTGTCCTAATGTCGATCTATTGTCACTATGGTATCACAAAAGTATTCAAGATATCTTTCTTGACTCCGTTAAGATATTGCAATGAAAAAACAAAAAAAAAGTTGTCAGTCTTAATAGCCAGTCTAAATTTAATATACCGTTCTTGAGATTATCCAGAACTAATGAGAAATATAAATTCTAAGAAGGCTAATAAGTTCTATACCTAGCAATCCCACTATGAGGGTACAGTACACACGATATTGCAATGAAAAAAACAAAAAAATGTTGTGAGTCTTGATAGCCAGTCTAAATTTAATATACCATTCCTGAGATTATCCAGGACCAATAGAGAAGCATAAATTCTAAGAAAGCTATTAAGTTCTACTCGTAGCAATCCCACTACGAGGGTACAATACACACTTAGGTAATATATACATTTAAACATTTAAGGGTCTATGTACCCTACTTCTATTACTATGTACCCTACTTCTATTAAAAGGATTTACAAATATTAATACTATTTTTGTAAATTTATCGTCTAGTTCATCCTGCAGAGATGCAAAACAAATAACATTCTTGCCTTTTATCTCTTTAATTTATAATTGCAAGTCGATCCAGACAATTTTGGACTGAAGTACGAACTAAATACCATTATTCTAATTTTTCCAAGGACTTTGACGTGCGTAGTCAACAAGTTTAGAGTGGCGCACGGTAGGCTGAAAATCGGTTTTCAGACTTATGAATTTTAAATTTTAAGAGACGTCTTTTTTTACAATTATTAAGCTTTAGTATGTTACGCAAGTTAATTTAGCAAAGAAACAGACAACTTATAATTTTTACACGAAAAATTTGTATTAACAACTCATTTACGTCTGGAACTGACAGGAAAACCGTCATATCCTTACAGAAGGTCATAGTACTAATTATAAAGGATTTATTGACATAATCTACATACGGCCACTACTGCGGACTTTCTGCTGAAGGACCTTAATGCTAAAGATAACACACATATTTTCAGCTTCTCGTTTACTTAAATATATATTTTAGAAATAAATCAAAACAAAATGGGGACTTAATTGTTTTTATTGATGATTAAAATGAAACAAAAGTTAAAAATATATCCGAAATTTATAAAAAAAAATCCACAGTAGTGACCGTTATGTGGAGTATGTCAATAAGTCATGATGTTCGATCCATGATATACCGAGAACCTTCATTCAGCAAGACATTTCAATGGTATCGATTCAATTGCAAAAAGATGAAAATCCAAACCAAATACGATTTGGCACATTCAGAGGTGTTTCTGTCATCCCGTAATCCATTTAAGCGAGTCATTGCTCTTTTCGCCATGGCTATGAACTAACGGCTAGAGAACCCTAAAACACTTCGGTAGCAGTCTTAAAATAGTACAACGATAATATTCCGGTACCGAACTATTTACTTTGTGAAATGTCTAAGAAACTTCACTTTCCCGTGTCCCCCACGCGTTTGCCAAGTTTCATTACTTTTTAATTCAGGACCCAGCAAAAGCAGTAAAACTACAGAACCCAGAACCCTAGCAAAATACTAAAACTAAAGAACCAAACAGAATTTACACTTGAATTTTAGACACTTTAGTCTAAAACTTCGCGAGCGTTTTGGCCGCTGACGAAAAAGCTGTGCGACCGGAAAAACCGGTTGCGAAAAAAAAACGCGTCCGACAAAACGAGTCGTTTATTTATTCGTCGCGCGAAAGAAAAATTAGCATATGGCCTTCGGCAGGTTCACTAAAATACCATATGTAGAAATAACTACAGAAACAGAGCCGCATTTGTACGCAAAATGCAAACCCCGCACTGCGCGCGAGGCGTAGTAGAGGTGTGCTCCGTTACCTCCCAATGCGCTGGAATTCAAATTCTCACATTAAATAAAAAAAACCGGCCATGCAAGATCAGGTTTCGTGCACCGATGTTTCCTTATCATGAATAATTCTTTAACAAACTTAATTCTGATGCTCACCAACAAAAATGTCTCAAAGTCTATTATTTTTTTGGTAATACTTTGAAGGGTCATAATTTTGCTTAAATAACTTGAAAATTGCTGGCCCCAAATTCTGGGAACAGAGGAGGTGGGCAGCCAATTATTTTGCTAGATTTTTGATAAAAAAAACAGGAAACTACAAACTGGAATTAGAATGAAAATAGTTTTTGAATATACTAAAAATAACTACCTTGACATGACGCCTCATTCGGTCTAGTTGAAAAATAAAAAGACAATGTTTTTAACCTAAACCCCTACATCCTCTAATTTTTAATCCAAGAGGAGGAAAAATTATTTTTAAGAAAATGATTTCAATCGTGGATCCACTGCTGGTAAGGGGTAGTTGATAACAGCAACTTGCGGCCTATTCGGCAGACCGACACTGAATAACCCTAACATATAAAAAAAGAAGAAATATACCTTTAAAAATACCACTATTTAGTTTTTAGGTTCCAGTACCTCAAAGTCAAAATCAGAACCTTATAAAGGTTCAGTTTTCGTTCACGTATTCACAGTAAAAATAGCGACATGGAAACTTATTGTCCCACATATTTTATACACGCGAGTTTTTAAAAAATATTCATTACATATCACAGAATTAAAGCGGGTGTAAACATGGTACTGAATTTTATTATCACAAAATTAATGAGGTTGTAACATGGAACTGACTTTTATTATCACAAAATTAAAGAGGGTGTAAATTGGAACTGACTTTTATTATCACAGAATTAAAGAGAGTGTAAACATGGTACTGACATTTATTATCACAAAATTAAAGCGGGTGTAAACATGGTACTAACTTTTATTATCACAAAATTAAAGAAGGTGTAAACATGGTAATGACTTATTATCACAAAATTAAAGAGGGTGTAACATGGTACTGACTTTTATTATCACAAAATTAAAGATGGTGTAACATGGTACTGACTTTTATTATCATAAAATTAAAACGGGTGTGACATGATACTGACTTTTATTATCACAAAATTAAAGCGGGTGTAACATGATACTGAATTTTATTATCATAAAATTAAAGAGGGTGTAAACATGGTATTGACTTTTATTATTACAAAATTAAAGTAGGTGTGAACATGGTACTGACTTTTATTATCACAAAATTAAAGAAAATATAAACAATAAAAGTCAGTACCAACTTTTATTATCACAAAATTAAAGCGGGTGTAAACATGGTACTGACTTTTTTTTTAATTTCATTTATCTTATGGAACATCATTAAAAAGTGCTTGTAACAAGGAAAACATAACTAAATTTTTCACAACTAAATGAAACTACGTGATGTAGTATTATTTCTACTTTATTTGAATTCTTAACCACGATCTAGGTTTCGTTATATTACAACATCTTCAGGTGGACAATTTGTAAAGATCTTATTATATCTATACTCTTGATTGGTATATTTGCTAAAAGCCCACCTGAAGATGTTGTAATACAACGAAACCTAGGTCGTGGTAAAGAACTTAAAGAAAGTAGAAATAATACCACATCACGTAGTTTCATTTAATTGAGAAAAATGTAATTATAATGAATTTCAACCAAAATTAACGCCAAATATATTCAATAGAGGAAAAAATAATTTCAAATATCGCATTTAAAAACACATTTTAAATAAATATGCGAAAATAGAGCGATATCGCCCTAAGTCTTATTTCCGAAACTACTGAACCAAACACCATGTAAATACTTCAATGATATCCCCATTCGGTTCTTGGGAAAAAAAACTTTTCATCCCCAAATTGACATGTAATTTAATCAAATCTTTCTGTAAAAGTTCATCACAATTGATCTTGAACTAATAAAGCTTCGACACACAGATGGATATAAAGAATCGATACCGACATACAGAAAGATGGGGATATCACTGGATAAAATCTAACTAGAAAATTATGGAAAAACCATAGCGATCACCCTAGATCTCATAATTTTTTTTTAAATATACACCCTGTTTTTACGCCTGTAAAATTATATAGAAGCCATTTACATTGTAATATTTGTAAATAGTTTATTAGAAATACTATGTAATCTTAAATGCTTACAAGTGCCAAAATGTGTACGGAACCCTCGTAGTGCGAGTTCTACTCGTGCTTGACAGGTTTTATAAAATTATTTATTATATCTTCCTAAATTTTATTTGAAAATTGTAATGCACCTATGTACATCCGTTTGTCTTTACGAGATATGACAGCAGACCTGAATTATTTGGTTTTTGAAGTAAAACATCTTTACGCACGCTTGACTTGGGGAGTAAGCTGATGAATGCGTGACGAGAGCGTTACGAAAAGTGTGATCGGGGGAGGCGAACGGAAGTTGAGAGAGAGATATGTTAGTGAAGACAGAAAGAGAGAATTACGTTTCGTATATTACTGTAGGGACAAGAGAGAGAGGTGCGAGCACACATTTTCTTTCTCTCTTTCTCTCATAGCCAGTTATGTTTCGCATATCTAAGACACAGTGCAAGCCTATTGTCTGTATCACACTGTAGGAGCAAGAGAGAGCAGTGCGCGTGCACATTTTCTTTCTCTCTTCCTTTCATAGCCAGTGCATGAAATATATATATATATATACATATACGAGTTTGCTAGCGTTACGCGAACGGTGATTTTTTGATTATTTTGTAATTTCACTTCGTTCTTAACAATTTTATAAATTATTTTTTTCAGTACATTAAATATTCTACGTTTAAAATGAATAAAATTGTAAATTCATTTTAAAGTTCATATTTTGTGAATTTGAAGTTTTACTTCAGTCGTGTGGTCTAAAGCACACTCGTTTATTTTTTTTTGAATAAACTTAAAATAAGAATAAAGTGATCGATAAAAAAATTAATTTAACGTTAAAAAAATACGTGGGGAGCTTGATATAAATTTGATCTCGTACATTTGTGTTTTACTTGAAAATAATTATATTGTCAGCATTTTTTTATTAAAGGATTTTCCATTTATATTTAATTATATTTATATTTATATACAGTGTTACCTATTTTATATGCTATAATTTTTTTTTATCTCTAGCTATTACACGATTTTCTGCGATACCATTGCCTAAAGTTTAATTCGTACGCGGTACATTCCTGTACTGAATTTGATAAGAAATTATCGAGGAATTTCTGAGATGTTTTATGAAAAAATCAAGCAGAAAAGCGTCTTCTAAGTGTGCAGCATCATAATGAACAACAAGCATTGGACCGAAACCACGAATTCGAACAAATCGGTCGTTCGTGTAAACACGATAACCTCCGATAGGGCAGACTAAACAAAGGGCTTCTAACTCCTACCCGCACGGTGTGCACATGTTGTTTATTCGACGAGCGACCAACGGGTGTTCGTGTTTACGAAGGCCACACCGCTCCGACACCCTAATGTAAATGTTAACACATCGTACTCGGATATTTAGAACAGCATCGGCATACATAATACAGTATGCAAGTAAACGTAAACGTTTTTTGAACATGAAAACGTCTTTAAAATCTATGCCGGGTGTGGGGAGGCAGTCGCGCCCAAATGGGCGACATTTTCTGTCAAAGTAAGTTCAAACTCCAGTAATTCGGCTAAAATGGACAGAACGCTGCCATTTTGTTACTAATTTTATAAAGAATTGTATTATTTTGATAAACATATATTATTAGTGCATCCGTCACAAAAAATAATAAAATACTTTGACGCGTAGTAAAGTTATTCACCGGGAATAAAAAAAGTTAATTTTTTGTCGTAAAAACGTCTTTAGAATCGATGCCGGGTGTGGGGAGGTAGTCGCGCCCAAATGGGCGGCATTTTCTGCTAAAATAAGTTCAAACTTCAATAATTCGGCTAAAAATGGACAGAACGCTGCCATTTTGGTACTAATTTTAAAAAAGAATGAATTCTTTAATGTACAGATATTATTAGTATATTTCCAAAAAAAAAATTAAATACTTCGATGCGTAGTAACGCTATTTACCGAAAACAAAAAAGTTGTGAGGTTTATTATATGTCGCGAAAATGTCTTCAGAATCGATGCCGGGTATGGGGAGACATTCGCGCCCAAATGGGCAGAATTTATGTTAAGTAATTTCAAACTTCAATAACTAATTTCGTCTTAATGCCAATTTTCGTCTTAAAAAGGAATGAATTATTAACGAACAGATATTATTAGTGCATCAGTGTTCAAAATAATAATGAAATATTTAGACGTATTTATTATTTTTCGTGAATTTTTTTTTAATTAATGCTGGGTATGGAGAGCTAATCGCACCCAAATGAACGACAGTTTCTATCGAAGTAATTTCAAACTTCAATAACTCAGCTAAAAATAGATGTAGGTCTACCTATTTAGGTTTGATTTTAAAATGTAAGAATTAAACTATCAAAGCATCAGAAAGGCCAGGGCCGCTCTGACGTCGTAGTGCCTGGATATCAGGAAATATGCAAACGCAAAGTGAATCTACAATTTTCGAGCGACAGATTTGACATTTAAAAAATGTACTGAAATAATATGAAAGCTCTATGTATCCTACTTTTCATATTACTACTCTGTACTGAATAAATGTAAGTTGCAAATTAACTAAACGATTCAAAACAATAATTTTATTTTATCTCAATATACCTAGTATATACACGATCAATGTTTTCACAAAAATATCTGCAGCCATGTGCGACACTGTATTTCCTTGGAAGGAAGGAGGAAAAAGGAAGGATTTCCTCCAAGGAGGAAAATTTGTAAACTAATAAAACCTTCAGCCCTATATCGTATCATGTCACTAAAAATAACGTAACTCTTACGGAGTTATTAGCCTTCAAACAGACGTCTGTATGTTGTATCATCAATGCAACCTTTAATTTGACAGCAAAGGTAGCCGAGAGAGCGGACGTTACGACTGACTTTATAGATTAATTATATGTGTTTTGATAATTTCATAAATTTATCTTTTCTAGTAAAATTAATGAAACACACTGAATGATAAGACGATTTATTTTTATAGTTATTTTATAAAAATATGTTTTATGTTAAATTAAATACCTAGAGACAACGTTACATAATTAATTTCATAAGAAATATTTTAAACTTGTAGAAATTCGTAATCGGGAATTAAGGGATGTCTCGGACTCTTTTTCAATACCAAACAATATTTTCGATTATCTAAACAAATAACAAAATATCTAATCAACAATTTGTGGCCGAAGTTGAGAGTTACAATACAAATAAACCTTACCTGGCGCGCAACCAAAAAAACAACATATAAAAATGCATCGCCTGTCATCCATAGATAAAGTATAGAACTGTCATCATCAAAGAAATAACTCCATCCTTTTCTTATTGCTTGTTCTCAAACCGTCTCACTTTAACGAAAAATAAAGACAAGGATAACGCCACTACCGTAAAACATCCCGATTTTTAAACCTAACATTGAGATGACTTATTGTCGTGCCTTAGCTAACATATACGTTAAGTAAAGTGTTTCTAACAACACAGGTCTGTATATCTGTGTTTCAAATATTTAAAGCATTGCGTATTAAAATTAAAAAAAAATTACGAGTGTGCGACAATCCTAAATTTTGTAGCCACCCTACGGCTTTCCGCACAGCATGAGGATAATACCGAAACTTCATCAAACAAAATCTGGCCAGCCGTTCGCTTTCTACGAACGAACAAAAGCGACATACAAACACAGTAGATACACGAATCCTTAAACACAATGGACTCATTTTTGCGCAGACGTGTAATGATTAAAAATTAAATAACATACAAAATAATAATCACCAAAAATAGACACAAAAATGCATAATGACTAACATGAAGAAGTAATTTAATTAGTCATTCGGAACACGCGGACACTCACATAGAGATAAATAAAATACATACAGACCAAATAAGGAGAAATAAGAGTGTGAACACAATCCATAATATTTCCTTAACAAAGTTCTTAGGAAGACCTAATAATGACTAACGAGCAGAGAATGTGTTTGCATAATTCGTTTATCTAATAATAATTACTGTTTAGTCATTAAAAACATATTATGTACGCTCAGACAATTATGGATTTACGCGGACTAAATTGTAACTAATTGTAACTAATATGGATTTACGCGGACTAATTGTAACTAATATGGATTTACGCGGACTAATTGTAATAATTACTGTTTAGTCATTAAAAACATATTATGAACGCTCAGACAAATATGGACTAAATTGTAACTAATATGAATAATTGTAACTAATATGGACTAAATTGTAACTAATATGGATTTACGCGGACTAATTGTAATAATTACTGTTTAGTCATTAAAAACATATTATGTACGCACAGACAATTATGGATTTACGCGGACTAAATTGTAACTAATCTAATATGTATTGGCTAAAAAGTGTGTATGCATTAGTTGGGGACTTTTAATATTTGTCAATTAACACGAATGTTAAAACATAACTTTGATTTGCTAAAGCAGTTAGTGACCGGTGATAAGAAGCGAGCTACATACGTACGTTAATCAAACACGAAAACTCCTTTAGTTTAGTACAAGACAAATAAACATTTCAGTATTCAAACATGAATTTATTACCAGAAAGATAATAAAAATACTGTGTACATTTAAATATATGCCAAATGTATTTTTAGGGTTCCGTACCTCAAAAAAAGACGAAGCCCTCATAAAATCATTCACGCGTCTGTCAGTCCGCCTGTCAAACCGGATTTCCTTAGAAACTATCGCATAGTTTCTAAGGAAATCCGGTTTCCGGATCCGGAATCCGGTTTCTAAGGATATCGCATAGTAGAAACATAAAATTTGTCATCACTCTCTAGAACCGAATTATAACAGAACTCTCCAGTTTCCCGCGCTATGCAACGGCTCGTGGTTGAGAAATTGCATACCGCGGCGTATGGTCGCCAATAGGGGTCGCACCAGAGTGTGATTTTTTTACGAAAGTAAATTAGTGGAAATGTGTCTTCGTTATATTTTGTAGTTCTTGTTTATTTTTGTATTCATGTTTAATATATGCCTTTTTAATTTATTAAACTATTATAAATAAATAAATTAATATAAGAATTAAAGGTTAAAGGTGGGTTAAATGAAGTACAATTCGGTTAAATTTTTTTTAATTAAATTGCATATTGAAAGACTCCTTAAAAAATAAGAGAAATTTTAAATTACTGAACCAAAAACCATGAAAAAAAACAAGGTTGACATAATCTCATATATATATATATATATATATATATATATATATATATATATATATATTGCAAATATTGCAAAACATTAATATTAGTAAATAGACTAATAGAAATAATCAGTACACTTAAATGTTTATAAGTGCCTAAACCTTCTTCTCGTACTTAACAATTTTTTTTATTTTGTATCAGGGTTACTATAAGCCAAAGCAAATTTTCCCTACAATTACTGTCTGTCTGTTTGGACATCTATTAAAAACATCTGCACCGAATTTTCTTGCTTGGAATTCTGAACTAGTGGCGCGTTTGGATGGTACTTAAAACGTTTTGCTAGCACGTCGCGATGTACCATTCGGCCAGCTTCGCATTTTGTCGGCGGCTCTTTCCGACTTAATTCGGCAAGCTTCACGTTTTATCGCCAACAGTATTACAAAATTAAAAATATTTTACAATAAATGGTTGAAAAATATTCCTGTGGTAAATATTTCGTAAAACTAAAATAATAAAATAAAAATAATATTTTATTATTAACAATTATCTGAATGCTTTTTCGTATTCAATTAGTTCTAATAACAATATTTCAATATTAAAAAAATTAAATGTTTCACATCTGTCAGACGTCCCATGACGGTTCATAATTTGTTTGTCCGCCTGTCGGTATGTACGTTTGTTAGAGCGTTACTGAATCTTGGACTTTCATTTCATCGTATCAGTCCACTGCTGGAATTAAGACTCTCCCCAATGCACGCCCTCGATCCCTATTTTCAGCGCATCCCGCGTAATAGCTGCCAGCTACCTTGCGCAGATTCTTGCTCCATCTAACGGGAGAGTGTCATACGCTACGTTTGCTTGAACGTGGTCTCCACTCTAAAACTCATATACTCCATCTGTTATCGATGTGACGCGCCCACTGTTATTTCAGCTTGCTTATTCATGGATGGATATTGGTGATTTTAGTTCTCTGTCGGAATGCATAATTTGGGTACGATCCTTCAGAGAAAAACTGAGCATAGCTAGTTCCAGAACTTGTTGAGCTATTATGAGCTTGAGGACTATTCGTGCTGTCATTGTCCAGATTTCGGTTCTGTAAATCATTACGAATAGGACTCACTGACTTAAGGACTTCGCCTTCAATAATTCCGGAAAGTGCAACGAAAACCCGTGACACCGTTTTCCTAACTCTGTCCAGCCCAGCTAAAGACTATCGCAACTTCTCTCTCGAAGTTGTTTCCTTCTCTCTCGAAATTAGGCCTTTTACTGGGATAATTGCTTAAGGTTGAGATTGAATTCTATACTTCCTTTTTCTCTATCGAATGTTACCCTAAGCGACTTAAAATTCAATTAAAACCTTTAGCAAAGTCATTAAAAACTAGTAACCCTATTCCATATTATAAATATATTCCAAAAATAATATAATAGCGTATAGAATGATAGTAAAAGCCAGAAAACCTGTTTTTAGAATTTTCGTCTATTAATTTGTTCTTCAATCACACGAAATGTACTGGACAAATTTTGATGAAATTTTACAAGGTAATAGTTTATACCCTCAAGCAACATATTGGGTACTTTTTATCGGGATATTACAGACGAAAAAAAATTAAGTTGGTCAATATTACGATACTGGTACTGCTAACGCCATCGTATGTTAGCGTTTTTAGGAAATATTACGTTCATACTGATTAAAACTCATTTCTATTTCTTTCAAAGAAACAGTTTTTAACATTAGTCTAACATCACGCGGGCGAAGCCGCGAGCACAATTTAGTAGAAATTATAAAGACTCTCACGGCGTTTCAACCTCAAGTTCAAATTAACTTGCATGTAGATTACATGCAATATTATTGAAAAAAAATTACTCAATCACATTAAAAACAATACAAGTGGGGCCGCGAGCAAAAGTTGATATAGTTACAAAGCAATAAGACGAATTTAAAAAATATACTGTCGAGAAAAACAAAAGACAACTACAAAGATAATGTTAAAAAAAAATGGAAAAAGATTTGTAAAATTCAAAAAATTAAAATTAACATTTCGTCCGCCCCGCCCCCTGTCGGCGGCCACTGTGCGCCCATAGCACGCCGGCGAGACTAAAGCCGCATTCCAGCGAGCGCTGCTTCCTGCCGGCCGGACAACAATACCGATGACCTAATTACATTAGGCGCCGAGCGCGTGCATTCTATTATCATAGTAACGCCAACAATGCCGTTTTACGTATATTTTCGATATTAACACAACTTACACAGTGTAGGTCTATGTAGACACTTTCTGAATCCGATGTCGAAAAATATATTTTAATAAACTGAGGAGCGTTCTCGGTATCAGAATTGAATAATTTGAAGTTCGCATAATTAACAAATTAAAAAATAATTGTGACCCATCATGGAACGCCTGGCAGACGTGAAACATTAATTTTTTTTTATATTGAAATATGTTTACTTCAACGAAGTGAAAACGAAAAAAAAAACAAATAATAATTTAATTACATTACATTTTAAAATTAATAAACGCTTTTATTGTTTTAAGACAGTTTAACGCAACACATCGATATAAACGAGTAAAGTTGGAAGCGTAGTAAATAACAAACAATGCTTACACACTAACACACATCTAAAATAGCGCGTGTAGTATTAATGTAGAGGGAAACGTTAAGTCGGAAAGAGACAAGATGCGAAGCTGACCGAATTAAGTCGGAAAGAGCTGACAAGACGCGGAGCTGGCCGAATTAAGCCGGAAAGAGCCGACAAGACGCGGAGCTGGCCGAATTAAGCCGAAAAGAGCCGACAAGACGCGAAGCTGGCCGAATCAAATCGGAAAGAGCCGACAAGCGACAAAGATGACCGAATTATTTCGGAAAGAAATGACAAGACGCGAAGCTGGCCGAATCAAATCGGAAGATCAGTTTGTTAATTCCGCTGGGCGCTAACTATTAAAAAAAGTTCGTAGCCAATTTGATACTCCCATCAGATTTCATAAGCCTTTGAAAGCACACATACATACGTACGTACTCACGTAGATACATACAGGCAGACTCCTCTGCGATTTTTGCTTAAACACTAAAATTTCCTTTCCAAAATAGCCTTCGCAATACTTTTTTTCATTTTGATGAAAATACAAATAAACACCCTACGCAATACTTCCTTTATTTTGATGAAATACAAATAGACACCCTACGCAATACTTCCTTTATTTTGATGAAATACAAATAGACACCCTACGCAATACTTCCTTTATTTTGATGAAATACAAATAGACACCCTACGCAATACTTCCTTTATTTTTATGAATATACAAATAGATACCCTACGGAATACTTCCTTTTTTTGTATGAAAATACAAATAGATACCCTACACAATACTTCCTTCACTTTGATGAAAATACAAATAGACACCCTACCACAATACTTTCTTCAGTTTGATGACCATACAAATAGACACCCTACGCAATACTTCCTTTATTTTGATGAAAATACAAATAGACACCCTACGCAATATTTCCTTCATTTTGATGAAGACACAAATGAAATGAATATTCATCCCACATTCGCAGTGTTGCCATTCTTTCAATCGTTCAAAAAATTTAATCGTTTTTCAGTTATAACAACTACATCCGTGGCGGGTTTTTTCAAAAATTTTAATTTTGCTTTTTATTTCTTCATTTTTAAGCCTCGTTTGCGAAATGTTTAACTTCAAAATGACGTACAACCTATCTGCTTGTCCTCGCCTTTCATTCACCTTTGAAACACCAGCTTTTAATTGGAGCCATCAAATGAAATTATTTCGATTAGCTTGCATCAAAAACTTCAAAAGATCAACGAAGTTAACAAACTTCAGCCGCGACCTTCAAACAATAGCAAACTTCATTATTATCTTTGTTTGCTGACTGGAGGAATGACAACTTGACATCCTTTGCAACTTCATGTTAAAGCTGAGCTTTTACATGAAGTTGCAAAGATGTCAAGCTGTCGCTTTTTAACAGATTTTAGTAACTATCCACATGTGTGAATGTATATTTTCATAAACCTTTATCACATGTGCGAAAGAGTAAGATATACTTGAGGCCCCGTTAAGGTCTTAAGGTAAATTAAGATAACTAATCTGGAATGCGTGTCGTTAAAACATTCCAATTAAAATATTAATTATACATATATGTATTGCACGTGTGTTGGTTCACACAGTTCGTCACGCTGATAATGCAGAGCGTGATTTATTGCAAGGTTGCGAATATTTTTTTATAAATGCCTGTACAATTTTTTGTACGTGTCCAGTATCTGTAAAGGCAAACTGGGCTTTCCGCCATCATCCCTAGTTCCGCTATCATATGTACCAATAAATTCACAACTGAATTCAAAAAAAGTAATATTTATCTATTAAAGAAAACGAAGGAAGTATTACTTCTGTTGTATTGCGTCATTATTTTCGACCGTGACTGTTCACGGCTTGCTTATCGGCCGAGTTGCTGCAGACACGAACGCTGCTTATATTCCGCAATAGGCAACAGGGGCAGTACAAGATGCCATTAGTGTCAATTGGTGATAAATTAAAAATTTTCTTCCAATTAAATGAAGGAAAATGTAAATATTTAATTTCACTTGCTTTTTTTCAATTAACTTGTTCCTTTGTTTATCGAGTTTATTTAATGTGTGATCATGTAGGTAATAATTACAGTTAACCCTTTCTTACCAACAAATTTACGTCGTACTTGACAGCAATTCTTATTTGCGCGAATAATTTACCGGTAATTTAAATATAAATTCGAGAATTAAATTCTGTTAAATATAGTATAACATGGCCTGTTTTAAATATTTTTTTTATTTCTATTAGTCATACTTTTTCGCATTCTGCCATAACATTTATTTGGTGTAAACCGTATTTTCTAATACCAGCCATTTCAAAAGAACAAAAAAAATTGTGTGTTTACTTACATACGTGCGTTAGAAGTTATACTTCTTTGGCATAATACAAGAATAACTTTATTTAGCATGCTAATAATTAATTGGAAATAAAATAATAAAAGAACTGGAGCGTGATTATAAATATAGTTTGTAAAATATAAATTCAACCAAATAATTCAATTTTAAAAATTAAAATGTATACAATGAATAGTTAACTTTACTAAAACAATCTAAATAAAGTTTAATTAATATTGAAAATAAATGAATATGCTGAAAATTAATTGTAGTTTATTAATTTTAAGTATATAATAAATAATAAAATTATAATTTGTAATTTATAATACAAATAAATACATACCGAAACTTACCCTCGCTTAGAGATATACACATAAAATATATTTTAAAAAGCTTATAAGCAATTCTATTACGAATATTTAAAATATTTTTTTTATTATATTTACTATTAAATTTCAATTACTAAAAAATATTATTTAAAAGCATATATATAATTATATTTTTATGAATATAAAATACTTGTGTTTGTTTACTACATGCGTGTAAATATATATTTAGTGACCAACTTCACCCTGCCGATTTTTGTTGCGTCGTGCGCTCGGATCGTGACCAACTTCATCCTGTTGATTTTTGATGAATCGTGCGTGCGCATGCGCGCATCGTAAAACTTCAGTCTCATCATTTTTTTCATAACACGTCTCTACCTTCAAAAATACACTGACATTGACACATAGGAAACCAGATGTTCTTGTGATACAGCGCTGTCGGTAAAGGGCACAGTCGGTAAAGTAGACTCTTATTCCGAATCGACTGACAGTCAATGAGAGACATACGTTTTTAACTGTCAGAAGTCTGGCTGACAATCTTGACCGTGTCTGGTGAATATGGGCGTAAAACACACGAGCGACTAAATTCAAATCAGATCGGTGTCAGTAATTCAAATTAGGTATTCAGTGTACATAACAAAATTATACAGTTGACTTGTCTGCACATTGATAATATTGACAAACAATTATTTACGGGGACATAATAAAAAAAAATAGAACCAAAAATATGTTTTCTGGAATTTTTGTCTGTTTGTTTGCGATTGTGTTTATTTGTTCACGCATCTCGCAAGAACCACTGAAGGAATCTTCATGAAGTTTTAACTGGTGGATTCCGTAGGATCTGAGCTAACATATAGGCTTAGTTTCATTGTAATCAAACCACTAGCGCATTTATTTAAAAAAAAGAGTTTATTTTACAATGATTATAGATGGCGTCACAGCTAACCTAATAATAATTTCCCAAGTCCACGTAAACAAAGTCACAGGCGTAGGTACTAAATAATAAATAAAATAACCAACGTATCATTAGCATCTTGCACGACCAGCAAATAGAGACGCCTCTATATGAAAGAGCGAGATAAACATGCCACTTAGAATCTCCTTATCACCTGTTTTATCTTGCAGCGGCGTCTCTCTCTGCTAATTGTAGAAAATAAACTTTCTTATTATTGAAAACAAACTCGTCACATTACTTAATTAGCTAATTCTAAAATGTTTACTGTCGCGGATAAAAGCATTTATTAGCTTAATTAAAAACAATTAATTTCAAATCATGTCTTATCAAACCGAAAAGACAATTTAAATTTAATATAATTAATTACGGTCATTAATTAATTAGTATTTAAGTTGCAGATAACAGAAATATTTATACACAAATTTGTATTAATATACACTTTATACGATGGTTAAGTCCTTGTCACAAGTACTACCGTCTTCGCGGTGCACTGCATATTTACTGGAGAGGCCGTCGATAATTATTTATATATGTCAGTTAGGAGAATAGCATTAATGAGCGGAAAAGATAATCGTCTATTTCGCTCTTCGCCGTTCTATTTCTATATGCATGAATAAGAGAAAAACTGATCTTGAATGATTTGTATTTCGAATTATTTTTATTTCGTTTCGGATAGTGATAAAATTATCACTTTGCTGCCCATAGGCTGCTGAAAGTCGCTTTTGTTTCTCCATTAGAGTGGGTTCCTACCTCGAAAATCGATTTTATGCTCAACTTAAAATGGTTTTCAATTATGTCTCACCATAAGTTTACATTGAGACTTCATTAAAAACGTTCGAACCCTCGAACGGGTTAAAAACCCTGTCAGAGTCTCTTTGCTTATTTATCCAATAGTGTACACACACACACACACACACACACATATATATATATATATATATATATATATATATATATATATATATACATAAACAAAAATGCGGTCGTGAGCTATTAAGACACAACTATATACTAGCTTATATAAAAAAACATATAAAAATGAGGTAAACAAATACAACATTTATCTACTCTAGCTAGTGTTTGACTGAGTGTCCGTTAGCGTTTGAGTGGTGCCTGTTTGCCGCAAATCACCACCACTCACTCAGAAGCTGATGTCATCTTCGACTCGATGCATCACCTTCCGGCCTTGCCCGGCTGATATAATCGCTCAAACATTCATATTTTATACGTAAATGCCACACTTGAGCGGACAAATGCGGAAAGCAATGAAACAAATCGTTTCGAGTCGTCATCGACATTAATATAATAAACAAGGTGAAATCGAAAAAGGCCATCGGATTTCATGACAGCAAATTCAAGATGGCGGCCTAAAATGGCCGTTTGAATTTCGAAATCTAAAGCTGGACGTAAGTATCGTGTTTGAGAGAACGCGTGAAATTTAAAAAAAAGTATTAACGTCATAATCAAAATTCATTATGGCGGTTTCAAGATGACGTATCTAATATGGCGAACCCAAGATGGCGGTTGAATTTGCAAATTTAAAGCACTACGTAAGTATTGAGTCTGAGGACGTATCGAATTGAAAAAAAATTAACATCGTCGATATTAATATTATTATTACATTAACAAGATGAATTTGAAAGACGCTATCGAATTTCAGTATGGCGCATTCAAGATGGCGGATCTAAAATGACATATTCAAGATGGCGGATCTAAAGTGACATACTCAAGATGGCGGTTAAATTTCGAAATTTAAAGTACCACGTAAGTATTTTGTTAAAACTGTTGAAGGAGAATGGCGGACGAGATTATTTTCATACTTCCCTTTGACTGCAAATGTCATATGTTCTTGTTAATAAACACACCCATACAACAACCATTATTACCCGATTTTTTATATATTAATTGCCAATTCTATGATTACTTTTTTTTTAATAACTCTAATCATATCTATATCAGTAGGCGCCAATAAATAACAATCAAATAGGACTTTAGCTTTAGGGCCAAAAAAGGCCAACTGCACAACACGTCCGCACCGTCGAGGCATTCTTCAACTCGGACAAGCGAGCCCGGACGCGCTAGCGTAACGGCCGCCGGTCACACCGACAAGGACGCGGCATACTGACACAGACGCGATGACATCAAGCCGTGATGTCATCGATTCTCGAATCAGCAACATAATGGACTACGAACTGTAGAGTTATCAGAATTCACCGGATTCGTCATCTCAGAGTGGCGGATGCCAGGGTGGCTGCTGCAATCAAAGTCGTCATCATCGGCTTACAGTACGCCCACGCTAATTACTAAGTCCACGAACCGTTTTATTACTCAAACACCAAAAGGCATTCGCTAACCACTAGCAGAATTTGTATTCCAAATAAAAAAAATAGTGCGTGTGTCAGCTCTGACATGCGACTGAAGTTTACTCCTTAAGTACGATTGTCTTGGAATGTACAAAATAGGTAACACTTTATATAAATATAAATATAATTAAATATAAATGGAAAATTCTTTAATAAAAAAATGCTGACAATATAATTATTTTCAAGTAAAACACAAATGAACAAGATGAAGTTTGTACAACAAAATTAAAAACATTTAGTAACGTCAGACTAAGAAGTTAAAATTAAAAGACTTTTTAATTTGGTAGGATAGTAGACACCAAATATTCACACATAATGACATTTAATAATTAGATCTGGATATAAGCGAACGATAGTAAACTATGTGTGTTACACTCCGTCATTGCGATTACGCCATAAAAAAAAGCCAAATAAACATATTGATATCTCACTCTAAAGATGGGTAGAGCCAACGTAACGGTTGCACTTTTTTAACGCTCTGAACTTCCGATTTTACTCCTCACAAAACTTCATACCGGGCGCTCTATATATGAAAATCTATTCTTAAGGAGGAAACTCCAATAATAAACTACATAGGTACTTTCGTTTTGCTTGAATTAAGTCGTGTGTGATTTTATAAATAAATGTTAATAATGGTTTAATCAATACTTATTTTTTCTTTTACTAAAATGTGAATTTTTATTTAAAACTATCAAACCAGTGTTTTTAGAGTTCCGTACCTCAAAACGAAAAATGAAACCCTTATAAAATTACTCATTTGTCTGTCTGTCTAAAACCCGATTTTCTCAGAAACCGCTTTACGCAGAAACTTGAAATTAGTATAGCAATAAATCGTATTAACCTGGTTTTTAGGATTCCGTACCAGAAAAGGATAAATGGAACTCTTGTAAGATCGCTCACGTCTGTCTGTCTCACCCATTAAACCGCAGACCTATTATCAGAAATTCTACCCATTATTTAAATACAGTAAATTAAATTTTTCATTTGACCATTCAAATAGCTAGAAAAAAAATCGCCATGATATAATCTCCTTATTTGTCATTGTATTGTCATTATAAATAAATAAGGAATTTTTCATAAGTAGTTGTCTTTTTCTTCTTCACGAGTTGATATTGTCTCCTTTTTGTCATTGTAAATAAATAAGGAATTTTTCATAAGTGGTTGTCTTTTTCTTCTTCACAAGTTGATATTGTTTCCTTTTTGTCATTGTAAATAAATAAGGAATTTTTCATAAGTACTTGTCATTTTCTTCTTCACGAGTAGATATTGCCTACTTCTTAAAAATTTTGTAAATAAATAAGGAATTTTTCATAAGTAGTTGTCTTTTTCTTTTTCACGTGTACGTATCGCGCTATGTATTTTACTACAATTTTGCCTCTTCTGTCATTTCCCTAATTAACCTAGCAATTTTCAATAGCACACAGCTGGTATTCACATTTGTACACGTTTGAAGGAGCCGTCTCATCGAATTAAACCCAACGATAAACGAGTTACGATCAGGCTGTAACAACTCACGACTCTTTACGGGCGAATTAGAGGAGCATTAAATTTATTATGATCAGGAGTTTCCGAATAGCATGCGGCTCGTCCTTTAGACTAATTCATTTCTTAAATAGATAATGGTGAAAAACATTTATTTGGAAATTTTTAGTCGGTTAAAATAAATACGCGAAAAGAAAAAAAAAAGTAAAGTTACAAGTGTCATAAACACTTTATTTTCCGTAATTTTAAGTAGAATATGTTCAGATATATTCTGAAAAATATTGTTGTGTTGTCTCCCTTATTTCTGAACCTAAAATTATGAGAAAAAACGAGTGTGCTTTAGACCACACGACTGAAGTAAAACTTCAAATTCACAAAATATGAACTTTAAAATGAATTTACAATTTTATTCACTTTAAACGTAGAATATTTAATGTATTGAACAAAATAATAATTTATAAAATTGTTCAGGAACGAAATTAAATTACAAAATAATCAAAAAATCACCGCTCGCGTAACGCTAACAAACTCGCGTATATATATATATATATATATATATATATATATATATATTTCATGCACTGGCTATAAGAGAGGAAGAGAGAAAGAAAATGTGCGCGCGCACTGCTCTCTCTTGCTCCTACAGTGTGATACAGACAATAGGCTTGCACTGTGTCTTAGATATACGAAACATAACTGGCTATGAGAGAAAGAGAGAAAGAAAATGTGTACTCGCACTTCTCTCTTTTGTCCCTACAGTATTATACGAAACGTAACTCTCTCTCTTTCTGTCTTCCATAACTTCCTCTATCTCCCTCTCAACTCCCGTTCGCCTCGCCCGATCACACTTTTCGTAACGCTCTCGTCACGCATTCACCAGCTTACTCCCCAAGTCAAGCGTGCGTAAAGAAGTTTTACTTCAAAAACCAATATGTAGAAACCAATGCGAATGTTGTAGGAAAACTGGCATAATTCTAGATGTCATACTGTTTGACATATCCATAATAATATATACCTGCCCCCCACCCCCCGCTAAATTTTATTATGTGTTATTGAACAATGATTGCAATAGAAATTCATATTGGTGACTGCTTATGGTCAATAAAGTAATTTCACTTCATACGAGGTATGGAACCTTCGATGTACATGCCAGACTACAGACTACAGACCTACAGGGCCGGTTTTACTTTCTTCAAAATAAAATTTATAAGTCTTCCATATTAAAGCGCTTTACACACCACCCGTCTTGTACGACCAGCAGATAGAGATGTCGCTATATGACAGAGCGAGATAAATGCACTAATAAATATATCCTGTCCTTGTCACCCGGTTTGTCTTACAGCGTTTCTCTCTCTACTGGTTGTGTATGATACCTGATGTGTAAACTCTCAAGCACACGGTGAATTATTATTATTCAGGTACCTTATACATGGTATAGCGATGAGTAATATACCAAAATTTTTCACACTAAAAGTCTTTAATTTAGAATTCAAAAAATATTCAAATTGTTCTGGAATATCTGATAGTAAGTAGGACAGAGAAAAAGACGCGGTAGGTAACTTTATAACATATATTAAGTATTATAGAACAGGTTAAGTATGAAATGTATGATTGAGTATTATAAATATATTTAAAAAAAAGGGTGCATGTACTTATGTAAGCGCGTGAGAAGTTATACTTCTTTGGCATCATTAAATAATACATACGGATAGATAACCTCAATTATATTGGAGCACTTGAAAAAGTCTATAAACACAATTTTTTCACTAATATTTACGAATAGTAAATATATTAATCAAAATATTGAATTTAAATCACTACTGAATATAATTTATCAGCACATATATAAATCGCACTTATATGAAACTAAAACACGTGTGTGAATGTAGACACTAGAAACATGTGGATAAATACTATGAATATGAAAACAGTGAACAGAGGCGACGATGGTGCCAATAGCTTTTGTTTCGAGACTGCAACCGCTGCAACTTCATACTGTAACTTTTGTGTGACGAATCTTAAAATTTCACTCTCATCATTTTTTCATAACGCGCTTAAAGAAGTATAACTTCAACAAAAATTATATTTTTCGGATCTTATAAAAATTTTTTCAACATTTATACAGATTTTAAAACTTAAAGCGTTACGTACGAAAATGCTGTAGAGGTTGGTGCAACAGTGCTTGGATAATATGAATATTTTCATTATGTGTAACATGTATAAATTTTTAAACTTACGTATTTCTTAAAATTTACAAACTTTCCGCTCTCGACACTCTTAGTTTTAATGATCTATGTAAACATTTTTTTAAATTTCCAAAATTTTTAATCACCAAATCCTTTCCTTTGATACCCAAATTAAAGAGGTTGTGAAGAAAAAGGTCATCCATCTTGGATCGCCATCTTGGTTCATCCGCCATATTGGATTTAGAACAATATAAGACATACTATATCGCGTAGTCATTGGACTTACAAACATGTACAAAATTTCAAAACCCTTACTTAATTTGAATTAGTCGATTGTAAGATTTGTCGTAACCAGTGAAAGTAAGTTAACAAAAGCGTTGTAAAAACTAACCAAAATAGTAAAAAAAAAATAATAACTGGCCCAAATTCCTCATATAAAAAATATTATGATAATTTCCTTCCTATTTTTATCGTTTGTCAAATTATCACAATGTTAACGTAATGCAAAGGTTGCGCACGACTGATACGAACTTCACGTACAACACAATGCCTCTACACGGTCACACCAAAGTTACGGTATACTAATTACGCAATATCAACTTGAAATTTCGCCGATTCTTCATTATAACACGGCTTAAAAGCTTTCACTTCAAAAATAAAAAAAATAACTTTTATTAAATTTATCGACACTATCAATTGTCATCCCTAGGTGTTATAAAAAATAACTTTTATTAAATATATCGACACTATCAATTGCCATCCCTATCTTCGGTGACAGCTAGATCTCGCGCGTCGGAATGCAAGATGGCGCCGGACGAAAGCGCGGATAAATATCGCGTATTATCAAGACGTTTTGCCGTAGTGTACTCAGTTGAGCCTAGACGAGTTGCGCACGCGCACATCACCGTGATGGTAGGGTTGTACCTTTTCAAAGTGCAAAATGCGAGGTTGTTTTTATTTCTCTGCAGCCTTTATGATGATTAATAAAGGTTGGCTCGCGTGGAAAAGAAAAAAAAACGAGTGTCTTTTAAACCACACGACTGAAGTAAAACTTCAAATTCACAAAATATGAACTTTAAAATGAATTTACAATTTTATTCACTTTAAACGTAGAATATTTAATGTATTGAACAAAATAATAATTTATAAAATTGTTCAAGAACGAAATGAAATTACAAAATAATCAAAAAATCACCGTTCGCGTAACGCTAGCAAACTCGCATATATATATTGTATGCACTGGCTATGAGAGGAAGAGAGGAAGAAAATGTGCGCGCGCACTGCTCTCTCTTGCTCCTACAGTGTGATACAGACAATAGGCTTGCACTGTGTCTTAGATATACAAAACATAACTAGCTATGAGAGAAAGAAAGAAAATGTGTGCTCGCACCTCTCTCTCTTGTCCCTACAGTAATATACGAAACGTAACTCTCTCTCTTTCTGTCTTCACTAACTTATATCTCCCTCTCAAATTTCGGTCGCCTCGCCCGATCACACTTTTCGTAACGCTCTCGTCACGCATTCACCAGCTTACTCCCCCAAGTCAAGCGTGCGTAAAGAATTTTTACTTCAAAAAAATGTTGGTGTAATTTAAAAATAATGTTGTTGAAAATATACTACATCTTAACACTGGAAATGATAAAGTAATTTGATATGCACAGAATCGAAGAAATAGTGTTAAAAGAAAAATGTCAATGTTCTACAGTAGGTAGCAATAGGGTGACATGTGACCGTGACATATTATTACTTACTTATTGTTCAGCCCTTTATCCTTAACGGGAGGATTTTTTAATTACAAAAAAGATATTCCCGAATGGAAAATTGACAGGTTACATATGCGCAAAATTTCACGAAGATCGGATTCTAAACTTGACACTGGCAAAAGTTCCTCTCGAGAGAATAATCGCCACGGAGTAAAAGAAAGAAAAAGTACAAATTTAAAGCGAGGTACATTTTAAAAAAATCTAACTTTCGTGTCATGCAAAAAACAGAGATTAATTTCATGACACATTAACCCTAAAAAGTAGGACATAATATTATGTAAAGTATATTATTAAAAAATATAATAAAACCTACACCCTGCCTACAATAAACTCACTAACATAAGCAGTGGGAAAACCCACACAAACCCGGCTTCCGCTATTGTTTTTGAAACATATAAATGCTGTTGGATGTTCCTAAGAGTTAATATTTGCTAATAACCCACCTAAAGATGTTGTAATACAACGAAACCTAGGTCGTGGTAAAGAACTTAAAGAAAGTAGAAATAATACTACATCACGTAGTTTCATTTAATTGTGAATAATGAATTTCTACAAAATTAACGCCAAATGTATTCAACTTTTAGAAGTGTCCACATGGAACCGCAGCTTAAAGAAAAGAACTTTAATATTTTCTCTACCGCTATATTTACTTAATTATAATAAAAATACTAAACATATAATCGAAATCCGTAGACTGAGGGTACTTTACACAATTTCTCACTTTAAATCGATTACATGGTCACCCCATTCGAAGACGCAGCGTGGCACGCGTGATGAGATCTGAATCCTTAATATGAACACGGCATTCCTCCTTCACGGCTTTGCGTTTCGAAAGTGCCACGGTGAAAACGCAAACGGCACGCGCATAGTGGAAAGTTAAGTGCTGTTTGGACTATTGAAATTGTTACATTTTTAGAACATACAAACAAATGAAATGTATAAGGTTACCCAAAAATTTTCTTTAATCCTGAAATTGTTTAATATAATCAGAAAATATTTCGTTTACGATTTTCAAGACAACACAGTGAGATTTCTTATTGTTAACGACGGAACCTAATATCCATTAAATCATTACCTTAGTAACGTATTTAAATTTCTATAAATCATTGGCTTCCATTCTCATTGGTTATAACATCTTATATTTTATGATCCAATTACCCACACATCTCTGCTTTCACCTTCAGAAGTGACTTCAGAAAAATTCGATTAAATTATTGGCATAATGCAGTGCCGGATACGGATACTGTCGTTAAAAGTATATAGTATCTTGAAATTAAATCATTTGTTTTTTTTTGTTTTGAACGATTTTCCACGAAGCCCGCCAGATACTGGCACAAATTTTCAACCCGTCTCTTCAAAACGAGACTAAGATGGCGGCGCTACGTTTATTTTTAGCCAAATTATTGAAATTTTGAATTATTTTGACAGACTCTGTCAAAGTATATAAAATCAATCAAATAGTAAAATTTTAATTGGCAGGTGATTTACTAACAATAGCAAACCAGAAAAAAATAAAATGGTGGACTACTATCTGTCAAATAGACTATGTAAATATATGTTTAGTGAGCAACTTCAGGGTGTCGGTTTTTTGTTGCATCGGCCAACTTCATCCTGTATTTTTTAAATTTCACTCTCATCATTTTTTCATAACGCGCCTAAAGAAGTATAACTTCAAAAATATACGAAAAAAATTAAATGTGCTCAGTCATGTCGAAATAGTAGGATTTTATGCCAAAACGTCACGTTCTCCGATTCTCTTTAAAACGAGACCAAGTTGGCAGCGCTACGTTTATTTTTAGCCAAGTTACTAAAATTTCAAATTATTTTGACAGCCTCTGTCGCTCATTTGCCAAAGTCCTTTTTATGTCAAAAATTGCCAATCTCAACTCGTTAAAAAATGTTTGAGATTCAAGATGGCGATATGTGTTATGAGCATTAAATCGTCACTATACACATTTCCTAGTAACTTTAGGGTTCTGAATTTTAATTTTACAATTTTTTTTGAGATTCAAGATCCGCCATCTTGAATCTCATATGTCATTCGTATTAAATCTTTACTATATACGTTTTCTATTAGTTTTAGTGTTCTAAATTTTAATTTTATAATGTTTTTGAGATTCAAGATGGCGGCATGTGTCATTCGTATTAAATCTTTACTATATACGTTTTCTATTAGTTTTAGTGTTCTAAATTTTAATTTTATAATGTTTTTGAGATTCAAGATGGCGGCATGTGTCATTCGTATTAAATCTTTACTATATACGTTTTCTATTAGTTTTAGTGTTCTAAATTTTAATTTTATAATGTTTTTGAGATTCAAGATGGCGGCATATGTCATTCGTATTAAATCTTTACTATATACGTTTTCTATTAGTTTTAGTGTTCTAAATTTTAATTTTATAATGTTTTTGAGATTCAAGATGGCGGCATGTGTCATTCGTATTAAATCTTCACTATATACGTTTTCTACTACCTTTTGTCTTCTGAATTTTAATTTTACAATGTTTTTGAGATTCCAGATGGCGGCATGTGTCATTCGTATTAAATCTTCACTATATACGTTTTCTACTACCTTTTGTCTTCTGAATTTTAATTTTACAATGTTTTTGAGATTCCAGATGGCGGCATGTGACATTTGTAATAAATCTCCGCTATTAATTGTTGACTAGCTTTAAGATATTGCTAATTTCACAATATAATTAGAAATCAAAATTGCGCCATCTTTAATTAAAAAAACATGACCACTATACCTTTCTGGTAAATAAATATTTAATAATCCTAATATAATTCGGTAGGGGGGAAATATACATATACCATCGCGATTATCTCAAAAACCGAGACATTATTTCCATACTTTTCAGTATATCCCTGAAGATATATTACTTAAAATTAGGGAAAAAAAGTATTTTAAGACCTTTTATAACTAGCCTTTTCCAACGACACCCGCATTATACACGGTGTCCGGTAATAAGTGTCAGACAAAGAAAGACGTTATTCCTTGACTGAAAAATAATTGATTGCCGTTAAAATACAATTTAAAAAACTGACTTGACTTTTTTTCAGAAAATTGAAAATAATATTCATAATTATCTGTCATCTTTTACGTGCATACGATACTTGAGCACATTGTTCAGCGCCGCTCGGACAAATAACCAGCGAACAGCTGCGAAGACATCGCCACTGTAGGCAACCACCTATTCTCGGACACCGTGTATATGGAATTAAAAAAAAATTACGAGCAGGTATTTAACCATATTAATATATATAAGTGTTACATACTGAGATGTATGCAATTTAATGTTTTATAACTAAGCCAATTTTCGAGTTTTTACGTCAAGTGGTTTCTGAGAAAAAACCCCGTGACAGACGGGCACGTGAGTAATCGTATTTCGCTTTAGCTTTTGAGGTATGGAATCTTCAAAACAGAACATTTCCTTGTAGATAATCATATCCACACTTTTTTCTCTGTCACACAAGTTATCCGTCTCAACATACCCTCCAAACCTCGAAACACAAAAACGCCGCCGACTCGCGAGGCGCCAATTAGCGAGGCAGGCAAGCAAGCCGTTCGCGGCGCGTGATAACGCGCGTAAGCCCTACGTGCCTAAACTTCCACTCGCAACATCGATAACTACCCACAATCAGACTCGCTTTACGCATCACTCTCACGTATTTCCCATTCCAGCCCCGACGCTAGGTATCTGATACTCCCATAGAGCAACGTGCCATCCATGCAAATTTAATTTATCGCTAAGCACCCAATAAGCGACACGTCAGACGGTAAGCATTTCGGAAAAAAATTGCTACTTGATTGCTTAATAAGTTATAAATAGGACAAATCTTAGGTCATAACAAGAAATTAAACATCACATTGGGTTTTTAGACATGTACAGTACCAACGTAATAAAAAAACTCGTTAAGTACCAGTACAAACTTAAATACTTTCAAAGTTTAAATATTTGAAGGCACATAGTATTTTCATTAAACTTTTCATATATATTGATAAAATAGCTAACCACTCCAATTTTTTTTGTTTATAACGAAATATTACAAAAATATAGATTAATTATGAAAAAAAGTTTAAAATTGATTAAAATATAAACGAGTTATGAGCTTTTAACAGTTTACGGTAGAGATAAAGTGGGATGATATCTCCCTGTCTCATTCGCTCTCGTAGAATAGAATAAGCCTTACTAAAAAATGACATCACAATACATTATTGCTGTCTTTGTCTAAATGTTAAGTTTAATCATTTATACATCGATTAATTTTTAAGATTTGCCAATTTTTTTCGCTCCTCGTTAACTTGTACGTTGAACTTATGATTTAGGAAATATAAAAAAATTAATTAAATACCCTTTTCTCTATATAAATATATTGCCTAGTGTATCCTTCAAAAGTGTAAGAAAAAAAATTTCCTTGCATCTTTCATTACTCGTAAACTATTTTGTACGCAACAATTCCTAACATTCTTCCTTCAGGTACAGGTTATATATAATCTTCAAGATAAATTACAGTGTCTGAAGTTTTGTATTTTCTGAGATAAAGAACCTCTTCGTGGATTTTTTTGGATTTTTAAAGCAATCTTCATCGTTACCGCAAGACCTAAAAATTAAAAAAAAAAACGTAAATCGTAATATTTCAAAGAGAAAAATGCCTTTGACAGATACTGATAAACCTCTCTCAAAAAAATTATAGCAATAAATAAAATTTAAAAAAATTAAAAGCTTCCAAAAGTTAACAAAAACAGTACAAAAATTAATACAAACTATTATGCATCCTTAAAATGGCTAAATAAAGATTTCAAAAATAGACATAAAATTTAAAAGAAAATTATTTCTCTAAACGTGATTAGAGATCCCTCTTCGAGCAAGACCCAGCTTCAATAACAGCAAGCAACGGCAATTTCAAACGGTTTCACCCACGCGCCGTTGCACATGCAAGCGGTGCATAATGCAACGTCATGCGTGATCTACTCCCCCGGTCTGCGCTAACCGAAGCGCGATCACCCGCCTCAGATATCGCTTGTTCTTAAAAAAAATATGTACACATATATACAAGTTGCAACAAATAACGTTTCTCTAACTTAAACCAGTGATTCTCATTGTCCAATTGAGTAGAGAATGTTAAGGTAAATTATTGTAAAACTTGCGCTTTTAATAAAAAAAAATTCACGAAAAAGAACGTTGCGTGTGTACTTATGTATGCGCGTTATAAGTTATAGTTCTTTGGCAAAATACAAGAATAACTTTATTTAGCACGCAAATAATTATTGGAAATAAAATAAAAAAGGACTTGAGCGTGATTATAAATACGGTTGGTAAAATCTAAATTCAACCAAATTATTAAATTTTAATTGGCAGGTGATTGGCTTACAATAGAAAGCCAGCAAAAAAATAAAATGGTGGCCTACTTATCTGTCAAATAAACTATGTAAATATATGTTTAGTGAGTAAATTCAAGGTATGGATTTTATGTTGCATCGTGCCAACTTCATCCTGCATTTTTAAAATTTCACGCTCATCATTTTTTCATAAAGCGCCAGAAGAAGTATAACTTCAAAAATACACAAAAAAAATTAAAAGTCGTATCTGAACAATAGGATTTTATGTGAAAACGTCACGTTCTCCGATTTCTATAAAATATATTGTCTATATCGATACCAAGAACGTTTGTCACCATTACATTCTACAACAATTTTAGAGTAAACTAGAATAGAAGACACGTACACGCCTTGCACGTTCCTTTGTTTCTGGTCCTATTTTCATCTCATATAGACCGATATCTCTGGAAAAATATAATTTTTCCTTTTTGCATTCACAAAATTGTTATTTTTGTTATTAAAGCCAACATCGCTTTTCTGGCTCTCCTGATCAGCCCTTTTCATTATATATCCGTATAAGGATAAATTTCTTAATTCCGTCGACTTTATCACTACGAATTCGTATACCGAATTATTATTAAGCCTTTTTATCTATATACAAATTTACAGCACTAGCGGGTCTAGAGGAAAGCCAGACAAATATGAGGCAATGTGTCAAAATGAGACATTGCGTGAATTATACAAATAAAATTATAACAAAATTACATATTAATACTAAATCAACCAACTTCGTATTAAATCGCAAGAATGGTTGAACGATATAGCACGCCAGATAGGATCAACGAAAAAAGCCATGTACAATTCAAAAATAAAAAAGAAAAAATTCACTATGACAACAGAGATCGGATGTCAATGTCAATTGAGAGTTTATTTTTAATTAATTCAGTCAATGGCTACACACTTAAAAAAAGAGATCGGTGTTGATTAGTTTTTGTAAATGTTTCCTAAAAAATCATTATGCGCTTTTATTAAGTTTTATTGCGATTTTTATTTGTTATTACCAATTTTGGATACATTAAAAATATAATACATACGCTTTTAGGAACGCAGCTTTTTCCTTTTTTTCGTTAACAAACCTTATTTGATTTTTTGCTCTCTCCTGATTATCAATCGCTAACTTGTTTGGTTTTATATATTCTAAAGAAATATCAGCACTTTTTTCTCAAATTTTAATCTATTCCTCTAAAGCCAAGGCCATTTTTGATAGATTCCAGAGTATTAAACCAAGGTTAACTGTAGGCAGAGGCAAGATAGGCTGTATTATGTTTGAAAATGAGGTGCTTTCACAATGCAAACTTGTAGCTTTGCTACACGCTGTATAAACAAGTTAACTACTTTATTTTTCAAACTAAAGAACTTAATAGCGGACAAAAGAACCCGTGGGCCTCAGCGTCGATGGCCTGCGAACGTAATCGTGCCTATATTTATCGTCAAAAATCAACAAAACATGCCTCGCAAGGAGAGTCTGATAAGATAAGATAGCTCGTTAATACTAGAACGCTAACGGATGTTAAATAGTGTACGCGCGCAAATAGACAAACAACAAATGAACGCTGTTTTGTCGTGGCAAATAACGTCTTTTGCTGTTAATAATGTATTACATTAAAGGTATTTGAAGTTGATCACATTTATTTCTTTACAATTCCATTAATAATTGTTCAAAAAATATCACGTAATTTTTTTTCTTTTTTTTATTAATTACATCCAATGTGTTATACCTTTCGAGAAAATTTCAAATTTAGAGGGAAAAAATATTAATGAAATAATCTTAACTTTTTCAAACCACAAGTTTTGTAAAGAGTTCGCGTTTGAGAAAAAAAATATCGTTATTGAAAGAAAAGAAAAAAACAATATTGCCACTTCTCATGTTTTCCTCGAAACTTCTGTATTTTTGGAAATAATAACATTCTTTAATCGTATTTAATGACGCAACTGACACTATCTAAAAACCTAAAAAAACACCATCGTTTTTTTTTGCTTTTTTTTGGAGTCATCACCTTAACACATGGGTATTCTTATATGCATTAGTTTTAAAGACACACAATGGTAATTAAATACGTATAAAAATATCTGTTTTTTATTTACAACAAACAATAAAAACATTTTCTCGGCAATTTAACTATCTTTATTAAAAAAATACATTTAACTTTGTTTCATAAAAAATAACTTTAATCCTTTCCATAAGTACAATTTTAAGTCTTCCATAAAAAAAAACAAAAAAGTATTTATGCAGCTGTTGACCGTTTCAGCGAGATATTTAACTTAATGACTGAAACAGACGTCGGTTTTTTTTTGTTATTTAATTTTTTCCGGCGTCATTTCGAGTGCATCGCGACGAGGTACCGCCGGACACGCTAAAAACTCGACGAGACACGAATCGGGAATTAACATAAACACACAACGGACGACAACGCGCCAGGGTGAACGTATTTTGAATGGCCCCATCGCTCTTTGACATTGAACAAATTTCAATACGCGACGGGCTCTGATGCAAATCTCGACGAGAGAATTCAAAAGGTAAAGTGATATAATAAACATTTTTATATTCCGCGCCGAGTTAGGTAAAAACAAAATAATGATTTTTGTAGCTCGAAAAAAAAATTTAAAGTAATTTAGTAGGGTCACATGCTCGTAAACAAATTAAATAAATAAAAAAAACTTGCATTTCCTTTTTTATTGTGTCTTAAATAAAAAGTTATAAGAAAAAATAAAAAGAACAAATCGTCATCAAATGTAACAGTCGCGCTCTTGAACAAATTAAATGAACAAATAAAAAACAAAAACGCACACGCCCCTTTTTTATTGTTTACGGCTGTTTATTTAACAACAGTAAAGTTAAAAATAAAAAAAGTTAAAAATAGCAGGGAGCAGAGAAAGGAGCAAAAAAAACAGAGGCTGAAAACAGTAATAAGAAATTATCGGAAAAATAAATCGCCGAAACAAATAAAAAAGCCAAAACTCCACACATCCATTTTTTATTTTTATTAAATAAACAGTTGTAAAATTAAAAATAATTAAAAACAGCAGGAAGCTGACAGAAGGGGAATCATATCCATATGGCGTTACCTTCTTACGAAGCTTTTTTTTGTAAATAAAACACGTGAGTGCTAACAATATCTATAATAGAAGAAACGAATTCTTCTACAAAAGAACATGCCATACAAAAAAGTGTGAAATTTTACAAAATTTTGTAATAATTCAATTGTCTAGAATTAAAAATGGTCTTACATGTATATGTGTATGTATATATATATATATATATATATATATATATATATATATATATATATATATATATATATATTGTTCGCAATGAAAAAAACAACTATTGAAACGACACACATATTCTTTATTAAAAAGTAAAAATAAAAAAAAACAATATAGATCGACACACGATACTGACAGCGCGAGACCCAATTCTTAATAACACCTGGTTTTTTTATTCAAAAAGTATGAAGATTATTTCAGCTAACGCACACTACAGGTGGTTAAAACTTTTACAAACTTCTAAACTGGTCAAAATAATATTTTATAAAAGACACAAAAACAACTATGCAGGGCGATTCAATACAAAGGAACATTAAAAAATTATCAGCGTTCTGAAATTGCGAACATATTAACATTAAGAGAATATTTAAGATTGTTTAACAGAAAAAATACTAAATAGTTTAACTAAATAAACGTAACGCGAACCTATTGCTTCAGGAGCAATATTTTAGAGCAAATCAAAATAATTAAATATATACCCCTATAGAGGACTGCAACAACGTTTTTAAACTGAGAGAGGATCTATAAAACGCTACCTAACTTAAACTTCCATAGCTCCTAACGAAAAAAACGAAACCCTTATAAAATCACTCGCATGTCCGTATGTCTGTTCGCCTATCATAGCCGTATATTCAGAAGCCGTTCGATACAAACTATCTACTAGAAATCTAGAAGTGGTAAAACCTATTAACCGGCATATACCTAAGTTGTAAACACTCAAATATGTTTACATGAAAATTTGAGAGGGGGTAAAATAAGAAATACAATTTTTTTTCTAATTTCGTGTGTCCTGTGAGCTCAATTGAAAGGACGAATTGTAATGATTTTAAAATTATTTTTTTTAATAATTTAATGTTAGTTAGTTCTAGGAACATTCAGCGCTATGTCGTATCGCGTTACATTATGTATAACTTAAACGTTACGAAGTTATTAGCCTTTAAGTAGACGTCCGCATGTTGTATTATCAATGCAACCTTTAATTTGACAGCTACGTACTTTAAAATGGCGCCTTATGTCACTTTACGTAAAGGTAGCTAAAACAGTGATCGTCACGGCTAACTTTATAGATTTTTAAATATTTATTTCGATAATTTAGTCAATTTAGCCTTAGTAGTAGTAGAATTAGTTAGGCAAACTGAAAAAGAAAGCGAATAATCTTATAAAAATGATGTTACGTATTAAGTTAGATACCAACAAACATCCTTATATTTTTCATCCCATAAAAATTATATTGCATTTACAGAAATAGGACTTTATTTACTAGAGAATTATATAAGTAACCAAATATAATGCTCCCGTTAAAATACTTTCGAGTATCTAAAGAAATACCAAAAATGTTAACTGACAATTTGAGACCAATAAATATTACTCTTGACACGCAACAAAACAAAATCACCTAAAATACTGCGTCTCTTGTCATCCATAGATAAAATAATATACTACAAAAATGTAATCGTCGACGAAATAGCTCCATCCTTTTCTTTCTGCTTGTAAATTTATATCATGCTGTTACTTTCTCTCAAGCAAACGAAAAATAGCGTTACTTTAACGGACAATAAAGGTTAGACCAAAGCCAGTGCGATATAACTTGTCGAATTTTAAAGCGAAATATATTGACTAGCATGTTGTATGATTCACGATACTAACGTATACGTTAAATGAAGTGAATGATACACCATGCTAGTCAATTACACGGTGAAAAATAATATTAATATTTGTAAATATTTGTAGTTTATTACAATAAGTTTTATTTATAGCCCAATTTGTTCTGGAGTAAAATTACCAGTTATTAGATTACTCTTTCAGAGTAAAATTACCAGTTACAATTTCAGAGTAAAATTAACAATTATTTATTTACATCTCTAGAAACACAAAATGTATTGGTTACAATCGGAGTAATTTCTTATACAAATGGATATATACTGTTGGGTTAAATTTTCACGCGAACAAATTCGGATAAAAGCTACCTGTATAAATTTTCACGCGAATAAATTCGGATAAAAGCTACCTGTATAATATTCAACAATGACCACGACATTTCCTCCGAATTGACACCTAATCGGAGCGGACAAGTGTACTCGCCCCATTCGCTAACAGCCAATATCCGATAGCGAGTGACGTCAGCACTCCAGGCGATAAGTGCCGAGTCAGCGCTCATCCATCATAGGGCTGTCGACGTAAAGTCCTCAAGTCCGTAACGCGATGCCTTCCGTTGCTACACGACTTCAAGTCTGACGATGACGTGACATGCATTTCGCGGTCGCTGCGCTCTAATAATTTCTACTACAAAAAAACGCTGATGGCAAGCGCCAATCGGAAAGATGCAATCCAAACTTTTTTATTAACTGTACTATTTATAGTGTATGACAAAAGTAATAATGAGAAACAGTGTACGAGTAACGTGCGGCACAGATTGTTACCTACTTTTGAATGTCGTTAGTCGGCGGCCGACAACTTCCGACTTTCGTAGGAGTCGGTCGGTTTTTGGGATTGGTAGTCGACTTTTTATCGACTCAACGCATACGCCAATATGCGCACGTCGCCGATTAAATATCTTGCCTCTCAGTCAGTGCGTGTTCATTCGCATTTTCTATTCTTTTCTCCATTAGCGTTCGCATCGGCGCAAATGGGCCAAAGTTGCTCCGATTTCCTTGTAAGACCGATTTTTGTAGAAAAGTATTTAATAACGTATATTAAAGTAGAAGTATTAGATAGCATAAATTAAAGTTGAAGTAAAATCAGCCAAAGCCGCTCCGATTTCCTTGTAAGACCGACTTTTGTAGAAAAGTATTTAATAACGTATATTAAAGTAGAAGTATTAGATGGCATAAATTAAAGTTGAGGTAAAATCAGTCAAAGCCGCTCCGATTTCCTTGTAAGACCGACTTTTGTAGAAAAGTATTTAATAACGTATATTAAAGTAGAAGTATTAGATAGCATAAATTAAAGTTGAGGTAAAATCAGTCAAAGCCGCTCCGATTTCCTTGTAAGACCGATTTTTGTAGAAAAGTATTTAATAACGTATATTAAAGTAGAAGTATGAAATAGCCTAAATTAAAGTTGAGGTAAAATCAGTCAAAGCCGCTCCGCTCCGATTTCCTTGCAAGACCGATTTTTGTAGAAAAGTATTTAATAACGTATATTAAAGTAGAAGTATTAGATAGCATAAATTAAAGTTGAGGTAAAATCAGTCAAAGCCGCGCCGATTTCCTTGTAAGACCGATTTTTGTAGATTTCTCAAAAACCTATGACATTTAGTGTCATTACTAAAATTTTCCGATAAACTTGGATACACACTTAATAATGCTGTTTTCTTGACATAGGCGTAAAAATATAGCATATTCCTCAAAAACCTATGACATTTAGGGTCATTACTAAAGTTTTCCGATAAACTTAAATACACTCTTACTAATGCTGTGTTATTTTCATAGGCGTAAAAATATAGCATATTTGTCAAAAACCTATGACATTTAGGGTCATTACTAAAGTTTTCCGATAAACTTAAATACACTCTTACTAATGCTGTGTTATTTTCATAGGAGTAAAAATATAGCATATTTGTCAAAAACCTATGACATTTAGGGTCATTACTAAAGTTTTCCGATAAACTTAAATACACTCTTACTAATGCTGTGTTATTTGCATAAGCGTAAAAATATAGCATATTTCTCAAAAACCTATGACATTTAGGGTCATTACTAAAGTTTTCCGATAAACTTAAATACACTCTTACTAATGCTGTGTTATTTTCATAGGCGTAAAAATATAGCATATTTGTCAAAAACCTATGACATTTAGGGTCATTACTAAAGTTTTCCGATAAACTTAAATACACTCTTACTAATGCTGTGTTCTTGTCATAGGCGTAAAAATATAGCATATTTCTCAAAAACCTATGACATTTAGGGTCATTACTAAAGTTTTCCGATAAACTTAAATACACTCTTACTAATGCTGTGTTCTTGTCATAGGCGTAAAAATATAGCATATTTCTCAAAAACCTATGACATTTAGGGTCATTACTAAAGTTTTCCGATAAACTTAAATACACTCTTACTAATGCTATGGCGTAAAAATGTAGCATATTTCTCAAAAACCTATGACATTTAGGGTCATTACTAAAGTTTTTCGATAAACTTAAATACACTCTTACTAATGATGTGTTCTTTTCGTAGGCGTAAAAATATAGCATATCTCTGAAAAACCTATGACATTTAGGGTCATTACTAAAGTTTTCCGATAAACTTAAATACACTCTTACTAATGTTGTGTTCTTGTCATAGGCGTAAAAATATAGCATAATTCTCAAAAACCTATGACATTTAGGGTCATTACTAAAATTTTCCGATAAATTTTAGATACACTCCTAGGAAAGTTCTTTTTCTTTCTTCCCTTTGTTTCCACATGAAAGAAAAGATCATCTTTACACTTGATATTTTGAGTATCTTGTCGTATATTTAGATATTAAAGGTTATTTACGAATATTTTTATAATTGTCTGCATTATTTACTAAAATTCCTATAACTGCTTAAGAAATTTATGATTTATAATATGGGTTTTACACTTTATTCATTTTTGGAGACTAAAAATGTTCAAAAAGAACTCTCCAGAAATTCTTTGTTTAACTTTTTTTTAATGCAACTAACTTGACTTGATCTGCCTAGACAAAGCAATTTAAGAAGATGGCGAATTCTATTTTTCTCAATAATAAAAAACGTCTATAAAAAAATTGCTAAGCCATCAAAAAGCTATAAATTACATGGATCACCAAAAAAAACTATTAAAATCTTTCAACGTCAATCCACTGAGTCAATATATGACTATTAAAATCTTTCAACGTCAATCCACTGAGTCAATATATAACTATTAAAATCTTTCAACGTCAATCCACTGAGTCAATATATAACTATTAAAATCTTTTAACGTCAATCCACTGAGTCAATATATAACTATTAAAATCGTTCAACGTCAATCCACTGAGTGTCTAAATTGGGAATTTGTTTGATTGAGAATTTATTACAATATGTTTTATACATATTGTAATATATAGCGCTGACATATGGTTGCTGCAGTATCTGCAGCCACATTCAGCACATAAACTATACGTTCATACATCTACTTATCTATACTAAAAACAAACAAATCAAAACATGTCTGAAGACACCGTTATTTTGTTTTTTTTTTCTTTAAAAAGAAATAAAAAACGAACCGGCTTCTACGTTCCTAATTATTAACTTCAATAACCAAACGTCACTCGAACGCCAAACTCGAAAGTACACATCAATTAATTTTTTATATAATTTTTTTCCCGCATAAATTTCTTGCAATTATTTTCAACGTCGTTTCTAACAGAACGCGACAGAATGTGAGAAAATGAATAAACAAAACCAAATCGATGTCAAACAATATTATTTCACAACACTAGACATATCCGAATTTTTCCCCTTCAACGCACGGGAAAGTCCCGAAACAAAAGCGCGAGTTAAATATTATAGTCTATGGTGAAAAGGATAAATGCGAATTAGGGTTGTATCTCACCAAATGCTGTATAATGCTTTTAATTTGTACAAATAGTGATACATTATTAGTAAAACGCTATCCAACAATTTAAATTAATGATTATTTATTCAAAGGACTTGACTTAATTAGAGCTGAAACTAAAACATTCTACAAGATAATTTACGCATTACTACAATGCAAAGGATAATATCGAAATATCGAGAGAGGTCTTATAACCGCCTTTGGCTTTATAATTTAAGAGACCTTACTAAATGTCTCAGTAACTTTGATACAATGCTTTAGATTTTAAGAATCTAATGATTTACTTTAAGCTAACACATAAATATGAAATTATATTACATGACAAGTGTTTGACTGGATCTTATCAGACATTTATATTTAAATGAGTTGCTTTATTTATTTAGAGAAATAAATTATTACAATTTATCCATAATAAAATATATTTTCGGATTAGGTAGTTTGGCAACAACGATTCAAAACAGTTTTGACGTTTCTTATTTCTCAATGAGTATACACGACAAAATTTTAAGTTAACAGATCATTCGTAAGTAACGAATGGGCTGTTAAGAGCTTCTATAACGGACCTTAGGAGTTTCCTCTAACGGGCATTAATTAATACAATTTTACGAATTTTAAACTAAAATTTTAAGAATTAACAAGAGCCCATTCACAAGCAACGAATGGGCTGTTATGAACTTCTCTTACAGACCTTATGAGTTTTCTCTAACGGGCCTTAATTCATACAATTTTATTAATTTTGAAACAACATTTTAAGAATTAACAACTGCACATTCGCAAGCAACGAATGGGCTGTTATGAACTTCTCTAATAAGCCTTAGGAGTTTCCTCTAACGGGCCTTAATTCATACAATTTGATGAATTTTGAACTAAAACTTTCAGAGTTAACAGTCCATTCGCAAGCAACGAATAGGCTGTTATGAACTTCTCTAACAGGCCTTAGGAGTTTCCTCTAACGGGCCTTAATTCATACAATTTGGTGAATTTTGGACTAAAACTTTAAGAGTTAACAGTCCATTCGCAAGTCAAGGGCTTTTCTAACAGGCCTTATGCGTTTCCTCTTAATTCATAGATTTTATACGAATTATGAAATAAAATTTTAAGATTTAACAGTCCATTCGCAAACAATGAATGGGCTGATACGGGCTTCTCTAAGAAGCCTTAGTAGTTTCCTCTAACGAGACTTAATTCATACAATTTGACGAATTTTGGAATAACATTTTGAGAGTAATATTTTAAATAAAGTATTATTGGGACATCGATTTTATGAGACTCCTAAACGTACACAGACATTAAAATCAAACAAATATTGGACGAGAAATAGATGCATTCATGAGCGGCTTATTAGATACAAATATTTATTAAAAACAAAATAAAACATAAAAATACGACTAGGGTGATCATAAAGTTTTTTTTCTTTTATTCGACGAAACTCGTTCTTTACGTTATAAATATAAACAGTTTCATATGAGTAAAACGTATAAAAACTGGTCAGAAATATCAGTACAACGTATAAAAAAAGTGCGCGTCGTGGTATTCTGAATCCAATAATACATCTTCAATTTTTTTATGCAAATTGACCCACTGAGGTTGGAGCTGATCATGATAATGCCACCAACATACTCGGAAGCTGTACTGAGCATGCTGGTTCTTTATATATAAAATTTACCATCAAAAAGGATACATTTATTTAAAAACTCATATCAAATGATAGTATACAACATTTTTTACGCTGTTAAAATCTAAGTTTGAAGTATCAGAGGAGGCTGGGCCAGATATTAAACGTCAGTAAAACTTAATATTTAGCAAATGAAGCTTAAAATTTAGGAATAGTAAATTAAGTCTTTTTCCATAACTCAAACTTTTTTTTTAAATATTTGATCTCATATGAAGCGCCTGTTTATAAAATTTTAGGTCAAAATTGTCCTTGACAGTTCAAAATTGCAAGCCTGTGGTAAATAGACAGACTAAATTACATTTTTGTCTATTTGGGCTTTACATTTTGGATTAGACGGGATGGGTTTTTCGTTTCAGTACATAACCCTGAAAATAGTCATACGTCGTTATAAAACAGATTAAAAATTGTTACAAAATATTTTTTGCCTTAAAGTTTCATAATCCTGACTTGCTTAAAAAAACGTTTCTTTCTCAATGCCGAAACAATTTTATTCTAAATCAATGTAATAAAAACGAAATTAATTTTTATCAAAACGAAGATATTTACAAAAAAATATATCGTAAAAACGTTAAATTTTCGTTGGATGGTTTCGACCCGTGTACACCAAAACGATCAACAAAAAATGTCCTGAAAGCGAGGGTTAAACCATTCTAAAACTAGAAAGCATCAATAATGTAAATACTCTCAATAACCTCGCCCGCAAAACAATCCGACGACGACCTATCTACCAATTCGCCAGGACAAAAACCCGGATTTTTTAAGTTCAAAGTCGTGCCCAGCCAACACGATTACTTCATCGCGGCGATCGTTAGAAATTCAAATTCACCGAAGCCGCCCGAAGGTCAACATTAATTTCGACCGTTACACACACACACAACCACCCGCAACGGCAAAACAAACGTACGAAAAATGTACAAATTAGTCATAACGCCAACCATTATCACATGATCCGCCATTACGTACGGTCGTGAGGCGTATAAAATTTTCCAAATTCAAAAATGCTATCAACGACAAAATAGATTAAATTTAAAAGCATTACTTTTTTTTTTCAAAATCCAACAGTCGCAGGCACACTTGCACCAAAACTTTTAAACTCACAAAACCGAAACAAGAAAGTCGACGGCAAATTTTTTTGTTTCAACCACGACAGCAGCAGCACACCGGACTCGGCACTGGCGAAATATTTAAACAATAATAGGTATTGTTATTTAACAATCCCAAACAAACTTCACTCCGAAATATACTTCAATATCGAATATAACATAAATTTACACAGCGTTGCAACGACTTTGTCACTTGATGTAAAACAAAAAAAAAACTAAATTGTAAAAATTAAATTAAATATGGTAGCGATGCTGCCGCACGTGTGTATAGGACGTGTTATCTCGCGGAGCGCGACGTACGGACTGGCCGGTTGTTAGTATGTAATTCGAATTCCGTGAAAGGAAGAAAAAACACTAGAACGAGACGGAAATATTAAATGAATGGATAAAAAAGGCAGATGGCGGCTCGGTCGCCGTTTGCTTGGGGCAAATTAGAGACGCGAACTGTGAGATATCGATATTGATAACGCGATATTTTGCTTTATAAATCATTTAATTTATGCAATGAAATATCTCAAATGTTATAGTAATACCCCTCGTATTACAATAACATTTGAGACAATACTAGCCAATTGATCGGTTTCGATCGAACAAATGTATATAAAATAAGTTCATTGTCGACAAATAGAAATAAGTTTGATTACATATGGCTGAGAGTCACCGCTGTCTACGTCAAGCGGTTTCTGAATAAAAAACAGCTGCGACATACAGACATACATAATCTCATAAAGATTCTTTTTTTCCTTTTGAAATACTGAACCCTAAAAATTATGCAGAATGAAAGACATTCAAGGATATAACAAAAAGAAGAGTGTTTTTTTTATAATATAAAAAAATCCTCGAGGAGAATATGGCAGAAATGTAATATCTACGATATGAACATAATTAATCGTAATTAAACGTGTTTGGTGTAATCAATTAAAACATGTGCGCAATAAAAATATTCACAATTTATATAACATTACCTTCTTTACAGCTTTATCTCGAGTTTATCGACTTGATTAATTATACTTTAAGAATAATATACTACCATTTAATTAGTTAAAGATATTTATTTAAATATTACTATTTATGACCTGTGCATAATTTATGACTCCAAACTATTTTATGAAAATTTATAAAAATCATCGTTTTTATTTAAGGCTCGTGACATCAAGCAAAATTTATAACAAATTTCAATCCCGGTTTACATTAATCTGTCAATACGTCTATATGGTAATTTTAACATTACAAAATCCTCCATTTAGTTAAACTTAGTTAAATTGTGACTTGCAACACTATTATATTATTATATTGAAATAGAAGAAATAAATGTCAAAATTGTTGATAATCTGTCATTATTTGATTATTGAAAACGTTTCTTATTTATGAATATATATATTTTTTTAATTTATAACGAATTTCTGCAAGTCGCATCAACGTCCCACATTATTTTTTTTTGCTTCACCCCTAATATTATTACCACTCTTAAATATTGTATTTCTCATTTTATGTACAGTAACAGTAGCTCTTATAAAATTATTACTTAAAATAATTTGAAAGTACTCGGTGTGCACAATAAAGCTTGGCATAAATTATTTATTTTGTCAAACTTAATTGTGAATACAACGATAAATCATTATTTCCCTCATGTACTGAGGTCCAGACTCATTCAAATACACATAAACCTTCAGTCAATTCAATACAATTAAATTAAGCTGTTGACAATGCCTCATGTTCACATATACAGCTTAATATTAACGAATATAAGACATGCTTTTCGTCCGTCCTACAGACTGTTTGAAAAGTAGTTATGTGAGCTCAGAACTTTTGTTGCACCTAATAACAAACAAAGTTTATATTAGCAGTGTTTAAAAATTTATTGCTCTCAATATGTAATTGATAAATGTCTTAACACCTCAGGAAATAAATAGTTAAAAATATACACACCAATCAGTTTTTTCATGGCGATTAAGTAAATTCGCTGTAATGTCCACTCACCATGATTGAACACTCCTTGCGACCGAAATATGCCATATTTATTTAGCCCAAATATTTTTAATACCTGCGTTCAATCTTTTACAATTAGACCTTTTTACAATTAGACCAATTGTCCTATTTTATTGAGAGTGGAAATTTCAACGCAGTTAGTCATCCTTATTTCAAATGTTAAAATAATTAACCCGCGTTCTGATGATATAGGTGAGGTGGAAATGGCGGTTAAGACTATACAATAATAATTTCAGAATCATCGTTCGCGTTTTCCCTTTTGTTTTCCAATGTTTTTACATTATTTTATAATTTAACTATATTATTTCAAACATTTTTTTAAATAACGACTGAAATTATATGACTATGTATGCAGTTAATCTACGAAGATGAGTTTAAACTACAAAGTTCTGCTAGTAAAACCAATATATAGTTTAAACTTTCAATGAAGATAAACAGTCATCTTAGGAAATTATAACTAAAACTGTCGTTTAAACTTCGTTGGTAGCATAAACTGTGAATGATCTTACGCGCCTAAGGCATTTATATAAGTAATACGAGTAAGACAACATTCAAGTTTCGTCAGGAGAGATAATTATCCTTGTTTGAAAATATTGCTTCCAATACTTACGTGAATCCACCAATAAATGGGGTTAGAATAGCGTCGTATGCCGATGAAACACTATGCAATTATATCTTTTTATCTATTAGTTTTAAAATAATCTTCTGTAACTTTACGAAATGACATATTTGGATTTTTATCCTTCACAATATGAAATAAATACTAAAATGAAATTATGCATATTAACTGGAGAATTTGTGTATCAAAAAAGGCGTGATAGCAAAGACAAACGAATGAATACTTACAGTAGAAATTAAAATAAAAAACAATTTATATTTTGTAAAATCAGAACAAGAAAACGCAGAAAGTAAAATAAAATCTTTGTAATGAAGCTAATAAACGAAAATTACATTAGGAACAACAAACTAAAAAACTGACTGCATTTTCATACGAGCTGAGAAAGAAAGCAATAGAAAGCGGTCGCAGCGCATTTAAATACTTTAAAAAGAATATAGTCGATTCATAAATTCATGTCTGACTCGCATTTCACTTATTTTTTTAACGCACCGAATAGCATAGGGGAGTAATGTGCTCTGTTCATTGTTTTCTCACACATTTCCCGCTAATACAAAGAATATTGTCACTTTTTTGAAAGATATGCAAAATGTTCAATAATCGACAGAAGCGAAATTTTTTATTTATTTTATTTACGACACTTTACTGTACGCTAGAAAACTAACCACACTGTGACTACCTTATTGATACAAGAACAATCTCTTACAGTCAGTTAAAATGAAGAAGAGAGAAAAACAAGGGCTATGGAAGAGTGTGATTTATTGAAGTTAATTAATGACACAAAACAAAATAAGGATATTTACATACATATAAATATGAAACCTCAAAAATGAATATTAAAAAAGGTATTAAAAAAATAAAAACAAAATGGAGGCATGATAAGATATAAAGATGGGGTACAGAATAAATGTCTATCTGTCGATTATGATACATTATGTAATTTCATCAGACGACTTTTAAAACTAGTCAATGAGGGCGCACTTTGTAAATCTGGGCTCAATTTATCCAATAATCTAGAAGCATATAAAATATAGTAACATATAAAAATGTTATGGTTGGCTGAAGAGATTGCTCTCGTAGCAATTGGTAATAATTAGATACATTAAAGTACATAAATAAAAATAATAGCATATAAAAATACTTAAAGATTCCCCATAGAATGCAGTTTTATGCTGAGGAATTGAAATAACTGAAATCCACGGGCCGGCCAATACATTTATAAACTATCTCCTGCTATGCCCGATTTTCTTCCGCTCAAATAATTTATATCGTATCGATACGAAGCCGTCCCATCCCTACGCTGCGGCTCACCTACATATCGCAAGAGCGGGCTATCTGCGAAAACGGTATTTTTAATTGCTTTCTTTCTCAATTATCATCACCATCGCCAGCATCGTATGAAACATTACGGAACGTCTGGCGGCCACATTCGTAACAATAAATAACAAACGCACACAACAACATTACGCAAGAAGTCGAAACGTACCGCAGAAGAGGCGAAACTTTCTTCAAAACATTGCACGGTGCGAGCAGGTATTGTCACGTCTGCCTATAATGTAAAGACGTGAAACATTACAACGGTTCAACCGATTTCGATATGGATTTCATCACAACTTAAATGTTGAGGATGAATACATTTTTTTTAAATTGGCCAAGTGCATATCTTTAAATTGTGTTTACGTAGCAATGTGTTCGTAGATAATTCAGTGGTTCGTGCCTCGTAATAAAGCGAGACAAAAATTGTGTAATTAATCAAGTTGCCATTTTGGGTTGGGTTGCCATATTGTAAAATCACTTTTTCCGGGACATTTCTACCACTATATATATAACTACCAGTGATTTAAGAAAAAAAATTAGTTTGACCCAACAAAAGGTTTTTTTAAACCCAAAAAACATTCAGATTAATAAAAATAAATAAAACAGTTGTTTTCTTTTGCTAAAATGTAAAGTGAACTTTAACTTCAATAAAGTTTATTGACTTATTAAATAATTATAAGTAATTTAATATAAAAACAGTCGTTATATTAATCACATTTGTAGAAATTACTAAAAGCTAATACTAATATTTGGCAAAAGAAATTTGTTCTGCAATAATTAATCTTATCTAATTTCAACTCGAAGCTTAACTTTCGTAGATTGAGAATGATAATAATATTTAATTTATTATGTTCGTGTTTCGATTTAGTTATTTTAATAAATTGAAATTAAATTCTAACTCTTCGCAATTTATTTGAATTTAAAATTATGCCTTGATTTGATCCGTAATCATGCGATTCCGGTCTTCCCATTGATCGATCTGGCAAAATGTAATGCAGCTATGGCATGTATAGGTGCACGAAAAATGCCAATAAAGAAAATTTTAAAGAATTGCCATATTTTTTACATTTCCGAGACAAATTGATTACATTCCTGGACACGGGACAATATTACAAATTCCGGGACAATTCCGGAAATCCCGGACATCTGGCAACCCCCTATAGTTATGGTTTCATGGAACCTACTAAGCCGTGCAATAATAAGACTGTTTATAGCTAAATGGCTACAATTATCAATTCAAGTTAAACAAAATAATTTTGCATTAATCGTGTCCATTATGTTCATTTTTTTTGCAATATCTGGTGTTCATTTTTTTTCAATATTTGTTAAAAAAAATTGGAGCACACAGGAGTGGTCTCATATGAAGCGAAGGAGAGGCGTATCAGAAAATTTGTCAATTACAGGTATAGCGTTCTGTAAAATTAGGAAAACGTAATACTTACGAATTTAGCGTTCTGTAAAATTGGAAAAATTTAATATGTACTTACGGATGTAGTGTTGTGGACAATTGGGAAAATCTAGTACGTACTTACGGATTTAGCGTTCTGTAAATTTGGTAAAATCTATAATGTACTTATGGATTTGGCGTTCTGTAAAATTAGAAAAGTGTAATACTTTGGGATTTAGTTTTCAGTAAAATTCGGAAAATTAATATGTACCTACGGATGTAAAAATCTAGTATGCAGTTATAGGTACAGCGTTCTGTAAATTTGGAAAAACGTAATACTTACGGATTTAGCGTTCTGTAAAATTGGGAGAATCAAATATATACTTACGGATAAAGTGTTGTCGTAAAATTGGAAAAATCTAGTACATAATTAAGGATTAAGCGTTATGGAAAATTGGGAAATCGTAATACATATGGATTTAGTGTTCTGTTAATTTGGAACAATCTGTAAAATTGAGAAAACGTAATACTTATGTAAAATTAGGAAAATCTAATATGTACTTACAAATGTAGTATTGTGTAAAATTGGAAAAATCTAGTATGTACTTATGGATTTAGCGTCCTGAAAACTTAAGCATAGTTTATTTTTTTCCTTTTCTCTTAATATATTTTATTCAAAGAATCGAAGCCAAAATTGTTTCTATTTCGCTTTACTGTCCAGTGGTCAAAATTATTCTATGAATATTGATTTAATTATATTCTCTGAGATATTTATACTAAATCTGTTCCTCGAACAACTTTTCTTTTCTTTCTTTTATCAAAAAAGCTGCACTTTCCTCGCTATAGTCACTTTCTTAATTGGCACGTCCTCTGCTGACCGTGACTTAAAATGTGAAAAATATACTTTCCTGTTAACGCCGGTTTTTGCGCAAATACATTGCTTTAGTTCTCAATGATGGTCGTTAAGACCAATAAAAAATAATTACCGACATGAATTCCTCAGAATAAAAAACAAAAAAAATTATTAATGTTTTTTTAACAACAATTTTTTTTATAAACAGTTTATACAAACGCTGTAGAGCCAAAGGTTTTCCGAATCTCACACACGTGTATTACGGTCTTCTATGTACTTTGATGCGTGTAATCTGTATGTATCAACTAGAGATATCCCGAATAGCGAAAAACTCTATTCGCGAATACGAACGTGACTTATTTACCTCAGTATTCGTGATTACGGCTTACGACTTACGACTCGATAACACGAATAATTTGTCTCACTACTTGCGAACACTATTAGGAATACGAACAATGTGACTCACATTCGCGAATATGACTACCACTACGAATAATTACATTAGAACTCGTCAATACGAAAAATTTGTCTTACTATTTGTAAACACTATTAGAAATACGAACAATGTGACTAATATTCGTGAATATGACAATGACTACGAACGAAAAATTTGTCTCACTATTTGTAAACACTATTAGAAATACGAACAATGTCACTCATATTCGTGAATATGACAATGACTACGAATATTTTATATCAGAATTCGTTAATACGAATAACTTATACAAGAACTCGTTAATACGAATAATTTGTCCCACTATTTGCGAACACCATAAGGAATACGAAAAATGTGACTCACATTCGCGAATATGACTACGACTACGAATAATTACATTAGAACTCGTCAATACGAAAAATTTGTCTCACTATTTGTAAACACTATTAGAAATACGAACAATGTGACTCACATTCGTGAATATGACAATGACTACGAATAATTTATATCAGAATTCGTTAATACGAATAACTTATACAAGAACTCGTTAATACGAATAATTTGTCCCACTATTTGCGAACACTATAAGGAAAACGAACAATGTGAGTCACATTCGCGAATATGACTACGACTACGAATGATTACATTAGCACTCGTCAATACGAAAAATTTGTCTCACTATTTGTAAACACTATTAGAAATACGAACAATGTGACTCACATTCGTGAATATGACAATGACTACGAATAATTTATATCAGAATTCGTTAATACGAATAACTGATATAAGAACTCGATAATACGAATAATTTGTCCCACTATTTGCGAACACCATAAGGAATACGAAAAATGTGACTCACATTCGCGAATATGACTACGACTATGAATAATTACATTAGCACTTGTCAATACGAAAAATTTGTCTCACTATTTGTAAACACCATTAGAAATACGAACAATGTGACTCACATTCGTGAATATGACAATAACTACGAATAATTTATATCAGAATTCGTTAATATGAATAACTTATATAAGAACTCGTTAATACGAATAATTTGTCTCACTATTTCCGAACACCATTAAGTCTAACTAATTAATTCGAATAATATGACCCACAAACGCGAATAGGACTACAACTATGAATAATTTATATAAGAACTCGTTAATACGAATAATTTGTCTCACTATTTCCGAACACCATTAAGTCTAACTAATTAATTCGAATAATATGACCCACAAACGCGAATAGGACTACAACTATGAATAATTTATATAAGAACTCGTTAATACGAATAATTTGTCTCACTACTTCCGAACACCATTAAGTCTAACTAATTAATTCGAATAATATGACCCACAAACGCGAATAGGACTACAACTATGAATAATTTATATAAGAACTCGTTAATACGAATAATTTGTCTCACTATTTCCGAACACCATTAAGTCTAACTAATTAATTCGAATAATATGACCCACAAACGCGAATAGGACTACAACTATGAATAATTTATATAAGAACTCGTTAATACGAATAATTTGTCTCACTACTTCCGAACACCATTAAGTCTAACTAATTAATTCGAATAATATGACCCACAAATGCGAATAGGACTACAACTATGAATAATTTATATAAGAACTCGTTAATACGAATAATTTGTCTCACTATTTCCGAACACCATTAAGTCTAACTAATTAATTCGAATAATATGACCCACAAACGCGAATAGGACTACAACTATGAATAATTTATATAAGAACTCGTTAATACGAATAATTTGTCTCACTGCTTCCGAACACCATTAAGTCTAACTAATTAATTCGAATAATATGACCCACAAACGCGAATAGGACTACAACTATGAATAATTTATATAAGAACTCGTTAATACGAATAATTTGTCTCACTATTTCCGAACACCATTAAGTCTAACTAATTAATTCGAATAATATGACCCACAAACGCAAATAGGACTACAACTATGAATAATTTATATAAGAACTCGTTAATACGAATAATTTGTCTCACTATTTCTGAACACCATTAAGTCTAACTAATTAATTCGAATAATATGACCCACAAACGCGAATAGGACTACAACTATGAATAATTTATATAAGAACTCGTTAATACGAATAATTTGTCTCACTATTTCCGAACACCATTAAGTCTAACTAATTAATTCGAATAATATGACCCACAAACGCGAATAGGACTACAACTATGAATAATTTATATAAGAACTCGTTAATACGAATAATTTGTCTCACTACTTCCGAACACCATTAAGTCTAACTAATTAATTCGAATAATATGACCCACAAACGCGAATAGGACTACAACTATGAATAATTTATATAAGAACTCGTTAATACGAATAATTTGTCTCACTATTTCTGAACACCATTAAGTCTAACTAATTAATTCGAATAATATGACTCACAAACGCGAATAGGACTACAACTATGAATAATTTATATAAGAACTCGTTAATACGAATAATTTGTCTCACTACTTCCGAACACCATTAAGTCTAACTAATTAATTCGAATAATATGACCCACAAACGCGAATAGGACTACAACTATGAATAATTTATATAAGAACTCGTTAATACGAATAATTTGTCTCACTACTTCCGAACACCATTAAGTCTAACTAATTAATTCGAATAATATGACCCACAAACGCGAATAGGACTACAACTATGAATAATTTATATAAGAACTCGTTAATACGAATAATTTGTCTCACTACTTCCGAACACCATTAAGTCTAACTAATTAATTCGAATAATATGACCCACAAACGCGAATAGGACTACAACTATGAATAATTTATATAAGAACTCGTTAATACGAATAATTTGTCTCACTATTTCCGAACACCATTAAGTCTAACTAATTAATTCGAATAATATGACCCACAAACGCGAATAGGACTACAACTATGAATAATTTATATAAGAACTCGTTAATACGAATAATTTGTCTCACTACTTCCGAACACCATTAAGTCTAACTAATTAATTCGAATAATATGACCCACAAACGCGAATAGGACTACAACTATGAATAATTTATATAAGAACTCGTTAATACGAATAATTTGTCTCACTACTTCCGAACACCATTAAGTCTAACTAATTAATTCGAATAATATGACCCACAAACGCGAATAGGACTACAACTATGAATAATTTATATAAGAACTCGTTAATACGAATAATTTGTCTCACTACTTCCGAACACCATTAAGTCTAACTAATTAATTCGAATAATATGACCCACAAACGCGAATAGGACTACAACTATGAATAATTTATATAAGAACTCGTTAATACGAATAATTTGTCTCACTACTTCCGAACACCATTAAGTCTAACTAATTAATTCGAATAATATGACCCACAAACGCGAATAGGACTACAACTATGAATAATTTATATAAGAACTCGTTAATACGAATAATTTGTCTCACTACTTCCGAACACCATTAAGTCTAACTAATTAATTCGAATAATATGACCCACAAACGCGAATAGGACTACAACTATGAATAATTTATATAAGAACTCGTTAATACGAATAATTTGTCTCACTATTTCCGAACACCATTAAGTCTAACTAATTAATTCGAATAATATGACCCACAAACGCGAATAGGACTACAACTATGAATAATTTATATAAGAACTCGTTAATACGAATAATTTGTCTCACTACTTCCGAACACCATTAAGTCTAACTAATTAATTCGAATAATATGACCCACAAACGCGAATAGGACTACAACTATGAATAATTTATATAAGAACTCGTTAATACGAATAATTTGTCTCACTACTTCCGAACACCATTAAGTCTAACTAATTAATTCGAATAATATGACCCACAAACGCGAATAGGACTACAACTATGAATAATTTATATAAGAACTCGTTAATACGAATAATTTGTCTCACTACTTCCGAACACCATTAAGTCTAACTAATTAATTCGAATAATATGACCCACAAACGCGAATAGGACTACAACTATGAATAATTTATATAAGAACTCGTTAATACGAATAATTTGTCTCACTACTTCCGAACACCATTAAGTCTAACTAATTAATTCGAATAATATGACCCACAAACGCGAATAGGACTACAACTATGAATAATTTATATAAGAACTCGTTAATACGAATAATTTGTCTCACTACTTCCGAACACCATTAAGTCTAACTAATTAATTCGAATAATATGACCCACAAACGCGAATAGGACTACAACTATGAATAATTTATATAAGAACTCGTTAATACGAATAATTTGTCTCACTACTTCCGAACACCATTAAGTCTAACTAATTAATTCGAATAATATGACCCACAAACGCGAATAGGACTACAACTATGAATAATTTATATAAGAACTCGTTAATACGAATAATTTGTCTCACTACTTCCGAACACCATTAAGTCTAACTAATTAATTCGAATAATATGACCCACAAATGCGAATAGGACTACAACTATGAATAATTTATAAAAGAACTCGTTAATACGAATAATTTGTCTCACTACTTCCGAACACCATTAAGTCTAACTAATTAATTCGAATAATATGACCCACAAACGCGAATAGGACTACAACTATGAATAATTTATATAAGAACTCGTTAATAGAAGATGAATAATTTGCCTTATAATTCACGAATACGATTACGAGTAAGAGTAATTTGATTTTACCTTATCAAAAGTTCAATTAAACCGGTCGGTTTTCGACAACAAAACTTCCCCTAACCCACCCACACCACTCTGCACTCAACCACTTCTGGCCACGTACATTTTGCCAATATATATCCGGGTGGAAAACTTCATTGCGCGATTTAATATACACGTAGCGCCATCTATTAATGTACACAGATAATCCATACATTTGGGTCTAGGTACTTCTTTGTTGTTGCACTAATGCAATGTAATTGAATTTTTAAAAAGATTCAATTCGTGTATATTCCAATTGAGTGAACCAGTGCGATGAAAATAAAGCTATGTATTACTTCAAGTTGACACCCAATATTTTTATAAAAAAACCCTATTCGAATCAGTCCACAAGTTTTTACATGATACATGCAAACAAACACACAAACAAACAAACATTTCGAAAATTTTCTTAATGCATTCTATTACTGATCCTTCTAACCCCAATTATTTTTTACGCAAATATTTTCAATGATCTATAACTATATCTACTATAACAGTTCTTGATTGACTGATCTATAACAGTTCTTTTCGTTACATGTACTCTGAGAAATTAGGCTATGACAGACGAACAGACGGGCCGTAAGTTCCATAAGTATCCAGTTGATCTATTTTAGTTTTGTTACGGAATGGAAAAATAATTAATCCAAATTCTTATCAACCCGAAAGTGACTAAAACAGTACTAAAGCATAATTTACATCGTATAAGCAGTTTGGTCACAAATCAACTCAAACTTCTCACCTCTATCCAATGAAATATACTTACCCTACGCTCTTACGCAACTGACTGTACTGTTCCAGAGAGCAATACCAGCCACATGGTCCACTCCCATACCCTTATTTCCCTCAGCAGCCGTAACCGAAATAACCCACGTCTCCCCAAAAAGCGGAAGCCACTAACGTAATTATAATTTACACACTTCCCACATTCATAGAGTCGATAACGCGTTTCCGCCAGTCACCTAACGGTCGCATCTCACTTCATACTTATACTGCATGGCCATCAAAATGCATCCAAGCATCCAGATGAATGTGGCTAATATCAATTTAAAAAAATGGTATTATTGTCAACAAATAAAACACCTTCGAAAAAGTAGGTACTAAAAAGTAAAAAATAATTATCTCAAAATGGGTACCTATTTATTCGCAATAAATAACTAAGTTATTTATTTTTGTCGAAGTCGAAGCCAGTACTGTCGATCAACTTAAACAAATTTATAATTTAATTTATAATGTAAATTTAAAAGTTTTAGCTTCTAATGTACTCATAATACGAAATAGATTCATTTGTTTAAGTTCATCGGAGGTACTGGTACCGACTTCAAAAATAAATAACAGTTATTTATTGCGAATAAATAGGTACCTATTTTTAGGTAATTATTTTTTATTTTTAGTACCTACTTTTTGAAGTATGTTTTTTAAGATATTTTATTTTAGAATTTTTAGTACTTAATAATATCACACTATAACTAACATTCAATTATTTTCTTTTCTACAATATTATATAATTACCAGAAGTCATGGGCAAAAGCTAGTATATAGATAATTTCTTCTTTGTCTAAAGTTGGTTATCAGCAGTGCACAGAACCAAAGCGATAGTAGTATCCGTCGGTGGTTAGCTGTTAGCAATTGAGGAGTTCCGTTCTCCATATACGAAATCGAATATCAAATTTTGCAAAGTAATAATTAAAGTAACAAATAACCAGTAGCAAATATATTGTATCACGATTGATTTACTACTACCCATTAAGGAGTTGCATTATTCATCTTCAGAACTCATCATCAGACCTTGATCTGGTCGATGGTACAGTTATTTTACAAAGTAAAAACTACTAGTAGCAAATATCTTGCATCGCATTTAATTTACAACCATCCGTTAAGGAGTTCCATTGTTCGTCTTCAGAACGCATCATTACACTGTCACATGATCGATGGTGTAGTTGTTTTGCAAAGAAACAAATACCAGTAACAAATATCTTGAGTCCGTCTAATTTACTACCAGTCGTAAAAGCGTTCCATTGTTCATCTCCAGAACTCATCATCAGACCCTGACCTGGTCTACAGTGTATTTATTTAAAAAGCAAAAATTACTAGTAGCAGGTATTTTTAATCATGGTGGACTTACTAACATCCGTTCAGGAGTTCCGTTGTTCATCTCCAAAACTTATCATCAGACCTTCATCTGGTAAGTGATGTAGTAGATATAGTATTTTGTAAAATAACTACCCGTAGCAAATATCTTGAATCATAATTGATTTACTGCTATTCGTTAAAGTCTTCCATCGTTCATTTCCGGACCTCATCATCATATTTATATGGGACCACCCCTAAAGTACCCTCTTTCAAATAAGAAAAAACATGGAAATCGGTCCACTCGGTAGAGTATTATCGCTAAACTAAAAAAAACATTCTGACGAATTGAGAACCTCTTCCTTTTTTGATGTCAGTTAAAAATGGTTCTATTTCCCATTGTCTACTTTCGATGACATACATCGCTCAGTTATTATTTTATTATTTGTATAAATTTATCAGAAAAGGTAAAATTAAAACGTTAACTTGCATCTAAATTTAACTACGAAGCAAAACACAAATTTAACTAACACAAGAATGCGCAGTCTAAAGACAGTAAGATCAATCAAAGTTTAAACCAATTTTCTCGACAATTCGTTGTTTATAATTAATCTATCGATTACGTCCAAATGGTTTTTTCTATATTACAATAACCTCCGTTTAACTAAAGTTAGTTAACTTTATTTGTAAGTTGCAACACTGAAGATTTTTATCGATTTATGTTTTATTTATATGGCAATAAAGCGAATAGATGTCAAAATTGTTAGTAAGCTGTGATTATTTGATTAGTGTATGCGCCTTTTTTATGAATTTGTTTGTTTTTAAATTTATAGTGTTATTGCCACAAAAGAGAGTTCAATTTTATTGAAAGTGCAAGGGTAACCTTAACGCAATTGATCGTCATTCCAAAAAGTAAAAATGCCTAATCATTTAGTGATGCAAACGTGCGCCTACATGCGTTGAAAACGATTGTTAATACCATTCAACCATAATACAATATCTTCATCAACGATCACTAGAGTTTTCCATTTTCTTTTGTTTAATTAATAATGAACACCTACTAAATAATAATGTAATTTTAATAATATAATGATAAACTTTTAACACTGTAATTTTTTTGCTAAGAATCGCTAGAAAAATGTATGGCATGAAAAATGTATGGCGACCTTGTGGAACTTTATTATTCTTTCTTATGTGGAACTTTATTATTGTTTGTGGAACTCTATTATTGTTTATGGAACTTTATTATTGTTTCGTATGTGTAATAACCCCCTCTATCACCGACATTTCGTTTGCGGAACTTTATTATTGTTTCGTATGTGGAACTTTATTATTGTTTCGTATCTGTAATAACCCCCTCTATCACCGACATTTCGTTTGTGGAACTTTATTATTGTTTTGTATGTGGAACTTTATTATTGTTTCGTATGTGGAACTTTATTATTGTTTCGTATGTGTAATAACCCCCTTTATCACCGACATTTCGTTTGCCGAAGTTTATTATTGTTTCGTATGTGTAATAACCCCCTTTATCACTGACATTTCGATTGCGGAACTTTATTATTGTTTCGTATGTGAAACTTTATTATTGTTTCGTATGTGGAACTTTATTATTGTTTCGTATGTGTAATTAATCACTTTATCACCGACATTTCGATTGCGGAACTTTATTATTGTTTCGTATGTGAAACTTTATTATTGTTTCGTATGTGAAACTTTATTATTGTTTCGTATGTGGAACTTTATTATTGTTTCGTATGTGTAATAACCCCCTCTATCACCGACATTTCGTTTGTGGAACTTTATTATTGTTTTTGGTATGTGGAACTTTATTATTGTGGAATTTTATTATTGTTTATGTAATAACCCCCTCTATCACCGATATTTCGTTTGTGGAACTTTATTATTGTTTCGTATGTGTAATTAATCACTTTATCACTGACATTTCGTTTGTGGAACTTTATTATTGTTTTTGGTATGTGGAACTTTATTATTGTGGAATTTTATTATTGTTTAATATATGTAATAACCCCCTCTATCACCGACATTTCGTTTGTGGAACTTTATTATTGTTTCTTATGTGTAATAACCTCCTCTATCACCGACATTTCGTTTGTGGAACTTTATTATTGTTTCTTATGTGTAATAACCCCCTCTATCACCGACATTTCTTTGGTCCACTCCTTACGTGACAATGTATAAATAGATTGTAATATATAGCGAATATTTTTTTATTGCTGTATTCAGACGGATATCTATACATTGTGTATTAACTAGTGTTACTAATATATAAAAGTGGCTGTTAAATTAGGGATGTTTTAAGTGCCAAATAGTATCGATATATATCGTATCGATATATTTAAAAAGTATCGATATCGTTTTTGATATATTGAAAAAAAATCGATATATCAGTACAACTTAAAAATAATATTGTGGTCTTAAAAAATATTTTGTCACTAGTTAGCTCAATACCATCTCAGATTACTAAATAAATATTAATCAAAGAATATTTATTCTAATAAAGGTATCTTTAACTTCTGAGTTGCAAAAACGCATGATGGTGCTTATTTTTTAAATGTGCTGCTAAATTTGTTACCTTACCACTTGTCTTGTAGATTTTTCCGCACAGACTACACGAAACGTTTTCTTTGTTTATTTAAAAAAAGTTCCATACAACACTAGACATGATATACAAAACAATTAAATTCACTTCACTCACTGCAATATAATTGAATGCAATCATAAATTATTTTTAATAACTTGAGTGCAGAGTGAGCGTTCACAGTTTGAGAATTTAAGGTTAATTTTTTTATATACACACACAAGTAAAGAATGAGTTAACAAACACGAGTTTTTTTTTAATTCGCTCCGTTCTTGTAAAGCTTTGAATTCCAGCAGTTTTTAGTCGATAGCGATAGGACAACAGTATTTAGTGTCGCCATTGGAAAAATATATAGATTTTGATACGTTTCCGATACTTGATATTTTATATCGATACATCTAAATATTAAATATCGCCAACAATATTGATATATCGCACTTCACTCACTGCAATATAATTGGGTATTTGACTAATTTATTTTTTATTTCATTAATCATAATTTCAAGGTACAAGCTGATGAAGAGTGAAACAATTTTTAAATAATCTTAAAAATTGACCGAGTTATAAAAGTTTGAATTTAACCTTTAGACAAGGACGGCAATACTGTGTTGTGAGGTTATTTTTAATATTGCACATTATATTCTACGAGAGGAAAACAGACAGGGATATACCCAACTCTATCCGTATCTTCAAATTTAGAAGTCTACAAATGGCTTATTTTTCAATCAATTTTTGAATTTTTTTTAAGACTGGTTTTTAGTTAACTTAAATTTCACAATATTGTACGAAAAATATCAAAATTTAGAATGAGTCAACTACCGTATTGAATGATTATTTTGAGTAACTTGAGTGCAGAGTGAGTGTTCAGCCTGACGCTTTGAGGTTTTTTTTTATATACACACACAAGTAAAGAAAATCATGGACAAACACGAGTTATCTTTGATTCGCTCCGTTCTTGTAAAGCTTTGAATTCCCGCAGTTTTTAGTCGGTCGCTATAGGACAACAGTGTTTAGTGTCGCCATTGGAAAAAAGATATCGATTTTGATACGTTTCCGATACTTGATATTTTATATCGATACATCGATATATCGAAATATCAAATATCGCAAAAATATCGATATAGAGAATAAAAAATACCGATATATTGGTACATCGATATCTTTTCAACAATCCTATGTTAAATTTATCTGATACGACGACACCAATGACTACTTAAATCCATCTTATAAATTGAGAAACTATGTTCTCATCTTATTTAAGATCCTTACATTGTTTCCCAGTTAATACCGCGGAAAGTTTACTCTCGTTGGAAGATGTCCTTTATTATGTTTAGCTTTGCAGAATAATGCCTCTACTGATTACCATGCAACTAAGGAGTCATCACACTTAATTTTCTTTTGACTTGCTCGAATGTCTAAATCCTGCAATGTATCCCACAAATTGTTCAGATGTCTCCTTTACGTCAGAGTCTGTTATCCCCCAAAATAAGTGTAAAAATTCACCGAACTTATATCGTACCAATGGTGATTCTACATCTTCTAAAGTTATTATTTTAATACCGACACACAGAGTCAGTTATAATGTTTTTTTATTAATTTAATTAACATCATAGGGGGGCAAATTTTTTATAATTTTATTTAATTCCTAAGAATAACAAAACAATAGGTTGCCATATATCTGGGTGATGGTTATATGAGCTCGTCAGTGACCAGGGGTGGATTCATCATGTATACACCGTTTGATTCCTTGACGAAAGAGGTTGTAAGTAGGAAGGTAGGTAGGTAAGTACGTACAGGTATATACAAAGGCATGCAGCAACTGAGATATTGGTAGGTGTTTAAGTATATACGGGTATATACAAAGGCATGATGCAACTAAGACATTGGTGGATAAGGAGATAAGTATGTGCAGGTATATACAAAAGGCGTGAAGTACTGATTATGGTGACATGAACGTATATAGTTATATAATATATATATTATATATATATATATATATATATATATATATATATATATATATATATATATATATATATATATATATAATCGAAATGAACTTCGGTATACTAAAATTCGGTATACTAAATTCGGTGTACAAAATAATGAAAATACTAGCATTTACTTGGAAGTTTTGCAATGCAATATTATTTTCGAACAAAAAGTAGAAAAAAATTACTTAAATAATTTCGAAAAATATTACTATCCGAGTTCTGTGGAATCGGTGTTAAGTTCAATGTGGCATTTGGTATGTATATGTGTGTGGGTATGTATTGTATTAATTTGGTATGTATATCTGTGTGGGTATGTATTGTATTAATTTGGTATGTATATCTGTGTGGGTATGTATTGTATTAATTTGGTATGTATATGTGTGTGGGTATGTATTGTATTAATTTGGTATGTATATGTGTGTGGGTATGTATTGTATTAATTTGGTATGTATATGTGTGTGGGTATGTATTGTATTAATTTGGTATGTAAATGTGTGTGGGTATGTATTGTATTGAAGAGAGAAAGAGAGAAGCGTCGACTTGGTTTCATCAAAATAGGTAAAAACATTTCTTAGTCCTACCTACACAAACATACATACATACATTAACACAACACATGTTCCTCCAAACGACGTGAATGCCCGCCGCAATTATAGTTCTCTACCTACTAAACGCGCACCAGCACGGTTGTCCGCGTCGACAGCAAAGGTGTACGATATCGGTATTTTTTCGTATTAGGTGACCCTGTTACCAGTATATATAAATAACAGGTATGTATACCTGTTACAAAATATTAGGCCGTACGCGACACGCATACTTTCTTATCGGGTGTTCCGTCGGCACCAATAAACATGGCGCGCTTCTGTTAATAATAATCTAATTCCATATTTTAAAATTGGATAGTTAATTGAAAATGAAATTAAGTAACAGTATTTACGTATGAAATGTAATCCCCATTTGTTTCTTTTGCAGTCCAGTGATAGTTTTGCAAGTGGGAATAACACAAGCCGGCATTTTAAGCTATATTGTCGCGTAACCTTTCAGCCTTTTTGCGTAGTTTTTTGGACACACTATCGCACGTGTTCTCGCCTTCTGGAGTACTCATTATTCTAAGCTTCCAATGATATAAAACCTTTTGTCACGGATCTTCAGAGACAATGAATGAACACGTGCGCGCCAAATGTCGACACGCAATGGAGTTTAGATTAGACGAGAGAATATCTAGTATGAAGCAAGCACGACGTGTCAGTATATGAGATACTAACTTATCCAAAAATATGATACGTCCACAAATCAAAGAAGAAAGGAGATATGCCATATGCAGTAATTGGCTATTTACTTGTTTTTTTAAACTTTTAAATTGTTCTGTTTTGCATTATAAGCACATTACATTTATATTTCCAGGATATATTCCGTATTTTTCATATAAATAATTTTTAAAGTTTAAATTATTAAACTCGGGCTAAAAGCGCAATTTCTGTAATGGCGGCTAGCGTGACGTCACACGCAATGTAAATATAAACAGTCCTGCCCACTAAAGGGGATTATTACTTATTTTCATATTAAAATGGTGTATAAATGGCGTGTAGTGCCACAATGTACAAATACGTCTATAAAAAGCCCGCACAGTTCGTTTCAATGCCAATGAATCCTAAAAGACAAAAAAAGTGGCTGCAATTAGCCCGAAGAGATCCAAACAGCATTATAACTCACTGAAATATTTTTATGTGTGAAGATCATTTCGATGTAAGTAATATTTGTATTTTAAACATTATTATCGATATCAATGCCTATAAACCAAAAGAATAAGAACATAACATTTTCGTATGAATGCGTTTTACTCGCCTGTGACGTCATCTGACTTTTAACCAATAACAGGGAGTTTGCGACGCTGAGTGAATTTTAAAAAAATGTTTTTTTTTTACAAAATATAAACTTATTCTTTTGAAAATGAAAAGCAATACGCTTATTTACGTTACAATTCTAATAGGGTGACAACGAATTGTGGTATATTTTCGATGTTGTCAAATAGCCTATTACTTATAAGCAAAGCGTGTCATTTTCGTAAAGAGCGAGAAAGCAAATAACCAATCATATCGAGCGCACTTGACCAATAGGAGCGAAGCTATATACACTACGTATTGATTGATCTATACGCGTAAGTAAGCGCCGTCACCCCGTAGGAAGAAATAGTTATGATTTTTAAAATCTTCGAATAAACTTCATGGAAACCTTTATAAAATATTCTTGGATTGTTGTTGCAGATAATCATAGTACATTTTACCATTTTTGCAAGTTAAAACAAGGATTTTTTATGAATAAAACAGGAGATGTAGCACGTCTAAGTACTAATATTATACTGGCAGCGAGATGGCGATAGATATATTGAGTGTGTTCAAAGTGTGTACGTCGGGTGCGAAAACTGGACGACACGTATACACATATTTGTATGGCGTCTCCCTTTCGTTCTATCCTCATTGGACACGTCACAAATATGAGCCTATTACGTGGAAAGTCTTTTGTTTCATTCTTTCCTACGAAGGAATTTATATGATGAAAGGGATAACTTGTATACGTCCATAATCGTTTCGTTTCTTTTGCTTTTAAGCATTTGAGTCACTACAAAGATAGAGATAGAGATATTTTTTAACAGATAAAAAGTATCAGTATGAGTATAACTGTTCTAAAATTATTGCATGTTACGAATATGAGCTTATTATTTCGAAAGAATTTTGTTTTATTCTTTCCTATGAAAGGATTTATACGATGAAAGGGATAGCCTGCGTACGTCCGTAATCGTTTTGTTTCTTTTGCTCTTAAGCATTTGAGTCACTACAAAGATAGAGATAGAGATATTTTTAACAGGTAGAAAGTATCAGTATGAGTATAACATTTCTAAAATTATTGCATGTTACGAATATGAGCTTATTATTTGGAAAGTATTTTGTTTTATTCTTTCCTATGAAAGGATTTATACGATGAAAGGGATAGCCTGCGTACGTCCGTAATCGTTTGTTTGTTTTGCTCTTATATGAATAGTTAAGTCATTACAGAGAGAAACAGATAACTGCGTATTTTGTAACAGATATGTGTGGGTCTTTATACGCTAGTACGTCCGTTCCACGCAAATACTTCGTACTCATACGGATTACAGTATATACGTCCCACCTCTAGACGACAGGGTGACCAAACGCGCCTATGCTGTAAGACGAGAGCGCCCGTGCGGTTTTCTCAGTACTCGCATTCGTAGCCAGGGGTCGTGTTACAGGGCTGGCAGCCGCCGTCAAATGCGACGTGACGGTGTCGAGTTTCGTTCGATTGTTTTAATTTCGTGCGCGCCCCTGCGCCGTGCTCGCACTGTGACCAATTGTTTAAGGACGGGTCGCGGCCTATGAGGAATCCGATTACGTACGCTATGCTGTTACCAATTAAATACTAATGGCCAAGCCATGTTTATATGTATATAATAATAAAACCATATATATATATATATATATATATATATATATATACATATATATATATATATATATATATATATATATATACATTTTCACTACGTCTCAAGCGAAAAGTCTTCAATCATGCATGTTACCTTTATAATCATAGTCAAAGTTTTTATTCAATATTGTTACATAAAACGTACTCAACCCAATGACTTAACAATATATAGACATTCCCCTATGCCATAAAAGTGACCCACCAAAAGACAATCTAAATTTGGAAAGTCTCGTGTTTTTGCAATTAGTCTTTCGTTGTCCACTCAAGCGAACAGACGTCAAAGTATAAAAAAATACGTCGTGTATAATGCATATCTATAAAATTACTCCGAAAAATTACAAAAAGTATGAATCCACCTATCATTTAAACGTATACTATTTTAATTGCCAACTTTTTGATATATATTCAGTAATACGGTAGTTGACTCATTCTAAATTTTGATATTTTTCGTACAATATTGTGAAATATAAGTTAATTAAAAACCAGTCTTGAAAAAAATTCAAAAATTTATTGAAAAATAAGCCAGTTGTAGGCTTCTAAATTTAAAGATACGGATAGGGTTTGATATATCCCTGCCTCTTTTCCTCTTGTAGAATACAATGTGCAATATTGAAAATGACCTCACAACACAGTATTCCCGTCCTTGTCTAAAGATTAAATTTAAACTTTTATAACTCGGTCAATTTTTAAGATTATTAATAAAAATTTTCACTCTTCATCAGCTTGTACCTTGGAATTATGATTAATAAAACAAAACAAATTTAGTCAAATACCCAATTATTTATTTTAGTCATATATATCTTTACTTCAATTAAAAATAATCTTTTCTTACTATTGTTGTTGACAAGGATACTAGTAATTTTCCATTTCGTTCTTCCCTAAGTAAAATGAAAGAGAAGTATAATGTGAACGTAGGTCGAGTTGGTTCTTTTGTTTATTGTTTTAGGGCTGCATCTATTTCTGCTTATCGTCGATATCGACATACGTATTTCCGGTTACTCAAAATAATCATTTGATTATTCCAAATTCTTGCTTAAGATATGTTAGCTTACTGCTATAAAATGACCCTTTTGAAGTTTCATCAGTATTAGAAAAGGCTATAAATTGCTTATTGTCTTATTATTGACAATATTTTATGTGTATTTAAAATATCACCGCTCGGTATTACAAATGTACTATTCTTGCTTACAATATGTTTGCTTACTGCTCTACAAGGACCCTTTTGAAAATTCATCAGTATTAGAAAACGCTATAAATTGCTTATTGTCTTATTATTAACAATAATTTATGTGTATTTAAAATGTCGCCGCTCGGTATTCCAAATGTACTATACTTGCTTAGAATATGTTTGCTTACTGCTCTACAAGTACCCTTTTGAAAATTCATCAGTATTAGAAAACGCTATAAATTGCTTATTGTCTTATTATTGACAATATTTTATGTGTATTTAAAATATCACTGCTCGGTATTACAAATGTACTATTCTTGCTTACAATATGTTTGCTTACTGCTCTACAAGGACCTTTTTGAAGTCTCATCAATATTAGAAAACGCTATAAATTGCTTATTGTCTAATTATTGACAATATTTTATGTGTATTTAAAATATCACCGCTCGGTATTACAAATGTACTATTCTTGCTTACAATATGTCTGCTTACTGCTCTACAAGGACCATTTTGAAAGTTCATCAGTATTAGAAAACGCTATAAATTGCTTATTGTCTTATTATTGACAATATTTTATGTGTATTTAAAATATCACCGCTCGGTATTACAAATGTACGATTCTTGCTTACTGCTCTACAAGGACCTTTTTGAAGTCTCATCAATATTAGAAAACGCTATAAATTGCTTATTGTCTTATTATTGACAATATTTTATGTGTATTTAAAATATCACAGCTCGGTATTCAAAATGTACTATTCTTGCTTGCAATATGTTTGCTTACTGCTATAAAAGGACCCTTTTGAAGTTTCATCAGTATTAGAAAACGCTATAAATTGCTTATTGTCTTATTATTGACAATATTTTATGTGTATTTAAAATATCACCGCTCGGCATTACAAATGTACTATTCTTGCTTACAATATGTTTGCTTACTGCTCTACAAGGACCTTTTTGAAGTCTCATCAATATTAGAAAACGCTATAAATTGCTTATTGTCTTATTATTGACAATATTTTATGTGTATTTAAAATATCACCGCTCGGTATTACAAATGTACTATTCTTGCTTACAATATGTCTGCTTACTGCTCTACAAGGACCATTTTGAAAGTTCATCAGTATTAGAAAACGCTATAAATTGCTTATTGTCTTATTATTGACAATATTTTATGTGTATTTAAAGTATCACCGCTCGGTATTCCAAATGATCTATTCTTGCTTACAATATGTTTGCTTACCTACAAGAACCTTTTTAAGCGTTCATCAGTATTAGAAAACGCTATAAATTACGTATTGTCTTATTATTGACAGTATTAACAATATTTCATGTGTATTTAAAGTATCACCGCTCGGTATTCCAAATGTACTATTCTTGCTTACAATATGTCTGCTTACTGCTCTACAAGGACCCTTTTGAAGGTTCATCAGTATTAGAAAACGCTATAAATTGCTTATTGTGTTATTATTAACAATATTTTATGGGTATTTAAAGTATCACCGCTCGGTATTCCAAATGAACTATTCTTGCTTACAATATGCTTGCTTACTGCTATAAAAGGACCCTTTTGAAGGTTCATCAGTATTAGAAAACGCTATAAATTGCTTATTGTCTTATTATTAACAATATTTTATGGGTATTTAAAGTATCACCGCTCGGTATTCCAAATAAACTATTCTTGCTTACAATATGTTTGCTTACTGCTATAGAAGGACCCTTTTGAAGATTCGTCAGTATTGGAAAACGCTATAAATTGCTTAATGTCTTATTATTAACAAATGTTATTTGTATTTCAAGTATCACCGCTCGGTATTCCAAGTGTACTACTCTTGCTTACAATATGTTTGCTTACTGCTCTACAAGGACCATTTTGAAGGTTCATCAGAATTAGAAAACGCTATAAATTATATATTGTCTTATTATTGACAGTATTAACAATAACATTATTATCATCGCTCGGTATTCAGGTTAATCCTTGAATAATTTCTGAATGTATGCATTTATTAACTTTAAACGTGGATGTAAGTTCTCCACAGATGAAATTCGGAAAATCTGTTGGACAAAAATAGTGGGGGAAGATGGAGGTGACGAAATTTGGTGTGGGTTATTTAAGAAAACAATCTTCATACAATATGAGCTTCTGTTAAATTTTGCTTATTCCAAACATTAAGAGAATTTTAGTAGTTATTTAACTCTAAACGGTCCATATTACTTTTCAATCAATAATATTGACTTTTCATATCGACATAAAACATCTCAACTCACTTGATGATTAGGGGCAGCGGATTCCACACAACCGACGCCCGTATACATCACACATGGTCAAGACTGTCAGTCGGACTTACTGGCAGTAAAAACGTATTTCTATTTCCCATTAACTGTCAGTCGAGTCGGAATAAAAGTCTACTTTACGGATCGTATGGTCCAATTCCTAAAGTATCCATACAAAATATGTTTTAACTGTCAATATATCCGACTGTGAATCCTGACCGTGTGTGGTGCATACGGGTGTTAGTAAATCCGACTGACAGTCCGGATCGTGTGTGGTGCATACGGGCGTTAGTAAGTCCGACTGTGAGTCCTGACCGTGTGTGGTGCATACGGGCGTTAGTAAATCCGACTCATAGTCCTGACCGTGTGTGGTGCATACGGGTGTTAGTAATTCCGACTGACAGTCCTGACCGCGTATGCTGCATACGAGCGTTAGTAAATCCGACTGACAGTCCTGATCGTGTGTAAACAACCCGATTCGATAATTGTAATTGTAATTGATAATTGTAATTTTTCGATAATTGTAACTTACAAATATTATCTGTTGTATTAGTTAAATGGCTCGTATTACGAATTAGCTAGAAAGCATATTTTGCAGTGACAGAATTAAGTAAATTATCACAAATTCTGACTTAGTTATTACTAATTAGTCTTAGGAATTAGCTAGAAAGCACATTTTGCAGTGACATAATTAAGTAAATTATCACAAATTCTGACTATCTATTGTTGGAGATAGCTTCTAAAGCTATTGAATGAAACATCTTTTGTGTCGATGCTTTTCAGCTGAGCTTCATAAGCATTAACTTATGTTAAAGAAATCTGGGTAATGTCCACATTAAGAAATCAAGGAACCGGGTGAAAGCTTCAACAAAACTAGTTTCTGAAAATACGTTCAGAAATATTCCAAACGTCCTTTTTGTGTAATATGTGTATATATTAATCTTGCTGCAAACATAGATGCAGCATAGGCACCGTGGGATTCTTCAACGACCAAAATATCCTAGCACAGTTATGTTCCTGATAAAACAGAAAGAAACATAATTATAGAGGATACGGGATGCTGTTTAAGCAGAGTTAAATTCTTGATTTTCCTTTACCCAGAAAATGGTCGAAGGAGTTAAGATAAGGCAGAGAAAGTAACTGAGCTGACAACCACTCATACAGGTCACTTGAAGCCGCTACTTACACGTGACAGACGTGAAACTTCTTTGGCGATCTATACCTCAATTTGTAAGTATATAGTAAAGGATAAAACGAAGAGAGCGAGAAAGAGAGAGAGGGAGGGAGAGTGAGAGAGAGAGAATATAATAAGTGTAAAGCCAAAGATTACTAAATTCGTATAAGAAGACTTTAATACTATTCAGAAAAAGAATATGAATAGAAATGCCGAAGAACGTCTATATGAATAGAAATGTCGAAGAACGTCTATATGAATAGAAATGTCGAAGAAAGTCACGAAGGTTTCTCTATCACTACTCAATATTAACACTAATTATTTTGTAAATAACAAGAGGCTGCGGAGCGCTCGACCGCGCGCTTCCCACCGCGCCAGCACAGGCCCCGCACCGAGCAGCGAACGCCGCCTAGCAACCGCCGCGTCGCGTGGCGTGCCGACGTTAATGTTTTGAGTTCTAAGCTTAGTTACCTATATTTGTCTTGATAGAGGCCATAGTAACTCGTATTCTGTGGAAATTTCAAGTGTCTACCTATTACGGTTCAAAAGATACAACCCTATGACAGACAGACAAGCGGTGGAGGCTCAGTAATAGGGTCCCGTTGGCACCCTTTGGGCACGGAGCCCTAAAAATAGCCACGATGCCAGTACCAAAATATAGCTAAATGCGCTTGAAGGAAATCGGGATGTATTGCTCTTCTTGTAAATTATATTTACGATAATTATATTGCGGATTTATAAATAAATTAAATTACATTTTTTTGGTAGTTAATAAATTAAATTAAATTTGTAATAAATAAATCGTAAATAGATAAATAAATGGACAAAGTTTTGACAGTTTACTTTTGACACCATAACGTACAAAACAGCTGATAGCAGTAGTGAGCGCCATTTTTGTTTATTTTCCCGCATGCGTACACATCTTGTCTTATTCCATCGTGTTCGTCTATCTCTCTCGGTTGTTAGCTAAGTACACGTTTTCAGTTCTTTTTGCGATAGATTCGTTACATTTAGTCCTCAACTAAATGTTCCATAAAATATGTTGCACAAAATTCGATCATGCCATTTTACTTATCGCGCCCAAAGACGTTTCACTTCAAAAAGTCGCCAAAGTCGAGAAGACGTTATTGAAAAAAAGCTTCAGTGAAAATTGCCAGAGGAGCAAAAATTACCCGAAAAATTGGGTATTACCCGAGAAGTCATTATTTGCTATCGTCTAAACATGCCAAAAATTACCACAAATGGGTAGCATGTATACTCAGGCTGCCTCAGGAAGAAACGCGCTGTTAATTGCTGTAGACAATTTTAAGAAGTTCTACTTCTATATCTTTTTATTCATCCCCAGAAGCATCCGCACGTGCCCGCAATACCCCCTGAAACGCCACCCCTAAGAAAAGACATATACAGACATATAACAACATTGTATTACATTTATTGTTTTTTTTTATTTCATAAGTAAGGCAACGTAAACTAACGCTTCTATAAATAAACGTGACGCGTGTCATAATGTTTTCAAATCGCAGGATGCGTCACGCGTGTGTCAGTAATCGCCAGATGTCTCGCCGTCTTGTTAGCCACGCCGCTAACGACCTCATCATTATATGCTCTAAAAGATTTTATTAATATGTACGTATATAAAGAGTACCTCATATACCAACAAGTAATTGACAGGCAAGCCTATGATAGACAAGGGGTGACGGCTGTTTAAATATCGCGCCAACGGAGGGTCGGTGAATTCGGTGAATCTGCATTTGCAGAATATCGATAACCTTCTTAGTTAAAAGCCTACGGCTGTTCCAGTGAAACACTTAACTTTTTAAGCTTAGAAAGCTTTAATGGAAACTTTTCAGATGTTACGGGAAGCTTTAGAGGATGACTGTATCAATTTGCGTTATCACGAGTGGTAAGGCAGACTGCGGCTGTTCCAGTGAAACACTTAACTTTTTAAGCTTAGAAAGCTTTAATGGAAACTTTTCAGATGTTACGGGAAGCTTTAGTGGATGACTGTATCAATTTGCGTTATCACGAGTGGTAAGGCAGACTGCGGCTGTTCCAGTGAAACACTTAACTTTTTAAGCTTAGAAAGCTTTAATGGAAACTTTTCAGATGTTACGAGAAGCTTTAGAGGATAACTGTTTGCATCAATTTGCGTTATCACGAGTGGTAAGGCAGACTCAAAGAAGGTCGGACATCGTTTGAAGTCAATCTCCGTTCTGGAAGACCTTCAAGTTCGAAGGACAACCCCCATGCCGCCAAAGTGAACAGACTTATTCAGCCAAATTGTCATTCAGCCATCCATAAAACCTGTGAGGATAAAAAGACTCTGGTGAAGTTGGAACCAATACTTTGATGTAGAATAAAAAGTTTCTAAACAAAATCAATTCAATTATAATTTCTAATGTTGCGACTTTAGAAAACGACAGTCAAGTGCAAGTAAAACATGTATCCGGAGGGTTCCATTACCGTAAAGCTTAGTAAATAGTTATATTACAATACCGTAAAGCTTAGTAAATAGGTACTTCTCGAAAATCTAGAAACCAAAAATTTAGTATGTTTCGTAATAATTCATCTTAGAACTATATATTAATTACTTTGAGCTTTTTCCTTTAGTTGTTCTATCAGACCTTTCTTCGTAGCAAAAGAAGATGGATGAAAACTGGGCTAGTGTTACAGAAATAAAGTAGAATTTAAACAGGAGATGGTTAATCAGAAAAAGACACAAAAAAATTACATATTTTTAATACATCGAAAATTAATAATAAATATTAATACGTAATAATAAAAAAATAACCAAGCATTTAATAACTTTTATTACAAAAAATAATTAACATCAATCATTGTTCAAATATGAAGTCATAAAGGAATTAAAAATAAACTGTTAACCGACAATCAGTCCAATGCTTGTATTATTAACCTTAATTAACGTGTACATTAACTAACACACGACAATAACGGTTGCCTTAAAGTTAACTTTAAAAATCGGCATGCCTATACGTAACCTAAAATACGAGATCCTATAAATTCAATTTCACTTCCAATAAACTAGACTCAACCTTGTAATCGCTTTAAATATTTCTTTACACGTTTCACACGTGTAGCGTCCCCGCAACACGTGTGACGCTCGGTCCCCGCAACACGTGTGACGCTCAGCCATCATCCTGAGACTCGACAATCAGCGCGTCCTGTCACGATTCATTCCTATTTATAGCCCGTCGCTCATGCCAACTACAACGGACGGAAACGATATTTGAACGTCACGAAACAAGGATAAACTCAATATAATTGCCTATGACGTATTATGACATGTAATGCATGTCACAGGCATTATATCGAAAAAAAACGATGGTGAAACCAAAAGTGCTGAATCCCAAATTAGGAGGACTCACGTGTCTGTCTGTCTGTCCGTTCGACTACAGCCTATTTTCTCCAGTGACGTAGAAACTTAAAATGTAACATAGTACTATAATAAACCTTTATAACTGCCATATTTTACACAAGCCAACTTTTTAAAACATTCATATAACTATTGAAAGAGGAAGCAAAATCGTTTTTTTTTAAATTTTATGTCATGGAGGTATCATTTGAAAGGACTTATGAGGGATATAGAAATATTTTTACCGTAAGTTTAAATTGGCATTTTTTTAAAAATAATGTGCGAAAATAAAGTATGCCCGTCCCCTTTTCCGAAACTACTCAATCAAAAATCCTGAAAAAAAACCATGTTAATAACACATAACTAGAAAAAAGCTATTAGGAACTGTCCTAGATCTTATAATTGTTGAATATTCATCAAGTTATTATGCCTGTGTAAATTATAGTAGGCAATATAATATATATTATTTATAAAGGCTTAAATGTATAAGGAACCGTCATAGTGCCAGTTCTACTCGCACTATACAGGTTTTTTAAATGATATTATAAATTTACATTAGTTAATTATATTTATTAATAAGTCTTAATTACAATCCGTAATCTAGATCTAACATGCCTAACAAAACAAACTTAACATTTTAAAATTTAAAAACATCGCGAATAGGACAAATATCTTTGACAACAATGACTATTAAAAATTTGGTGCATATTTATATATTCGACCCTATGTTGTATCATTAACTTAACGTATACGTTAGCTAAAGCACGACATTTACGATTGTCTTAATGTTCACTTTAAAAAGCGGCATGTTGTATCGCAATGGCCTTGTCTCAACCTTTATTGTTTGTTAAAGTAACGCTATTTTTCCTCGGCTTGAGAGAAAGTAGTAGCATCATCTTAATTTACGAGCAGAAAGAAAAGGACAAAGCTGTTTTGTCGAGGATGACAGTTCTTTACTTTATCTATGGATGACAGGAGATGTATTTTATAGGTTATTTTTTGTTACGCGTAAGTAATGTTTATTCTTAATGTTTACTCAAATTGTCAATTATAAATGTTGTTATTTAGATAGTCGTAAGTACATTACGAAAGTATTATTTGGTAGCATATATGGATCAGAAATATTGCTCAATTCTTGAGTACGGACTTTATTGCGTTTCTGCAAATGCAATATAATTTTTATGGGATGAAATATATAACGATGTTTGTTGGCATCTAATTTAATACATAACATAATTTTTATAAGGTAGTTATAAAAATGAGTCGTTTCACTTTTCAGTTCGCTAAAATAATTTAAAAAGGTTAATATTGGTGTTTCTGCTAATGCAATATAATTTTTATGAGATGAAATATATAACGATGTTTGTTGGCATCTAATTGAATACATAACATAATTTTTATAAGGTAACTATAAAAATTAGTCGTTTCGCTTTTCAGTTTTCTAAAATAATTTAAAAAACGTTAATATTGACTTTTCTGGAAATGAATATAATTTTTATGAGATGAAATATATAAAGATGTTTGTTGGCATCTAATTTAATACATAACATCATTTTTATAAGGTAACTATAAAAATTAGTCGTTTCACTTTTCAGTTCGCTAAACTAATTTTAAAAGGTTGGAGTTTCTGCAAATTCAATATAATTTTATGAGATGAAATATATAAAGATGTTTGTTGGCATCTAATTTAATACATCACATAGTTGTTTTACTTTTCAGTTCGCCAAAAAAATATAAAAATATTAAATTTGCCAAATTATTGAAAGATATATTTAAATAACCTATAAAGTCAGCCGTAACATCAAATGTTTTAGCTACCTTTACGTAAAGTGAAATAAGGCGCCATTTTAACTTACTTAGCTGTCAAGTTAAAGGTTTCATTGATGATAAAACATGCGGACGTCTGCTCAAAGACCAATAACTCCGTAACGTTTACGTTATTCTTAAAGTAACATAATACAACATAGGGCTGATTATCTCCATGGAAACGATTATTCTGATGAGATTTTCAAAATATAACCATATTAAGCATGTTAAAGTATTGAAGTAGTTACTTTATTGATTAGTACGTAAGTACTGTCAAGTATCGAGTATTATTGTAACAAAAGATGTTGGAAGAGGAGCGCGGCCCGCTCTCTACTAGATATGCAATGTCTATTCAAACATCATATCACGGAATTGTGCAAATGCACACTTCGAGCGAGAAAGTGTGAGTGTATATGTACTGGATTTTTATGCATACGACCATGAGTCAGGTCTTTGTGTGAGTAGGTTAAAATAGAGTGTACTATTTATATTGCTTAGTGTGCGTGCACCCAAATGATATGCAGGGTTTCGTATAGAGGTGAGCATTTACGCTAATCATGATAAACGTTACCACCTGTTAACGTTGATGACAATTAACTGTTGACCAAAACTGTTAATATTAACAGTTAATGTGTTTAGACGCGTACCATAGTTAATATAAACACCACGCCGAAAATGGCGGCGTAACGACGTATTGTTTACAAATTCCTAAGTGTTACATTAACACAATAAATTAAACCTGATAATTTTATGGAGCTTAAGTCATTCAATACGTAAAAAATAAATATGTAAAATAACGCTATGCGGATTGTTACTGAACTCGCGATTCATTTTAAATTTTTCTCCTAATATTAAATCTATAAATTAAATTAAAATATTTTAAGCAAAATTAGTTGTGCATTGTAAATATAGTGTTTAGATGATGGTAATATAAGAATAATGATGGTAATATGCACATGATGGTAATATAAGAATAATGATGGTAATATGCACATGATGGTAATATAAGAATAATGATGGTAATATGCACATGATGGTAATATAAGAATAATGATGGTAATATGCACATGATGGTAATATAAGAATAATGATAGTACTATGCACATGATGGTAATATAAGAATAATGATGGTAATATGCACATGATGGTAATATAAGAATAATGATGGTAATATGCACATGATGGTAATATAAGATTAATGATAGTAATATGCACTTGATGGTAATATAAGAATAATGATGGTAATATGCACATGATGGTAATATAAGAATAATGATGGTAATATGCACATGATGGTAATATAAGAATAATGATGGTAATATGCACATGATGGTAATATAAGAATAATGATGGTAATATGCACATGATGGTAATATAAGAATAATGATGGTAATATGCACATGATGGTAATATAAGAATAATGATGGTAATATGCACATGATGGTAATATAAGAATAATGATGGTAATATGCACATGATGGTAATATGCACATGATGGTAATATAAGAATAATGATGGTAATATGCACATGATGGTAATATGCACATGATGGTAATATAAGAATAATGATGGTAATATGCACATGATGGTAATATAAGAATAATGATGGTAATATGCACATGATGGTAATATAAGAATAATGATGGTAATATGCACATGATGGTAATATAAGTATAATTAGTAAATTTATTAACTTGAAAGCTAATGTAATATATACGTTATTTCTCCAACAAATTTCATTATCTGACGTAAAATAACTCCAAGGATCACTTTGTTTAAATCTTTCAGATATTTTGAATAAATTTACAAAGTTTTTTGGCCCACACACAAACAAATATCCAATAAATTAATGTTGATTATGAAGACTAAAAGTTACTGTCTTTGTAACTCTTTAAAAAAAACACAGTGAGCCGTCACGGGACGCCTGGCAGATGTGAAACATCGTGATCGTATAAGTAATATGCATAAAAGACAAGATTATTACAGGAACTAAATATAGCATAATGAAAAAATAATATTACGAATTTCTTACAGAAAATGGTGACTTTATTTAATAAACATTTATTTACAATTAATACAAAAATAATAAAGCACAGGTTATGTGTACCGAAGTAAACAACAGCGTCGAACTGAGTGAGGAGGGGGTCGCGTAGTCGGTTGCGCATGGCGACACGTCGCCATACCGTACACTCTACTACATATAGACTATATATATACCTTAGTATAGCGTGGCGACCCGTCGCCACGGCAAGCGCCGCCACGCCAAGGTTCCGGTTTATACCTGCGCCTATAGATGTTTCACATCAAAAATTTAAAAATGCAATTTGATATAAAAATTCTCGTATTTAAATCTATAAAAAATAACTAGTAATAAAATATCAAATATTTTCACTAAAAGATCAGGCACAATTAATTTCTTATTAACACTAAAATAATATGTAAAATGTTAACCATAAAAATATCCACCACATAAATATAGATTATTAACACTAAAAAGTTACATTCGTTTCAAACTTTCGTAAAAAAAGTCTTCTGAATATTAAATCTGTAAAAATAAGAACTAGTAATACAGTATAAAATAATTGCGCTAAAGATCGCAATTAATTTTTTATTAATCTCAAAATTATATGGAAAACGTCGAAATTAATAAACTATCGGACAAATCTTTAAACCTTCACTCATTAACCTTCATTACGCAATAACCCTCAACAAAAGACTGGTCGCCAGCCTGATAATGCACAAACCTCGATTCGATATATTCAATTGACGAGTGTCAACATTTAACAGTTAACAGTTAGCGCTTAACGTTGATAAACGTAAACACGCTAACGGAATACTCGAATGTGCGTTAATATAAAAAGCTGTCAACTTCAACCGTTTATTAACTGCAAGTGTTGATCAACTGTAACTCATTTTTTCGTCAACTAATCGTTGACGCACGTTAACGTTGAGCGTTAACTGTTAACCGTTTATCGAATCTGCTCTAATTTCGTACATATGGACTTCTAGTAAGACTGGATCGCGCGTGCCTTCCAACATCTCTGATTGTAACGTGGACGAATATGATTGTAGCGAGTACGGTCGTATTTTTATTTGTAAGACACTCATGAATATATCGATGGGGACTTCGGTTTTTTTAATTTCCCGATGGTTAGACCTTTGTATCGATTTTCATCCACCCCCCCTTCCCTTCCTCCCAAGCCCAAGAAGTTATCAAGCAATTTCAATTCAGTGAACTTACCTGGTAAGCTCTGCGTAGCTAATTTGACAACCCTGCGTGCCCCTGGAATACCCGCATCATATTTCTATCTCACTCCAGCTACACAGATCTAGATGATTCACTAGTCACGCGTTAATAAACAAAAAAATCGCACGATCATACTGAGAGTCTCTTCCTTTCTTCATGTCCGTTAAAAATGTATCATCAACGGAGACCAAGACACCGATGACGCCACCTCGGAGAGGCTTAGGCCAAAATTTGGATAGCCAGCACGCCAGACCCAACGGCCGCGACTCTGTATAGACGGCGTGACCTTGGCATTAGCGAGTCAACCCGAGCAGTGACGGGGCCGCATCTATAGGCCGCGTGAACTAACGCCGAAAACTGATTCTTACTTGAGCACTGACCTATCTCACTTCGAAGACCATTCTGCATGAAAAGTAGTGTACGTGTGATGCAAACATAATATAATAAAGCCTTTATTCACTGACCTTAACCGTTTTAGTGCAATGGTTTTTTACTCATATATACATGAAAATGCCAAAGAAATCATTTGTTTTTGATGTCATTTATCCTTGTCACGAAAAAAAACTGTATCTCTTCCAAAAAATATCCAATTTTAATAATTTTTTCGGCGTTTTCTTAATAAACACTTGTACAGGGATAATAAAAGACAAAGGAAATTATAGAAATATATATTGTGAACAAAAATTATAACAAAAACTGAAATCAAGGTCACATCGTATTTTCGCAGTCCGGTACATCCTCCGTATCAGCAAAATAATTATTATCGTCACTATTATCACTATCACTCAAAATTTGCATTAAGCCAAATTGTGAGCGCATAAAGCAGCAAAATTAGCGATGTGTGCGAGCGACCTCCCCTACCGCGCGCTAAACAGCAGCTGATTTCGCAAGCATATCCGCGCTCGTGGCAAATTTAGTTAGTATGCGTACGAGCGCGATGGTGCTCGTTGGCACTCTGACGGTTAATATACAGTTTTAACTTATACTCTACACAGAATAATATTTATTTATAAGATAAAATGTTCGTCAGCAGCCAGTTTATTGGTCAGGTTGGCCCTTGACATAGGCTTCCCCCATTGTCTTCCACTCATCTCTATTCCGAGCTAAACTTCCCCATCCTTTTAGTAAATCATACTCCCATCTTTTGATTTGACGTCCTTTTTGTCTTTTTCAATTTCTATTCTTTCGTCCATTTTTCTTTGTTCGTTCTCATGATGTGACCAGTCCAGTTTCATTTGAGTTTCCTTATTTTTTGTAAAACATCACTCATCTTATTTCTTTTCCTTATTTTGAAGTGATCCATTTGTCCTGTAGCCTCATGTTTAGCATACTTCGTTCCATGTTGCGTTGGCAAACTGCAAGTTGTTCGTAGCAGGCTAAGATTGACATCTACACGTAAGACAAGGGAGAATGCATGTGTTGTACGGTTTCTTTTTCACTGACAATGGCATCGTTTCGTTTTTAAATATCTCTAGATGGAAACATAATAGCATACAATAAATATTTTTCAAATGAACATCTTTCTTTAAAGTACTCTTTACCAATATTGAAAAATTTAAAACGCTTGCAGAAGCACTATGGTGTCTGTTTGTCGAAGATGTGTTATGTCAAATGGACTCTCCATTTGAAATAGAGTTGAAATTTGGCATAGGAAGTAATAAACCAATTCGGAGGACAATTTCAACTGGTACGAGATGAAGAGAAAATTGTTTCAAAAACATATTAAAAATCGTTTTTTTAGTAATTTTTTTCTAACAAACTTGTCAAAAAGCTAATAAAAATCGACAATATCTATAACGAGATCTATAATAATTAAAACTTATCAGCGTCATATTTACATGAGATATTTTTTTGTTAAAAACGGTATAATTATTTAAATCAACAAACAGCTAAAAATAATGACTGATTTGAATTACAAATATTGAAATTATCATTTAAAAAAAAATTAATGGTTTTTTTTACGAAGTTAACATGACATAGTTTTTTACGAAGTTAACATAACACGATTTAAACGAAATTAACATAACACGGTTTTTACGAAGTTAACATAACACGGTTTTTACGAAGTTAACATAACACGATTTTTACGAAGTTAACATAATACGGTTTTTCATAAAGTGAACATTACACGTTTTTTTTTAAATTAACCTTTTACGAAGTTATCATGTTACAAAGTTACCATAACATGGTTCTTACGAAATTAACACGATGAAGTTACCATAAGATGTCTTTTTACGATGTTAACATAATGAGGTTAACAAAACACGGTTTTTACGAACGCTACAGAATCGAACGATCTGGCACACATCATCCAGATATCACGCATATTTCAATACACGTATATTGAAATTAAACAATGTTACTGAAACTAATAATACATTTTTCATTTATACTTAGAAAGATTTGAAAAAAAAATCTTATCGAGCGGTAGAATATACATCGATTCAAGTACTGTACCTTCCGTCATGGAAGTTACTTTCACCACGTTAACTTCCGTCACGGAATTGTGATGAATCCAAATAGGAAAAGACCGGTAGAAAACTTATTTATGGAGGTGGAAAACCAAATGAAGGTCTAAAAAAGTGGGGAGATTAAACAGGACTTATTTAAACATGGTAATATATGAAACTATAAAAATAGGAGACCATTTATTGATATAAGGGAAACGATACAGACACATGCCAACATAGAAGAGGATGGAATTCCATCATTGCTGCCTAGGAGAAAAATTGCGTAAAAATATAGAGAAATGACAGATAATTAAAAGTCATAATTTTCTGCCATCAACAATAATTAGAGGAAATTTTGTTACATAAGTTCCATATCAGATTCTTACAAATAACGGCCGCCCTTTTTAATAATTAAATTTAACAGAAATTATTGAACAAAATAAATTCGCAATCGACCAATAAATAAGAAAACAAAGTCTTACAATAAGTTGCAAAACACAAAATTAACTTGCATATCTCGTACTGTCAAAACAACATAACCACAACAACGACAATAATAATTAATAGAACATAGCGAGTGCACTATAAATGCGGCCCCACTACGGTCGTTCGTACCGACGCCACATTTTAGGTATTGTTTTTGCTCCATTTTTTGCCTCATATGGTTCCTTAACGGCCATTTTAAACTTACACGCGCCCCCCACCACGTGTCGCCGCGCCGCACCCCACTCACTTACGTGCTCTGCACTAACGAGTGAGGACATAAAGGAGATAAAAAATGGGCCTAGTACAGAAATAGAATATAATAAAAAAAAACTAGTTTTTTTCAGAATATAGAAAACTAAACATATCAGCGACTAACAATCGGAAAGGGGCAAAAAATAAAATACATACAAAACAAAAAAAACTATCATCGTTAACGCGCATGTAGGTACTTTATATATAAAATGTTTTGCATATCAAGAATAATTAAAAACAAATAAAAATAGCAGTAAAATCTAAGTAAGTTCATAACGCATTTCTAGTGATGATCACAAAAAAATAATCATTATCGATCGTTATTTTTAACGTGTAGCCATTGCCTAATTTTTGTTAAAAAAATCTTTAACTGATATTGACATTCGTTCCTTCTTTCTTTTTTTATTCCGTGGCGATTATTCTCTCCAGAGAGAACTTTTACCAGTGTCAAGTTTAGAATTGGGTATTTGACAAAATTTTTTTATTTCATTAGTCATCATTTCAAGGTACAAGCTGATGAAGAGTGAAAAACATTTTAAATAATCTTAAATATTGACCGAGTTATAAAAGTTTAAATTTAACCATTAGACAAGGACGGCAATACCGTGTTGTGAGGTCATTTTTATATTATACATTATATTCTGCAAGAGGAAAAGAGACAGAGATATACCCAACTCTATCCGCATCTTCAAATTTAGAAGCTTATAACTGGCTTATTTTGTCAATCAGTTTTTGAATTTTTTTTCGAGACTGGTTTTTAATTAACTTATATTTCACGATATTGTACGAAAAACATCAAAATTTAGAATGAGTCAACTACCGTATTGTTGGTTAGGCAATACACTCCGAATATCTGTCACGGTTGCTTGATAAGAAAAATAAATTAAAGAGCAAAATAAAAATAAAAAAAGTTTACTATTATAGAATAAATTAAGCGAAAATATAAAAGAAAAATAAATTTATAGATGCAAAGGTGACAACAGTATATAGACGAATAAAAGTGTGTGTGTGTGTGCTTGTGTGTGTGTATGTGTGTGTGTATGTGTGCTTGCGTACGTGCGTGCGTGCGATATATATATATATATATATATATATATATATATATATATATTTATATGTATATGTGTATGTGTATATGTATATATATATGTATATGTATATATATATATATATATATATATATATATATATATATATATACATACACGGTATCGGGTAATAAATGTCGGCCAAAGAAAGACGTTATTCCTTGACTGATGATTTTCGTTAAAATTTAAAAGATGATTTTTTTCAGAGAATCTAAAATAATATTCATAATTATTTGTCATCTTTTTCGAACACACGATACTTACGCACATTTTTCAGCGCCGCTCGGGGGTATAACCCGAGAACAGCTGGAAGACATTGCCACTGCGGGTAAAAACCGCACTCCGGACAAGTATTGTGTGTGTTAAAAAAGTCATGTGTAATATTTTTTTTTGCACTCAACTAGAAAAAGGGTGTGTTTTACGTTTTATTTCAACGACAATTTATTCCTTTTGTAGCCAACGAATCGCGTCTTTTTTTGTCCGACACATATAACCAGACACCGTGGTAATACAAACAAGAAAACAGATTTAAGAATATACATGAATGCAGAAGATCCTAGATTTCAACATCGTTCTTCCTTATATATTGTATGATTATGTCTAGAATGGCGACTGATGATGATTATGTCTGAAGTCTAGATTAGTCTAGATGTTAATTGGTAAATGAATTTTCTGTTTTAATAATTTATAAATGAAAATTTTATTATTTAATGAGCATGCAAACATGAAATCAACTATCATCAAACTAACAATCACAGGATGACGATTCTCCGACACGCAGCCTAGACAAATGTGTGGGAATAGAACCCAAATGCATGCGAGATACCACAGAAATTTCCTTTCGAGAAAAAGCAAATTTTGAAAACCAAGATTTTGAATCCGGAAATACCCCGCATCCGTGACATGGGATGATCTTTCCCACGCCCTGTGCCAGTCAGATGCCATCCAGGAACAAGTCAGGATATTTCCCATTCCAGTCAAATGCAATCCAGGAACGAGTCAGGAGAAGGACATTTTCAATGAAATTAATATGAAACATGGATTCTCATTCACGGCTGCGAACCGGGTTTCGCGTCAACTATATCATTACCTGCTATACCGCAGTGACTAGGGACCCATGCAAGAACGATATACCGCAGTGACCAGGGACCCATGCAAGAACGACATCCAACCCCAATCTCTCCACATCAAGCGTAAGCTGCTTGGAGAGATCGGGATCTGATGTCGTTCTGTGTTGTTGTCAAAATGAGAGTATTTCTCGTACTTTGATAATTGTATTTACCTTTCTTCGACGACCCTGTTCCGGACGGCCGCACTAACCAATGCGACGATCGGGCGGCCATGGGTTCGTAACCCCTGGCGTAACAACCGGCGGCCGCACAAAGGGATCACTTAGCGGTATATAAGAAGGGTCGCGACGCTACCAAAATTACAATCATCGCATAGTCGGAATGATGGTCATCGAATACTCGGAATAGTCATCGGAATAGTCTTCGAAGTCATCGTTCAGTTCGAGTTCAACTACTAGTTGTAGTAATAGTATACTTTATAATTAGTATGTGTAGTTGTAGTAGTAAGGACGAAGTGTATTCATTGGTAATCGACCCAGCAGTCGTCTTCTGACTGACATAGTCAACAGCGACGTAGATCTGGTGAACGTCGAATCACGCAATCCAGCAACACTCAAGGGCGGGGCTCTGACTACTGCCTGTCTCGTCCCGCACAGACCCTATTCGGTTTTCAAGTTTTATTGATTAATACGTTACATCTGCGTATGGAGGATACAACGACATAACATATGTTTTGTTTCTTCGTGCTAGATCAAAAAGTTCCGTTGGAATAGCATTTACAAGCTATTTCGAGAAAAATTCGATTTTCATGAAATAAACAGGATATTTCATGGAAATCGGATTATATGAATCGAATTTCCATTAGGGTTTAGGGCATCTAACTGAGTTTCACTACGATGAACCATTTCTAATCTTTTATTTCACAATGAATATAATTAATCAAATCGCGAATCAAATCTTACAAAAATCGACCTTACGACTAACTAAATAATATACCTATAATACACAAAATCGCTACACAATAATGAGTGTATACACTTTACATTTCAATAATTATAATGGTTACATAATTATGCACTAAATATAATAATAAGTTCACATAGAATCTGATAAAATTAACAAACATGCATGATAATTAAATAAACAAGATACTTATATCCAGAGACTTAATTTCAGCAACGAATACTTGGTTACGAAGAGGATATCAAGGTAGGAAGGCATTTTTATGCATATTTCGGAAATGCACTCGGTAACATCAGACAACCGCACGGTACGAGTAACAACTCAGACTAACGACAGTTAAGTAAATTTAAGATAGATTGCCCTATTTATTATAAACCGCGTATATAGAACGCCTGTAAGCAGGTTTTCTTGCTCTTTCATATCTAAAACGTATAGGAAATAAGGGACAAACCGAATATTCGAATACGCGTATATAGAACGCCTGCAAGCAGGTTTTCTCACTCTTTCATATCTAAAACGTATAGGAAATAAGGGACAAACCGAATATTCGAATACGCGTATATAGTACGCCTGTACGCAGGTTTTCTTGCTCTTTCATATCTAAAAGGTATAGGAAATAAGGGACAAACCGAATATTCGAATACTCGAAGTCGTAATACTTTTGTGTAACATATATTGATTACTTGAAGTATTGCTTCATAGACAAATATTTACCGAATACCATGAGTATGAGTATTTTTATTTTGGAGAATTTACCGAATACCATGAGAATGCTAATGACATTTCTACATAATATCTCGTTATTGTATACAATTAAATACGTACCCCGACCTCAATATACATCAAAACGAAGCATTATGCAATTTCGGAACAATGCAATCGGCTAATTGACCTTCGCGAATCAATTTGTCGAGCGAAATCAAAACCATTATTGTTAATTTTCCCAAAGGCGACGCTTTACGCATTAACAATGGACTCGACATTTCGACAGAAAGAGAACGAGAGAGAGAAAGAGAGAGACAAAAGAAACTATTTAACCAAACGTCACGCAATAATCTTTACAATATCTCATTTTGTTACTTACTGTGTAACAACCGACCGCACCTTATAACGCACCGAGGGACTGATCACACTTGTCAGAATCAATTCGAAAGGGCAATATCCACTTGTGGCACCGGGTATTTATAAATTGTACATTCATTAAATAAATGTTAAAAAAATTTCTATTTTGTACTAGCTGTGCGTGCAAATTCGTTCGCGTGAACCTTCAGAAAATATTGTTAAGATAACTGTAAGATACACGTAACGTTATCTAATATAACAATTACAAATGTAAATTTATTTTAAACGAATGTTTAGAAACATCAAATTGTCATATCTTGTTATCATGGACTATTGGTTATCCCAGACTCAACAAAACCGAACAGCGAAAACTTCATCGATAACCAAACTAACTTTTCTTCGAAGCAATAGACCGATACTGAAAAAAACAATATTTTTGTATTTTTCAACTTTTGTTGTGACCCCTATATATATATATATATATATATATATATATATATATATATATATATATATATATATATATAAATTTGGGCAACACTAGTAGTGAGGTTGAAGTGTCCCATAACGTTGATACAATGTAAACTCTTTGTTCCGAACTTCTTTATAACGAAAATACCCCTATAATATAGACATTAACTGAGTTTGCTCAGTTTGTCTTAAAATCTATATATTAATATAGTTTTTACAACGGAAAAACCTTTCTTTATGACAAAACAATCCGCCATTATCTAGTCAAGGAATATATATTTTCGTTACTACGATATTTGTTATCCGTTTCCAGAAATTTACTGGATAATATCATTAAGATGTCGCATTTTATAAAAAAGTCATCAAGTTCATGAAAAACTGCTTTGGTTGTTTATTGTAGTAACTTGTTACCACGTTTGTCATTGCCATTTGTGATAGATCAGAAATGAGTTATCTTTAGGAAAGTTTAGTTTAAGATAGTTAAACGTTATGGTTATCAGTTGCGGAGTAAACCAAATTTGAAACTATATTTTTGATGTGTACTCTAGCAAACTGTGCGATGGTGATATGAGAGATTTGGTTGCTTTTATCTAAATAGTACTTGTTTGATTCAGCACACCGTATATATATATATATATATATATATATATATATATATATATATATATATATTTATATATATATATATATATATATATATATATATATATATACACACACATACATATATGCATTCGTGTACATTAAAGTTTGTCAATAAAGAAATAAACAAGAAAAATACACGCCAATACACAACCTCTATTATATTATTTACAAGTAGATACGGCCCAAGTTTAGAGGCGAAGCCAAAGCGAATGTCACTGTTGGCAACAAAAGTGATAATTTTTGTCACTTCACTATATGGAAACACGAAAACCATAAACAAGAAAAATACACGCCAATACACAACCAATATTATATTATATGCAGGTAGACACGACCCCAGTTTGGAGAAGAAGCCAAAGCGAATGTCACTGTTGGCAGCAAAAGTAATGAGAAGAAGCCAAAGCGAATGTCACTGTTGGCAGCAAAAGTAATGAGAAGAAGCCAAAGCGAATGTCACTGTTGGCAGCAAAAGTGATGAGAAAAAGCCAAAGCGAATGTCACTGTTGGCAGCAAAACTGATGAGAAGAAGCCAAAGCGAATGTCACTGTTGACAGCAAAAGTGATACTTTTTATCACTTCACTATACGAAAACACGGAAACGATAACCAAAAAAAAATACACGCCAATACTCAATCAGTATTATATTATCTACAGGAAAATACGACCCCAGTTTAGAGTAGAAGCCAAAGCGAATGTCACTGTCTGCAGCAAAAGTGATACTTTTATCACTTCAAAATACAAAATACAAATAATTCGAAATTCAAATAATTCTCTTCTCAGTTTCTATCTTATTCACGCACGTACAAATAAAACATCGGGAGCGAAACAGACGATTATCTTTTCGGCCCCCCGCTTACTGCACCTCTCCTCTAAGTTGCTGAAGTCGTACCCCTATAAATTAATATCGAAAGCGTCTCCAGTAAGCCCGTTGTTCGCCGTCGAGACGGTCGTAACTCTATAACTATCTACAATTGCATTAATTAGTATAATTACTATGTTGACATCAAATATCATCCGCCGACAACGCGACGCTTCAGACCTCCGATAGCGCGACGCTTAAGCGTTCTTCGGCGACACGACGACAATGATGTAATAATACCCCGCATAACGCGCCCGATAAACACGATCATATACATCGCCCGGACCGCGCCCGGTTGATTTAATTATTTTTTTGCGCAGACGACAGTGAGCGATCACGGCAGTCGGGCGCTGTGACAGCCACTGACGATAAGCCGCCGTGACTTCCACTCCACAAACGAATAAACACGTATTTACGACAACTGAGCAGACGTTACGTTTTGCATACATCGCTGCACTGCGGAACGATTTAATTAAGAAAAAGACAGACAAAGCAAAATGCGTTGGATACTTTGCCTATATCTCGCAAAATGGTATCAGAAATGCTGTATCAAAAAAAAATGTTACTAAAGATTTTTTATTACACTTTAACAAACTACTTAAACGACGCTCCACTCAAAACAGGGTGCCTGAAAAAAATTGTCTCCCCAAGTTCGACTTCAAAAAAATTTAACTTTTGAATTGAAAACTTCTTTTGGCTCATACAGTTAATTTTTTGATGGAAAAAAAATTACGGGTTCGCGTTATGTCACAAGTGCGACGCACTGCGGGTATACACAGCGGTAGGCAGTACGGCCGAACGGTTCGACGGGCTTCAGGTATACTCGGCGGTAAGCCGAGTACGGCCGAACGAGGGGAGCGTCGAGCGGCCGAGTGTAGTATTGTTTGCGATCAGGAAAAAACTTCGAGTTCGCATCGCCGTACACACGGCGGCAGGCAGTACGGCCGAACGATTCGACGCGCTTCAAGCATACCCGGCGATAAGCCGAGTACTGCCGAACGAGGGGAGCGTCGAGTGGCTGAGTTTGCGATCAGGAAAAAACTTCGAGTTCACATCATACAGTGTGACGTGTCCCGTATATAATCAACGACGGGCCGAGTATATCCGAACGAGGGAGTAATTGAGCGAGTAATAGTTATATGTATTACGTGCTCTCTCCCTGTCTGCCGCGCTCAGAGTACACTCATTATATAAATTTCACTTTTATAATGAAGACACATTTTCCTCTTTCGACAAATGTATTTATTCATTATGCGGTGTATTTTGTTTATATAAATTAACTGAACCTATTTGTATGCTTTAATGTACCGTTTATTATATTATTAGGTGTCTTGAAAAAAATATTCCTTGTTTTTTAATTTTCGTGTTCAAATTTTCCCACATACGCAATATAATTATATTGATTGCCCTATTTTTGAGTACTATCGTATGATCTTTAGCACACGTAATTTTTTTTTCTATTTTTAATGTATCATTTATTATATTATTTGGTGTCTTGAAAATAATTTTACTTGTTTTTTAATTTTCGTGTTCAAATTTTCCCACATACGCAATAAAATTATATTGATTGCCCTATTTTTCAGTACTATCGTATGATCTTTAGCACACGTAATTTTTTTTCTATTTTTAATGTAACATTTATTATATTATTTGGTGTCTTGAAAATAATTTTACTTGTTTTTTAATTTTCGTGTTCAAATTTTCCCACATACGCAATATAATTATATTGATTGCCCTATTTTTCAGTACTATCGTATGATCTTTAGCACACGTAATTTTTTTTTCTATTTTTAATGTAACATTTATTATATTATTTGGTGTCTTGAAAATAATTTTACATGGCTTTTAATTTTCGTGTTCAAATTTTCCCACATACGCAATATAATTATATTGATTGCCCTATTTTTCGGTACTATCGTATGATCTTTAGCACACGTAATTTTTTTTCTATTTTTAATGTAACATTTATTATATTATTTGGTGTCTTGAAAATAATTTTACATGGTTTTTAATTTTCGTGTTCAAATTTACCCACATACACAAAACTATGTAAAGTTATGTAGTATTCAAACTTACCAACACCTTACATATATACATATATAGTTCGTTGCGTACAATACAAATCGTAAAATACAATAATTAGCCAAACATTGTTATTTAAATATTTTTTTCTGATTAGACAATTTCTCAACAAATTCTGAACGATTGCATCTGCTGTAAACCTAGTACGGAACTCTAACTGCACGAGTTCCGACACACACCTGACCGCTTTATTATTATTGTTTTTAAAGTGAAACTTCGTTAGCGACACCCGAGTCGTTCTGTCACGTTAAAATTATGTAACGCATGAGAAAACTAAAAAATGCCGATCGGCGGCGGAACTAGCCGAGTGCTAACAATATGGCGGTCGAAAATATTAAATTGTAATGGCCTAGAGAAAGCAATTTAAAATATCGATGGTTTTTTCTTAATTGAAAATCTGTTGTAGTTGCTAGGACCGGGCCCGCTCTTCCAGTATGCTTTGGCGGGGCCATAGGGATCGGCAAGAGCTGCCCGTCCCGCACTTCCAACCACTTCGTCAGTAGCACTCATAACGTCGGAGCAACAGGTGCACCCCCTCCATTGCGCGATGCATAATTATAAAATTTCTTGCTCGTGAAGGAGTTCAAATGACGAAAATTTTCCAGAAATTAACTGCTCAGTTAAGTGACCAACATCGTGTGGGGGAAAACAGGCAGTAGTCAGAGCCCTGCACTTGACTGTTGCTGGATTGGAGGATTCGACGGTCACCAGATCTACGTCGCTGTTGACTATGCAGTCAGGAGAGAGCTGGCCGGGTCGATTACCACTGGATACTCGTTGTCGTTACAAGACAATTTCTTTATTACTTATATACTAATTATACAATATATAATTACTACAACTCGAAGTCGAACTGATCGATGACTATTCCTACTAACGATGACAATGATTTGGCAGTCTGTAAGAGAGCTCTTATATGCCGTTAAGTGATCCCTTTGTGCGGCCGCCGGTTGTCACGCCAGGGGTTACGACCCACGGCCGCCCGATCGTCGCATTGGTTAGTGCGGCCGTCTGGAACATATGATTCCGATAACGTTCGGTGCGATGTATTCGCGCGTGGTGATGTGGAACGGAGGAGACAGGGGAAACGTACCCTTGGCGCAGGAACATCACAAGCACATCATGTTACGGTATATTATTATATTTTCGTTAATTAAAATAAAGCATAGGACAACGGTATTGAGCGAAAAAAATACCGTAAATTAAAATAGTTTAATTACACTCTAATTAATAACACTGCAACAAAGCGACGGTCTCAGGTCAGGCAAGCGTATAGTTGGTGTGGCGTAATGCCACATATACCTAATTCGTAGACCTTTGCTCGTGGCTTCGCTCACGTGGAATATTAAATATCACGAAAAGTGTTTTTGGATGTTTATTACTCGATCAAATGGCTCAAAATTTTTCGTGAAACTTGGTACAGACATAGTTTATGATTCGACTTCTTAACCTTTATCGATTTCTTAGAATAAAAACTGTGCTTTTTTACTCAATAACAAAAAAGTATAAGTACCTCAACAGATGGCTCAAATGTAAACAATATATAAATATGGAAAAGTTTGTTTGTTTATTTGTATGTTCTCGCGAATCTCTGGCACCGTATGTCCGATTTCAATTTTTTTTTAATGTGAAAACGTTTTTAAAATGGCTTCCATACTAAGGTCCCACCAGAGGTAGGGATGAAGCGCTTTTGTTTTCCGCTTTTACATCTTCAGATCTCGTGATTCAAGGGTTGTATATAATCTGAGAACAGATCACTGTACGTTGCCTGTTAGTGCACTTACGCCATCATGGACTTACGTCACAATTCCAACGCTCCATACTAGCGAACAGATTTAATTGCCACACTATTACATACGTACTGTCGCCTATCCATATTCGTTTGTGTGTGTGTGTGTAAATTAATGTAGGGCTGTCAGTAGCGTACAGATAAAGAATATTTACTATTACTACATATCGATCTCAATCGTTGCGGGCAATCGTGCGGATCGAGAGACTAGACGCTATACATCAGCAACATAGCTGTTTCTCTTTCTAACCAATAGCGTCGACCGAATGACTGTCTGGATGGCACGCTGACGCAGTAACTTTGTACTGGCGCGTACGTCTTTATTATTACCTAATTTTATAAAATGTAATTATATAAATATATATTTCATACTATACATTTAAATGGGTGAAAATAATTTGATAATAATAATATTAAGATATAACTTAAAAAAAGTTACTTGGTGTGGATCCTAAAAATTAAATAAAATCTTAAATAAAAAAAATTTGTTTATTTATAAATGTGATACACTGAAATATTGTCTTCGTTGTACTTTTGACTTGATTAGATTTGCTTCATGTGAAAGATCTCTTAATAAACAATATAATACACATATGGACGACACTACAAGGATACGTTTTCCAACCACATCGCGTTCAAACGAAACAATAACTTTTAAGAACAATTTGAAATTTAAAACAGCTCAGTGACATGTTTGTTGACACAAAATTATAGATACTAACCAAATAAGTTGGTGATGCAAAACAAAATTATTTACAACAAACAAAAAGAGGGAGACAAAACAATCTCCTATTCTTATTGGTTTTATTGCTTTCTAAGCACTCGTACACAGCGCAATAACGGACCGTTAAGTTGGAATTATTGTAAATATTTTTTAATTAAGACTGAATTATAAAAGTTAAATTCAACCAAACATCGCAAAATTAAACAAATAACACGCGCACGCAGCAACCGGCAACCTTGGACCACGTACTCTTGATCGTACCCCTTATCTGCGGGTTACGTTAAACTGGCGGGGGGAGGTGAGTGTCGCTTCTTTACGCAGTAATAGTTAATATTCTTTGCTTACGTTATCGAACGGGGGAGGGAAGGGGGGGGGGCGAAGAAGGGTTTGGAATTCACTTTGTGCGACCAAACAATTAGTCATAACTCCACAACGAAGAGGGTAACACGAGTTATTTGTACGTCGTCGTGTAGATATTGAGATGCTCTAAAAAGTAAGCTAAGCACAAAAAATTAAGAAGTCGAATAAAAGGTTGTGCCCGATGAAAATTTACAAAAAACCTTTTAAAGTTGCTTGCTTCAGGTAATACCGCAATTACGAAAGTATTCGGCGCCAGAAGCGGTCTGGTGGTCCAGGAATTACGTTTTCACGCAAAAAATTACGTTAATGTAGTGATACTACCCATCCAAATATTTTTGTTGTGGTGACAAGCTCACAACATGGAAGATTACAGGTTATACATCATAACGCTATGATCCATATGAACAGAGCAATTAAGAAAAAAGGTAACAGAAGTTGGGGAACACTGCTTAAATGGTGCAAAATAGGTAGAGACCAGCATATTTATTGACTAATCATCTCGAGTATTCCCGCCAACATACCCCCGACCCTTACGACGGACATCGTTTGGCGAACGGAGAAGTAACAATCAGCGAACGCAGAGGGAGTGCAATAGGATTAAGATAATTCCACGCGGATGAAACCGCGGGTCACAGTTAGCATTAAATATACTGCTTACGTAGGTGAAAGTCCAAAACCGGTTTATAAACTTTAATTGAAAATCCACGCGGGTAAAGACTAAAAGGGGTTTATACTACTCGGAATTTAGGAATCCTAATTAGAATTTAGGAAAACAATCCAATTTAGGAGCTCCTGGTTACTCTACACTAAATCAGTATCCTAACTTAGTCCGAGAGAGTCCTACGCTGGTACAGAACTTTTGCAATGGTGCCTAGTCTGTTCCAGGATATAAAATAGCATGAACGGTTAGTACCATCAGAATCAATAGCGACAAACGAAAAAAAGGAGGTGCTAGATGAAAGAATACTTCTTATTAAGAGGCAAATTATGAAGTATTCACGTTTTAAGTGTTTATGGTATGCACCACACATGGTCAGGACTCTCAGTCGGATTTAATGACAGTTAAAAATGTATTTTGTATACTTTAGGAATTGGTCCGTGCAATAGGGCACGGTCGGTAAAGTAGACTCTTGTTCCGACTCGACTGGCAGTTAATGAGAAACAGAAATACGTTTTTAACTATCAATAAGTCCGACTGACAGTCCTGACCGTGCGTGGTGCATATGAACGTGAATAGGTGTGAGACCGATTAATCGAAGAAAGAATAATTTTGGATCAAAATTTTTTTTAAACGTATTAAGTAATCAATCGATCCCGTGAATCGATCTCAGACACTCAAAAATCGAGGTTCCATTTTTTCTTTACTTTTCAATAAGTCCGACTGACAGTCCTGACCGTGCGTGATGCATATGGGCGTGAATGTTTTTAATAGGCGTGGCAATCTTAGATCAATTAATCGAAAAATCGCTATTTTTGAGTCAACCAATCGATTATTTTAATCGTATTAAGTAATCAATCGATCTCAGACACACAATAAATGGGGTTCGATTTTTCCTGATACCAATTTTTTCACTTTCTGTAAAAAATGGCTAACATACTACGAAGAAATAAAAACAGTCTGAAAAAATAATACTGTCACATATTTTTTGTCATTTGTAGCGGTGGTTTGCAGGCAAAATCGCAGCTGATGAGAGGAAATAATTGGATCCAAGTAGCAGAGATTATAGGTACACTGTACATACCTTTGTTACTCAAGAGCATGTTTATGAAGTATTGGGAACTAAAATTATATTATTATTCTTCAATAAATAAAATTGTATAATAAAATTGATTGTTAAATTAAAAATATCTCTTCGCTTTGACTTAATTATTAGGAAGGCTTATACTTTTTATGACTTAATTGAAAATAATAAACGATAAAAGACCGATTATTTTGTTATGGTGTCTTTTTTGTTTTCCATATAAACAAAAGCTCAAAAACAAATCGAAAAATATCGATTTTTGAGACCTCGATTTTTTTGTGAATCGATCGTTCAGACTTCAAATCGAAATCTGAAGAATTATGTATTATGTAGATTCAAATTAATAAACGCCAAAATGTACCAGAAGCATGTCATGGCTATCGTTTATTTTGCCGCTCGCATAGATTCAGTTTATTTTTTATCTGTTATTTTGAGTAAATATATTCTTGTAATCATAGCTAATATTGTGAACGTGAAAGTGAGATTTCTCGTTTGTTTGTTTGTCTCGCGTTTGCGTCTTAACTTCTCGACTGATCTCCGTGAAATTTGACTTGTAGCCTTTATTACGGAGATAAACAATTATTACTTCAAAGAAATTATCTCATGGCTGCTTGTACACAGATCGTGGATGAACGAAATACTTTTTTGATTACTTTAATCCGCTTATAATGCTGCTTATATTTTAAGTTTTAAGAAAAAAAATGTTTCTTATGTACCAAAAATTGTCTTATGTATTATGTAAAGCTATGTACAGTTACACAAAGATAACTATTTTAACGAAGTTTAATTATACATATACAGTTTACTGGTATAATTTAAACCATATATATATATATATATATATATATATATATATATATATATATATAATACTTATATATATATATATATGTATTCATATAATGTTTAGAGATGCTATTTTTAAATTATACCGCCTTTTTATTTATTTTCCACGCGAGCTAATCAGCGGGTCAAAGCTAGATAAGTATAAAAATGATATCATTGATTTTCGTTTAAAATGTTGCCAGTTGTTTTGTAAAACAAACTTTATAATTATAATTAAATTTAATGAATTAAAGTCTTTATTTTCCATAATTTCACAATAATAATTCGCTAATAAATATAATTGAATTAAATTTTAATTGGATACACATTATACTTAATTTCTGAAAATATTATTATATGAAAAGTATTATTTTTCATATTGTGGTTACTGAATAATATTATATAGATTATTAAGCATATATTTTTTTTATTTATTAAGGAACTCTCTGCGAGTCATCGTCTCCACCATCCCGTTCCACGACGAAGTCTGAAGAATCGCCATTCCTAGTCCTGAATGCGATTTATTGCGAATACACATTCTTTACTCTAATTAGGAAGCCAGGCGAGTCAGGCAGGCAGAAACCATCCTGATTGGTTAATTAGGATCCTAACCGTCCTAACTTTTATCACACCTTTCTTATTTCCTGATTTCCTCTCCATAATCCTAATTACGATTCCTAAATTCAAAGTAGTGCAATACCCCCTAAATAACTAAATAAAATATATGAATCTAATACGGAAACTTAGCAACGCGAGTCTCGAACGCAATCGACCGGCATTTTTTTTTCAATTACCCCAACTACTAAAAACACAGAGTACGTAAGTACCCTTTCACCGCGCGCCATACCTCCCTACCTTGCTTCGAACTGCGCCGCACCTCACGAACTATGTATGTAACAGTGTTGCCAACTCGGCTACTGCAAAATATAAGTGTCAAAAATACAACTTTATTTTTAAAATGCCAACATAATTTTAAGTACCGACTATTTATTACTGAACAATATCAAAAACAAAACGTCTACAAAATGTAGATAAAAAAATGCGGTGTGGCTGTGTCATGGATACGGCCGTGTACTGTACGTGAATACGTCTATGTAACGCATAATTTCAACCGCCCCGGCTGCAGATGTACTGGCACCGTCGTTGATCCGCTCGGCCGCATTCATTCTTTTACGTTCCCGGCACTGCTTGACTTGGTCATATGGTGTTTTATTATTACCATTTGATTGTTCTTGAGAAGCCCTTTCCAGCCGTATACGATCTTTGTATTTGGTTTTGGCTTTTCGACGCGTACAGGCCGACATTACATATTTTTGAAAATATTTTTTTATTCTAACACCTTTTATTGTTTTCGTTGTCACTACCTTAAACTAATGTGTTATATACAATCGATAGATTTTGATGACAGCTGACGATTAAAACATAAACGGTCATCGTAGCTTTTCCGAATCGAAAGTTATACTAATTGCAAATCTCGATACGCAGCAAAATAACCTCAAAATGGTGGCGCTTCCCCCTCCACCGCGCGCTATGCGTCACTGTTCTCGCTTATCGTAATGAATTCTTTGATCCTTTAGCTATCCAGTGGTGTAATTTAATTTTTGATGTAGAGGATAATTTCGAAACTGCAACGCCAAACTGTATCCCCCGATTTTGTTATCATTAGGTTTTTCGGATTGCCCCCGTATGGTAGCAAATTTAAAGATGTATTCACGTCAAAAGTAACGATATATTAAAATTTACACTATCTGATGTTTTGAAATATAACGTAAATATCTTGATCTTCATCGACAGCAGCTGTCGATATGAAAATCTGACAGCCATGATCAAAACTTTCCTTGCTACCTATACGGCGTAGTACATCGTCAGTAAATGTATCAGATTTGTCCATCGTCATGACGTGTATTAGATTTAGCGTAAAGAGCAGAAAAGTAAAAGACTTTTCTGCCTCTTTACGCCAAATCTAACAAATAGTAGGCTTGTATAAAAATATCTATGTATCGATATTTTTTATTCTATATACCGATATTATTTGGCGATATTTAATATTTGGACATATAGATATAAAACATCAAGTATCGGAAACGTATCAAAATCGATATTTTTTTCTATGGCAACATTAAACTCTGTTGTCCGCAGCAAGCAACAATTCAATTTCAAGCTCAATCAGAAGTGGTATGCTTAGCGAACTGAAACAATGTCTGGACCGACCCATAATACCTACCCAGAAAAGAGAATCCAATAAAGTTCTGGTTAGATAGTCGCTATTTTACCCCGCTCCTTACAGAAATAGCTCTAAAATATTTGACATGTACTGCATTCTCGAGTGGCATCTGCTGCAAATCTCATAGCACCCAATAACAGAAGTCGTCTTACACCAGAGCACATCAAGCTAAGTTTTTACATTTTGTCTCCGTCAGAAAAATATTGGTTCGCCTGAGTGATTATTTGATTAATATTAATTATTACCTAAACTAAGTATTTGAATAAACAATATTGTTTACCTAGGCTAAGTACCTATTTGATTAATAAACAAGAAAATGATTATAGTCCATGTTTTTGATTTAAAATTTTATATTACCTAATTTATTAGAAGAAATGTTCATTGATTGGTATTTATTTAATAATCTGAGACTGTATTGAGCTAAACTAGACAAACTACACTACATTTTTTAGGATGCCAATATTATCTTTAAAGTTATGCCGCCGATATATCGATATATCAAGAACGATATCGATACTTTAAAATATATAATTACGATATTTATCGATACTTTTTGGAATTTCTCACATCGCTGACAGATAGTACGGCATTTACGATTCTCATTGCCAAAAGATTGCACAGTCTTCTTTTTAATATCCGCGTTTGAATGTAGTAATGACAAAAGAGAAATTACAAACGTTTTTGCATTATTTTTTATGATACAAAAATGTGATATATACTTAACGTAAATATAAGAAGAAAATACGCCAAATTAAGCATATAAAACGCAAAATTGGCAACACCGGTGTATAATGAGCGAAACAAGACACGAACGTCCCCGCCACGCCGCCCTGCGCACGAATGCCGGCGCGGAATGCGGCGCGTCGAGCCTCATAGTGGCGCCGTCCCTCTCACCGCCATCGCTCCCTCTCTCTCAACCATACCCATCCCTTTCCTACCGCTAGCGCTGTACCTTTTCATCATAACAACTTACGTCCACCTTACACTTAGCGCTCTTTCACTCGATCGTCTCTTTCTATCATATCATCTCTCTCGCGCATAGTTGGCCCAATTCCTATCTCGGTACTAGCTTAAGATATTTTGCTAACGTCGATATCATCTGATTTGCAGGTGTAAAATGCCAGTGTTCTGGTACAGAGCAGATACAGCGGTAAAAGAGTCCAGTTTGTATCGGAAAGCAAATTATATTAAACAAAATGTATATATCCTAGAGATCGAAGCGCTTGCGCACAGTATTGAACCTCGATATCGAATCTCGACGCCCAACCAAGACGTATTGGCTGACTATTAACATAGGTATCTTATACCTTAATGCAAATACAATAAAAAACCTGTCGAGCACGACTGGAACTCGCGTTACGAGGGTTCCATACACATTTAGGCATTTATAAACATTTGATAGTCCATAATATTCCTATTAAACCATTTACAAAACTTAAATTTTTAGAAGGAAAATATATTGCCTATTATATCCTTCACAGGCGTATATTAAAAAGATATATTTTTATGTGATTTAACTACAAATTAACGATTATTGAATTTCCGTTTATTCTCTCTAAGGTCTCGCCTCAGACCTTGCTTCCTGCCAAATTTTATGATTCTAGGTCAACGAGAAGTACCCTATAGATTTTGATTAATTTGCGAATGTCAAAATATGCGGGGAAATTGACCATATTTTCAAGTAACAGGTATTACAAGGGAGCAGATATTTTTATCGGTTAAAAATCACGTAAATAGTTTGCGCGTGGCGCTATTTGGTTTATATTTTTTTGGGTGTGACGTACTTATTGACTATAATGTCCACAATTAAATGAAACTACGTGATGTAGTATTATTTCTACTTTCTTTAATTTCTTTACCACGACCTAGGTTTCGTTGTATTACAACATCTTCAGGTGGGATATTAGCAAAGATCTTTGCGAAACCTAGGTCGTGGTAAAGAAATTAAAGAAAGTAGAAATAATACTACATCACGTAGTTTCATTTAATTGTGAATAATGAATTTCTACAAAATTAACGCCAAATACGAGTATATTCAATATTTGAATATAATGTCATTGTCTATGTCTATGGCTACGAAAATAGTAATGATACTCGTTAAAGTTATCATTATTAATGTTTGTATTTATTGTGATTATATATTCTGTCAAATTTTCAAGTGTCTATCTATTAGGGTTCCCCTTCGGATCTGATCTATTGACCTTTTGTATTTATTGTGGTAGAGATCGTAGTAATACGTATTCTGTAAATTTTCAAGTATCTATCTATTAGGGTTCAAATGATACAGCTCTACGAGAAACAGAAAGACAGACGGACGGACAGATGACGACGCAAACTTAGTCGGGACAATAAGGGAAGAGCAAAAAATTAATACAATTAGTAAACATAATACAAAACAAAAAAACCGTCTTCATTAATGCGCATATATTCTATTTTTACTATATTAAGAATTGTTGATAAAAAATTCAAATCAATATCAATGTGTAGCCATTGCCTATATTAATAAAAAATAAACTGTCAACTGACATTGACATTCGTTCTTTTTTTTTCTTTTATTGTACCGGCAAAATGGATTCTTTTTAGGTCTTTTTAAATGTTACGTGGCTATTTTCGATGAACCTGTCGGACCTGCCAGTTTCATGGATTAATATTTTACATCTGTGTATGGAGGACACGACGGAATGACTTTGTTCGATCTAGCTGGGTTCAGAATCTTCCGAAGAAATATATCATCATAGCATTTACAAACTATTATAAAAATTAACCTGATTTTAAATAAAAAATATAAGCTTTCTCATTTATTTGATTAGCTATTGAAACAAAACTTTTCAATGTTTTATTTTTGTCTATTTAGGAGTCATTTTTATTCTTATAACACTTGGGCCCAACACTATATGTATTTTTGGCATATTGAAAAGGCATATTAACACAAGCATACTATAATATACATGTATAGATTATTAGAAATTTTTGAGTTAACCAAAATGCACTCGAAATTTTTATTTATTTCATATCTTGTGTGGAATACCGTGAATATTATATTGCTGAAAATATTTAAAAATATATGACACAACCGCGACCCGACACCCCACCCCCCTACATCTTCTAAACTATGTAAATCAAAATTATTAAAAAAAATCCTTATTAAGAGATTAAATGCCTGACATTCACCGAAAAATTACAACGCTGATTTTGAGTTTTTTTATTATATCTTACAAATTTACATATATTTTTACACCTGGGAAAATTGTACTCGATTATATATTTACATGCAGAAAAATAATATTAATACATATTTGTAAATATTTACTAGTATTACTAGTATTACGAGTACATTTTTACCTAAACGTGTACGGAACCCTCGCAGTGCAAGTTGTACTTGTATTTAACAGATTTTTTTAAATCGATACGCGAATAAATTTACCTTTACATGGATCAGCCTTGAAACCTAGCCCAATAATCTGGCAAAAACCTCTCTGAATAGAAGAAGATCTGATCTGAAGAGTAAACCTATCTGAATTTGCAACCTCAAACAAAAATGACTCATTACAAAAACCATTAAACCACCTCCCCACCATCTCATTATCCCAACAGACAAATCATAAATTAAAACTCGCTGAACTAATCATAACACTTCGAACCGACATTAGCAAAACTAGCAAATATCGATCAACAAACTTTAAAAAAAAATGTATTTACAAATCGACATGGCGGCACACCTCAAAAAATCACACAACAAACCAAGTACTGGCTGCTGGAGCGAATCATGAATAAATTATAGTGAATGAGATTAAACGATTGCAAAAAAAGAAAAAAAAACAACAATAGCGTCTGTGGTCGCCGCGTCTGGCGGGAAGCGAGTGACGTAAGCCGAGCCGGCCGCCATCTTTGCCTTTTGTCTATAGGTACACGCGTATCACCTGTCAGATATTCGCGCGCAAGTGCATTTTCTGCCAACAATTATTGGGTCTTTCAATTTATTTCTTTTGTGGTTCTTTTTTTATTTATTCAATACCGCTTGCGGTGTTTAAGATATTTATTGATAAGCTTAAATGATTTCAGTATATTTGAGTAGGGAGGCAAAAAACTATATTTAAGAGTTCAAAGCAAGGTGAGTTATCAGTAAATAATACTATGTATGTTTATAATGTGGTTACATTCATGTATATTTATCTTTCTATATCCTAGGGTTGTCAGATGGTTGATACTTACACGAATTATTCAAATATTTCATACAATGCCCTGACTTTAAGGGACATTTTACTAAAATCGGTTTTCTAACCTGTTCCTTTTATTAGTACACTAATTTAATTCATAGACTAATGAAGTTTTAAAACAATGAATTAAACAATTTTACCTGGTCATAATATTATAATAATATATTAAGATGTTTATCCAATCAAAATATATTTTTAGTGTTAATTTCATTTTTAAATACCTACGGACGAGTTTAAATTATAAGTTTGGTTTCGCGAAAATGTTTTTTTTTTGTTTTTAAAAGACAAAAAATATATTTAAAAAACGATGTATTTAAAAAATTGAAGCTCGAACTGGGGTATTTCATTCTAAAAAATTAATTTGAAATGTGCACTTCCTATGGGGAAACCCCTGTCGGTTGTCAAACGTTAATTCCATAACCTCTCTCTGCGCGATCTATTTTGCGAATTTTCATGTTTTTATTTTTTGGGTTTGTTTTTTTACATGTAAATTCCTTTTTGTATTTGCAAATACAGTGTTTATGATTACTAATAATGACAATTAAGTCGGAAATTTATAACTTACACTTCCTTGGAAAATCGCACTTTTGTATGAGGACTTTTTTCAAATAATTTTTTTTAATAAAAGAATTACAACCGAGCCCTAAAATGCGGGTACTACATTTTTTACCTATATTCTTTTATTTAATCCAAAAATGGAAAATTCGTATTTTCGCTAAACCAGACTTGTTCTTTAAAAGTGTAAATTGGTATATAATTGTTTGTTATGCAATATTATGATTTTGAAGTAAAACTTCTTTACGCACGCTTGACTTAGGGACTAAGCTAGTGAATGCGTGACGAGAGCGTTACGAAAAGTGTGATCGGTCGAGGCGTACGGAAGTTGAGAGGGATATATAAGTTAGTGAAGGCAGAAAGAGTTACGTTTCGTATATTACTGTAAGGACAAGAGAGAGAGGTGCGAGCACACATTTTCTTTCTCTTTTTCTCTCATAGACAGTTATGTTTCGTATATCTAAGTATCACACTCGTCTGTATCACACTGTAGGAGCAAGAGAGAGCAGTGCGCGCGCACATTTTCTTTCTCTCTTCCTCTCATAGCCAGTGCATGAAATATATATATATATATATATATATATATATATATGCGAGTTTGCTAGCGTTACGCGAACGGTGATTTTTTAATTTTTTTGTAATTTCATTTCGTTCTTGAACAATTTTATAAATTATTATTTTGTTCAATACATTAAATATTCTACGTTTAAAGTGAATAAAATTGTAAATTCATTTTAAAGTTCATATTTTGTGAATTTGAAGTTTTACTTCAGTCGTGTGGTCTAAAGCACACTCGTTTTTTTTACATGTAAGCTTAAGTAATATTTTTTGTTTATGTAAGCTAAAACTTACTCATTTATTTTAATATAATATGAGCTTTTACTGTATTAAATGTCAGGGGTTACCAACAAAATGTCCGAAATTTTTAGCTAATCACTTTTAAGTGTCTAATAGGGTTACCATGATAAAAATTAGTACAGTTTCACAGATGTGGTCACTTCTAATAGGGTCACCATATTAAAAATTAGTATGGTACACTACTTAAATAAGACGCTTCCTCTGCGATTTCGGGTTTAGACTGCGGTCCGTGTTTTTTAAATTGATTTCACTAGAACTGGCATAGATTGTGTGGTAGGTAAAAATGTACATATATGAAAAATTAAACTTTATATTAGGTGTAAAATGACAGACGTAAAATTTCAATTTACACCTAAATAAATGTCGTAGCTGTAAAATGCCTTATACCTAGGTGTAAACTGTCAATTTTCTGTAAGTTGGTTAATTGAAGTAACACCGGAAGTTATTATATATTATGTATATAGGTGTAAAACACACTGTATCTATTATTAACACAATGATAGTAGAAAGTTTCTCAAACCTTTCTCAAAAAATCCCTAACACAAGTTGGTAACGAAAAAAAAAATTGCGAAGAAACCCTCTCGTAGCGTGTTTCTCAGCTAGATCACGCGTACCAGTAACAGACCCTTTCTCTGGTAATTGTATAGAATTTCAGTGGATTCTGTTCCAAAAATGTTTTCTTTTCATTTTTTTCAATTTATGAATTTACTTAACGAAAATATATTTAAAACCAAAATTTTTCTCATAAATGTTTTAATAGATACATTGTTGCATTGTTACTCAGCTCTTTCTCTATTATCCAGTTGAAATGCTCAATGTTCCAATACGACAATACTAGTTGCACGCCCAGGCTTTCCCCAGGCGAATACAGACAGTAAAAGAATTTCTTTTTTTTAAACATTATTTTTTTGAAAAATGCTGAAATATGTGTTTCTTTATATCTATTTGAGTACCTACTTACAAATTTTCACGTTTCTAACATTAATTATTTCGAAATTTACATAGAATTTTCCACCTCCGTTTTCACACCCTTCGGGGTTGAATTTCCTGTCTTAACGAGCACCGGAAACCACGAAAAACACACTCTTGCCAAATTTCAAGTTTCTAAATTTAATAGTTCTGGAAATTTCGTAATGCGTCTGTCGTAAATGGCTTTTACAAATATAGGTTTCGCTTCTGTTTTTTTTTCTATGAGGCAGCCCTGAAAACGTCACAGGTGGTCAGCAGTATCTTATCGCGTACTGACACGAATCAAATTATCTGAATCCTTTACTGACATTCGAGTTATTACACTCATTTGTTTATCGAGTAGCAATATTTTTAACCGGTTCGAAAGAAGGGAACTGTCAGTTTGACATGTTTTTTAGGATTCAGTATTTGAAAGTTCCGAACGGGACCTTACTATCGTGATAACGCTGTCCGTCTGTCCAATAGTAACGTCAACCTCGCAAACGGAATGAGCCACAGGTGTCAAAGGAACGAGTCACAGACCTTAAAGAAATAAGCCGCAAATGTCAAAGGAATGAACCGCAGATATCAAAGGAATGAGCCGCAGATATCAAAGGAATGAGCCGCATATATTAAAGGAATGAACCACAGATATCAAAGGAGTAAGCCAGAGATGTTAAAGGAATGAGTTACAGATATCAAAAGAATGAGCCACAGATGTTAAAGTATACAGTTCAGTATATAGTAGCGACTTTGCAACGGTACCACTCCTAGAATCCTCTGTATGTGAAGGAATACTTCACCTGCATTAGGTATACAGTAGCGACTTTGCAACGGTACCACTCCTAGAATCCTCTGTATGTGAAGGAATACTTCACCTGCATTAGGTATACAGTAGCGACTTTGCAACGGTACCACTTCTAGAATCCTCTGTATGTGAACGAATACTTCACCTGCATTAGGTATACAGTAGCGACTTTGCAACGGCACCACTTCTATATTCTACAATATGTGAACGAATAATTCACCTGCATTAGGTATACAGTAGCGACTTTGCAACGGCACCACTTCTATATTCTACAATATGTGAACGAATAATTCACCCGCATTAGGTATACAGCAGCGACTTTGCAACGGCACCACTTCTATATTCTACAATATGTGAACGAATAATTCACCTGCATTAGGTATACAGTAGCGACTTTGCAACAGTACCATTTCTAGATTCTACAATATGTGAACGAATAATTCACCTGTATTAGGTATACAGTAGCGACTTTGCAACGGCACCATTTCTAGATTCTACAATATGTGAACGAATAATTCACCCGTATTAGGTATACAGTAGCGACTTTGCAACAGTACCATTTCTAGATTCTACAATATGTGAACGAATAATTCACCTGCATTAGGTATACAGTAGCGACCTTGCAACGGTACCACTTCTAGATTCCACTGTATGTGAACGAATACTTCACCTGTATTATGTATACAGTAGCGACTTTGCAACGGTACCACTTCTAGATTCCACTGTATGTGAACGAATACTTCACCTGTATTATGTATACAGTAGCGACTTTGCAACGGTACCACTTCTAGATTCCACTGTATGTGAACGAATACTTCACCTGTATTATGTATACAGTAGCGACTTTGCAACGGTACCACTTCTAGATTCCACTGTATGTGAACGAATACTTCACCTGTATTATGTATACAGTAGCGACTTTGCAACGGTACCACTTCTAGATTCCACTGTATGTGAACGAATACTTCACCTGTATTATGTATACAGTAGCGACTTTGCAACGGTACCACTTCTAGATTCCACTGTATGTGAACGAATACTTCACCTGTATTATGTATACAGTAGCGACTTTGCAACGGTACCACTTCTAGATTCCACTGTGTGTGAACGAATACTTCACCTGCGTTAAGTATACAGTAGCGACTTTGCAACGGTACCACAGCCTCGAAAAGTAAGGGTTTGTAGATACGCTTCAAGGAATCCAATACCTACATCATTGTAACTTCGGAACAGTTTGAGATATCACCTGGATTACTATCTATGACCTGTGTAAAATTTCTCTCGATAGTTCCAATAGACTTCGAATTAAATACCTTGGTATGGATAGAAAGACAGACAGATGATGTTTTTAACATTATATTCTCTTTAATTACTATATATGTATATATATATATATATATATATATATATATATATATATATATATTTCAGTTTACGACAACTGTATAAACTTGGCACAATAATAAAGCACATTAATCAACACATATCTCAAAAGCTAATAATGAAACATGTTTATATGGAAATTTCAGGGAGGTGGGGGTAAAATAAGTTCTCGTTTTCTTTTAATTCAACATGCTGGCATTTTAATTATATTTAACTGTATTAATATGATGAAAATGAGCGTTTTATGGTGAAAAAAGTAGGCCTGTTTTCGCCAGTATCAGAAAGAGTGACCGATTTAGTGTATAGAATGATAATAAAAGCCACAAAACCTGTTTTTAGAATTTTTGTCTGTCTGTTAATTTGTTCTTCAATCACGCGGAAACTATTGGACGAATTTTGATGAAATTTGGTATGGTAATAGTTTATGTCCTCGAACAACATATAGGATACATTTTATCTGGATATTACGAATTTAAAAAACAGCCCTGGCTCAGTGAATATTACGATATAGGTATAGGCGTTAACGCCCTCTATTAGCGTTTATAGTAAACTTATTCTCATAGATATATTAATATACGGTACTGCCAACGCCATCTATTAGCGGGTTCTTTTCATCTGGATAATTCGAACTTAAAAAAAGTCCTGACCCAATGAATATTACGATTTAGGTACTGTCAACGCCATCTATTAGCGTTTTTAGTAAAGATTTTGTTCATAGATATATTAGGGTACGGTACTGCCAACGTCATCTATTAGCGGATCCTTTTTATCTGGATATAATAGATTTAAAAAAACCCTGACTCAGTGAATATTATGATATAGGTACTGGCAACGCCATCTATTAGCGTTTGTAGGAAACATTAGGCTCATAGATATATTAGGATACGGTACTGCCAACGTCATCTATTAGCGGATCCTTTTTATCTGGATATAATAGATTTTAAAAAACCCTGACTCAGTGAATATTATGATATAGGTACTATCAACGCCATCTATTAGCGTTTGTAGGAAACATTATGCTCATAAATATATTAGGATACGGTACTGCCGACGTCATCTATTAGCGGATCCATTTTATCTGGATATAATGGATTTAAAAAAGTCCTGCCTCAGTGAATATTATGATATAGGTACTGGCAACGCCATCTATTAGCGTTTGTAGGAAACATTAGGCTCATAGATATATTAGGATACGGTACTGCCAACGTCATCTATTAGCGGATCCTTTTTATCTGGATATAATAGATTTTAAAAAACCCTGACACAGTGAATATTATGATATAGGTACTATCAACGCCATCTATTAGCGTTTGTAGGAAACATTATGCTCATAAATATATTAGGATACGGTACTGCCGACGTCATCTATTAGCGGATCCTTTTTATCTGGATATAATGGATTTAAAAAAGTCCTGCCTCAGTGAATATTATGATATAGGTACTGGCAACGCCATCTATTAGCGTTTGTAGGAAACATTAGGCTCATAGATATATTAGGATACGGTACTGCCAACGTCATCTATTAGCGTTTGTAGGAAACATTATGCTCATAAATATATTAGGATACGGTACTGCCGACGTCATCTATTAGCGGATCCTTTTTATCTGGATATAATGGATTTAAAAAAGTCCTGCCTCAGTGAATATTATGATATAGGTACTGTCAATGCCATTTATTAGCGTTTGTAGGAAACATTATGGTCATAGGTATATTAGAATACGGTACTGCCAACGTCATCTATTAGCGGATCGTTTTTATTTGGATATTATGGATTTAAAAAAGTCCTACCTCAGTGAATATTATGATATAGAGTTACTGTCAACGCCATCTATTAGCGTTTGTAGGAAACATTATGCTCATAGATATATTAGGATATGGTACTGCCAACGTCATCTATTAGCGGATCCTTTTTATCTGGATATTATGGATTTAAAAAAGTCCTGCTCAGTGAATGTTACGATATAGGTACTGTCAATGCCATCTATTAGCGTTTGTAGGAAACATTATGCTCATAGATATATTAAGATACGGTACTGCTAACGTCATCTATTAGCGGATCCTTTTTATCTGTATATTATGGATTTAAAAAAGTCTTGCTCAGTGAATGTTACGATATAGGTACTGTCAACGCCATCTATTAGCGTTTGTAGGAAACACTATGCTCATAGATATATTAGGATACGGTACTGCCAACGTCATCTATTAGCGGATCCTTTTTATCTGGATATTATGGATTTAAAAAAACCCTGACTCAGGAAATATGACGATACAGGTACTGGCATAGCCATCTATTAGCGTTTTTAGTATACTTTATGCTCATAGCTACTGGTACTGCCAACTATATGGTACTGCCAACGCCATCTATTAGCGAAAAAAAGCCCTGACTCAGTGAATATTACAATATATGTACTGTCAACGCCATCTATTAGCGTTCTGAAAAAAAAGATAAAATAAAATTAAAAAAAACACAAAAAATTCTTTATTAGCCACTTTTCTTTCTCCGAATTTCACGCGAACAAAGTCGCGGGCACAGCCTAGTAATATATATTTAAATGAATATGTAGATACAATTTTAATGGCGAGGAATACAAATATATGCAAATGGAAAATGAAATGTTTTTGTACCTAGGCATAGGTGGTATCGTTGAAGCCAATCTTTAGACTTTAAAGAAATGCATTTATTCTACTATAAATCATCAATAAACAACCCGGGAGATCACCAAAAGGTCCATCTTCGCAATGACGTTATACACAACGAGACACATTATACCCGTATAAAAAGGACAAAACATGTGACCACAGCGACACACGAGAACTGCGACGAAAGAGACAGGAGAGAACCCACGAAATAACGTGTAAAAGGGCTATCCCTTTTCCTAGTCACATTGAAATTGAGACAAACTACCTCATCTTAGACTTATCCTAGTCACATTGAAATTGAGACAAACTACCTCATTTTTGAGAATCGCTTTAAATCGCCTAATATAATTTAATCGCGCCTAATATAATAAAGAAAGAAGTATTGTTTTACCAACAACAATATTTGTTTTACCAACAACAATATTTGTTTTACCAACAACCGACAGAAACCGGTCATTTGTGACAGAAATTTCTTTATATTTTCATTCTTCGACGGAACACCATAACGTTCACAAATGCATCTGCACATCAAAAGGTCGATCTTCGCATTGACGTTATACCAAAGATGTTGGAAGACACGCGCGGCCTGCTCTCACTAGATATACCATATGTATGAAACCCTGCGTATCATTTGGGTGTATGCACGCTAAGCAATATAAACAGTACACTCACTTTTAACCTACTCACACAAAGACCTTAGCATGTTTGTGTGCGTAAAAATCCAGTGCATATGCACTCACACTTCCTCGCTTGAAGTGTGCATTTGCACAATTCCGTGGCACGTTTGAACAGACATGGCATATCTAGTGGAGAGCGGGCCGCGCGTGTCTTCCAACATCTTTGCGTTACACTCAACGAAACACATTATACCCATATAAAATGGACAAAACATGTGACACGCGAGAACTGGGACAAAAGATGTAGGAGACAACCCACGAAATCACGTGTAAAGGAGACTATGATGGGTAAAAGAGATAGGCACATTGAAATTGAGATCGCTTTTAGAGCATCTAATATAATAAAGAAGGAATTTTTTTTTATTTCATTTGCGATCTACAGAAACCGGCCATTAGTGATAGAAGACTTCTTCATCTTATGTTTCTTCGATGGAACGCCCTAAAGCTCACAAACGCATATATAGTTATTTATATTATATATCGAATCAACAACTTTAACGGACCAAAAACTTTGAAAACGTTATTTAGCAACCACAAAACAGCCATTAAACAACTACGGAACTCGAATTTATCCGAGTCACGATCCGCACTTGGCCGGTTTAATTTATCGATACTGTTCAGCTCGAAACGTCACGATAATGTCGTTAACGTCCCACTCATTCTATTTACCAGAGTTCAACGATCAACGAAACGCGGTTTTTAAGAAAAATAAATGAAACAAACACATATTTCTTCCTCAACGCTGTACGCCTCTCGTCAATCGATTCTCATCGCTAATTCAATTAACTGTACAATAACTCGTGTGCTGTACCTCACCGTGGGGCGTTGTGACCTAACACAACGCAGTAAATATGGATTCATCACCAATATATTTTTATATAAATAAACGTGATCCATACGTGTTTGTTTGTTTAAACCGTCGCCGCAAGAATGACATCATTGAAAAAAACAATGTTGCATGATATCATCGTTCACATTTTCCGAATAAAACTGTCCTTGCTAAAAAAACCTGTCAAGTACGAGCGGAACTCGCACTACGAGGGTTCTGTACATATTTAATCATTTATAAACATTTAATTGTACATAATATTCCTATTAAACTGTTTACAAAATTTAATATATTTAAAAAAAATATTTTTTATTTGATATAACTACAAATTAAAGATTTTCGTATTTTTTTACTTTACTTGTGCTGTGAGATCTGACTTCTTGCCAAATGTCATGATTACAGGTCAACGGGAAGTACCGTCTAGGTTTTGCTTTATTTCCGAGTGTCAAAATATGCTACATAAATGGCGGTATTTTTAGGGTTCTTCTTGATTGCGTTGACTTAGAAGCTTGATTTTGTTACATCTCCAAGGAAACGTAGACCCAAGTATTTGATATTAATTTCAATTTTGTATCCCCCCGCGTTCCTGAGAAAAAGACCTTAACAGACCGAGAGACCCGATAACGAAGTGATCTTATAGGGGTTCCTTTTTTTTCTTTTGAGATCTAGAACCCTAAAATTATTTTTAATTGAGATAACAGCCAAAAAATATCTGGAAGTCCAATTCTAAACCACTTTTTCGAGCAATAATTTGTTCAGCGATGAGGTTCATTTTTTGGTTGAATGGTTACGCCAGTAAACAATATTGCCAGATTTGGAGTGAAGAAAATCCATGTTCCGTTATTGAGACACCGTTATATCAACAAAAAGTTACAGTTTGAGGTGCTTTATGGACTGGTGGTATCATAGACCGTATGTCTTCAAAGATGATGTCGGCAAGAAGGTTGCAGTTAATGAAGAACGCCTTAGATCCATTAATATTGACTTTTTGGTTTCCCAATTGAATGGCATTAATTTTGTTAGCTTTGGTTTCAACAAGACAGTGCAACATTCCATAAAGCACGTGACACAATCGATTTATTGCAGAAAACATTCGATAAGCGGGTAAAGCCCTTGTTAATTGGCTTCCACGATCGTATGACAACACACCTATGGATTATTTTCTTTGGGAATATGTGAAGTTGCTAGTCTGTGCTGATATACCACAGACGTTGGACCATCTAGAAGACAATATTCACTGTGTTATTGCAAATATATGACAGCAAATACTCGAAAAAGTGGTTGAGAATTGAACCTCCAGATTGAGCTTCATTTGAACCAGCTACAGCGCTCATATACTGAAATCGTACTTAAAGACAAATGACATAAAATTATCTTTTCAATAAAACTATTATCATGATTTTTATGTTTTTTTTATTGAATATTTTTGGCGTTAATTTTGTAGAAATTCATTATTCACAATTAAATGAAACTAAGTGATGTAGTATTATTTCTACTTTCTTTCATTTCTTTACCACGACCTAGATTTTATTGTATTGCTTCTTCAGGTGGGCTGTTGGCAAAGATAGCACTATTCAGGAATTGTATCTTCAGAGTATTATTCATAAATTATATCTTTACCAACAGCCCACCTGAAGATGGTGTAATACAACGAAACCTAGGTCGTGGTAAAAACTTAAATAAAGTAGAAATAATACTATATCACGTAGCTTCATTTTTTACTTTTAAAGTTGTATATCTCTAAAAAAACAACCTATAACATAAATTACGTGTCCGTCTGTCACAGCCGTTTTTCTCAGAAACCGTTTGACGTAGAAACTTGAAATTTAGCGTCATAATAATACGTATTAAACCACACATATCTCAATCACTGATAATAAAAAAAAATTATATGAAAATTTTAGGGGAGAGGGAGCAAATTAAGTTCTCAGTTTTTGAATAAATTCTATATACAGGGGTTTCGTGAGAAAGAGCTTATTCTGAAAATACATCTTTGAAAATTTTGGGTATTACATCTTCAGAGATAGATCGAAAGAAACATAAAATAAAGATGAGAACCTACTCAAAGGTTGTATTAAAGCTACTACGAGGATACTATACTTCTACTATACTTCTTCTACTGACTATACTTCTTTAGGTTGTATTAAAGCTACAACGAGGATACTATACTTCTACTATACTTCTTATACTGACTATACTTCTTTAGGCGCGTTATGACAGCGAAATTTTATGAATGCGACAAAATATTGACAGAATGAAGTTGCTCACTATGCAACATAAATAATATAGGAAATCGAAACCATGAAGTTGCTCACTAATACACCTACATAGCACCTATATTGGGTTGACTAACAAAAAATTGACAGAATGAAGTTGCTCACTATGCAACATAAATAATATAGGAAATCGAAACCATGAAGTTGCTCACTAAATCTATATTGGGTTGACTAAAGTAATGAGCGTTTTTTTGGAAAATTATCTAGAAAATATGGGAACGTTCTAGAAGCTTCCATGATCGAAGATGTATAAAAGGCGCGGCACGCTCTCAATGCTTCAGTAGTAACTAAGACGCTGCGTGTTAACGCACGAAATATGGATGACATTAAGACGCATTTGGGACACTATCTACTCTACGAATACCAATCTGGTCACTCTACTGCCGAACCCACGCGTAACCTATGCCAACGCGTAGCTCCTGAAGCAATATCTGAAGCTCCTGCAAAACGATGTTTCCAGCGGTTTCGCAGTAGTTGAGTGATCTACCATGCTCTGGCCGACTGATGGAATTGGAGAACGAGAGTTTAAAATTGTTGATTGAAGAAGATAGCCGATTAACGACAGGCTGGCTAGCAACTAAACTCGGGTGCTACCGTGGAACTATTTAGAATCATTTACACCGCTTTCGAAAAAGCTTCAAATACAGTGCCTGAAGTACCACATGAACTTAGCCCGAACCAGGTATAGCAGTAGCCCGGTCCTCATAAAACCAAACAGAATCGCCTTAAAGTTTTGGATTTTGGATGGACACAGATCTCCCACCCGCCATACTACCCAGACCTCGCACTCATTGATCATTGTTTGTTTAGATTGCTCAGCACCGCCTTACACGAAAAAAACCTTGATGATGAAGACCACGTACGACTGTTCATAAGCCAATTTTTTCATTCCAAGCCATCTAAATTTGACTCAGATGCTACCCACTCCCTGCCAGTGTGTTGGAGACATCTAGTACAACATGATGGCGATTATTATATCGACGATTAATTAATTTTAAATTGGAAATAAAATAAGAAATTATGACAGTTAAGTGGTCCGCCATTTTATTTTTCTGCTGGCTTTCTATTATAAGCTAATCATCTGCCAGACAGTTTCCAATTCGGTATGTATTTATTTGCATTATAAATTATTATTTTATCATTTATTAAATATTATTTAATAAATACATTAATAGAAATTTTCAGCATATTAATTTATTTATATATGCACCATGTTTTTGCGCCTGTGAAAGATATAGGAGGCAACATATTTATATTGTGAAAAATTAATATTTGTAATTAGTTTTACGGATATACAGTACATCATTAAATGTTTATAAGTGCCCAAATGTGTACTGAACTCTCGTAGCGCGAGTGTTACTCGTGCTTGACTGTTTTTTTTATTTCTCGCTGATTATTAATTTCATAGATATATATGTATTCAAATTGTGTATGGCTAGCTAACACTCAAATATATTTGAGTATATGAAAAGTTTAGGGAAACAAATACTCAAATTTTTTTTAATTCCACATTTAGTGTTTTATTTTTAGCGATTTGCCACTCCCCACCCCATTTCCAAAACTGCTTAACTAAAATTTAGGAAAAATAGGTTTTTAGAAATAATGGTACATCGATTTTCCTAGATCTTATATTCGAAATATGCTTCATAAGTAGACAGTATATTTATGTTGTGAAAAATTAAAATTCGTAAATATTTTAACAAATTTACTTCCTATATACTGTGTCTAAATTGTATGGAACCCTCTTATTGTAAGCTACACATGTGATTGACCGGTTTTTTCTTTTAAAAAAAAAAGGCAGCCCAAAGTATAGGTAAAATATTCCCGCCTTGACCACTAGGGTTGTCTCAGGGACATCCTCTTACAAAACTGAGGATCTTCAAAAATCCCCAACAGTATTCCGTTATTACCATCCAAAGTTTCCACCTAACAGGGTTAAGTACTGTCCCAATAGGTATCCAACTCGTGATGTTCTAAAAAGCCTTATAAGCGAGAATTTATGGTATTATCGTGTATATTTTTATATATGACCGCCATGTTTACTTGGTGATGGCGTCATTGCGATTGGAGTTCATTGTAGGCGTAGAAGGACATTGCGCTGTTAACGGCTCATAATTTTTTTTTCTTGTGCTTCCGTACTAAAAGTGAGAAAACGAACTCGGCACAAAATATCTGAATATAAACCTGTTAAATACAAGTGGAACTCGCACTACGGGGTTTCCGTATTTATTTAGACACGTACAAACATTTAAGAATACCTAATATTTATATTAAACTGTTCACGACTATTAATATTAGTTTTCACCATATAAACATTTTTCACAGTATATCTTTCACGTGCTTGAAAATAACATATAAACATTAAATAAAACGTAATATTTATATTAAACTATTGACGTATATTAATATTACTTTTTACCATATAAACGTATTGCACAGTATATCTTTCACGTGCTTAAAAATAACATAAACATTAAAGAGTACATAATATTTATATTAAACTATTGACAAATATAAATATTACTTTTTACCATATAAACATATTGCACAGTATATCTTTCACGTGCTTAAAAATAACAAACATTAAAGAGTACATAATATTCATTTAAATTATTGACAAATATAAATATTACTTTTTACCATATAAACATATTGCACAGTATACCTTTCACGTGCTTAAAAATAACAAACATTAAAGAGTACATAATATTCATATTAAACTATTGACAAATATAAATATTACTTTTTACCATATATGCATATTGCACAGTATATCTTTCACGTGCTTAAAAATAACAAACATTAAAGAGTACATAATATTTATATTAAACTATTGACAAATATAAATATTACTTTTTACCATATATGCATATTGCACAGTATATCTTTCACGTGCTTAAAAATAACAAACATTAAAGAGTACATAATATTTATATTAAACTATTGACAAATATAAATATTGCTTTTTACCAGATAAACATATTGCACAGTATATCTTTCACGTGCTGAAAAATAACATATAAGACATATTGCACAGTATATCTTTCCAATGCTTAAAAATAGCACAAAGTTCTCAAAAATATTTTGCTTCATAATTTATAACTTTTTTACTAATATATACTTAACTTTTCTTAATATTTCTTGCTTAAATATATGCTTACTTAAATATGAATGAATGATATGAAAAATATTTGAGCCGAATTGCAACTTCCTATATAGTGGCGTTTTTGTGATAGACCTAGTAACAGAATGAACCTAAAAGGGATAATTTTTACAGTCCAACAAATGGTTCTTTTCCAGAGAAAAATAAAAACAAATTTATTCTCTGATAGACTATTTCTTTTCAAAGATCCTCTGATGACATTTAAAAAAATCCTCTGAGTATCCTCGAAGTATAATTTTAAGTACCATTCCAGTTTTAGGGCCATAAACAATCACGTCCGTTGTTTCACCAATCTGATCATTCCATCGACTCGACTGGAAGCCACGTCGTTAACAAGCGGTCCAAAGTTGTTTAAATGGCGAAAATGGATGCAGAAAACTTTTAAAAAATATTAAAATATTGTCTCCCAAAATGAGTTCACTCTTAAAACTCAACAGATGATGTTGTCCAGTTTTTAAAAACTAGCGAAAATGCAAGAGTAAAATAGTTAGTAATTCGATCTCATTCTCTCAATACAATTATCTGAAATTCAACAGATGGCGCTGTTCATTTTTAAAAGGCGCAAGCAAATAGTGCACGCGAAATGTACTTAAGCAAAACAATTTGACACGACTGCTTCTATTTTGCTATTTAATACGATTGACTTAACTTGCCAAATAAACCACTTTGGTGGAACTTGATACAGATTTTGTTTGAAACATTTTGCAACCGACGAAAATTGGCATGGCATTACAGAAGTAGGTTTTCATTTTTAAAGAATCCGGTATATTTTCAAGTATAAAAAACAAACTGTTCAGCGACTGACAATCAGTAAAAAGGAAAAATAAAACAACATTTCCAGCCATAGTAAAAAACGAAAAAGCCATCTTCGTAAATGCGCATATATTATATTTTTAATAAATCAAGAATTGTCAACAAGACATAAAATAACCTTAGATTAAAACAAAAAAGAGATGATGACTCTTATTTTATGTAAATACAAAACGGGCATAAGTAGACTACACGCACACAAACTCTCCAGCTGCCATCACAAATTGCCTTCATGTAAAAATAACCGAAAGAGACAAAGCGATGCATTGTGACTGTAGTGCGAGTGAATCAACGTATTACAGCAAATTGACAATTTACACCGAACGCACTGCTAGTACTATAGCTTCCCACGGAGCGGCGCTTGCGCATGCTGCTGTGTCATTCAAAATGACGGTAATAAAAGAAAATATTTTTTTTTTAAATTATAACATTTTTATATAACTACGCGTGACAAGGAATTCCATGTGTCCTGTTTTTGTTTTGTGAATGGTTACTGCATGTGGTAAAAAGCACTAAAAGGCGTTTTTGCCGCCGGTCTGAGTACGAATGAATCGAACAAAACACAACCAGGTCCATTGGACTGGTTTACACGGACCGCGCACCGTTAAAGCGTACCGTAATATTCCCTTTTTTGTTTTAATCTAAGAAAATAACAATAAAAATCTAACGAAGTACTCGAATCTTTTTCAAAAGAATTACAAAAGATAATCAATACTGATTGCTTTTTGAATGTGCAGCCATTGCCCAAATTAATTAAAAATAAACTGTCAACTGACATTGACATTCGTTCTGTTATTGTCAAAAAGAATGTCTTTATCGTTCTTTTTAAGTTTTATATGGTTTTTTCGGCAAACTTATCGAAACTGCCAGTTTCATGAATTATTAAATTACGTCTGTATATAGAAGACGTAACGAGGCACAAATTACACTTTGTTTCATCTTGCTGGCACAGAGTTCCGTAGAAATAACATTTGCAAAATATTATGAAAAAATAACCTGACTTTTCATAAAAAAAAGGAAAATTTCTCTGTTGTCTAATTGATGATTTAACTAGTTTTTTTTCTATTTTCACTATATAAAAGTGCCATTTTTTTCCAACCTACTCTATATGGAATTTTGCCGGTGTTATGGTTGCGTTGTATATAAAAAACGCCTTCATAAATGAAATCACGGGCATAGCCAATCTACACATAATAACAAAACTATAACAGAGTGAATACTGTACGTGGAAAATATTTTAAAAAGGCGATTGATATGGCGTATAAATGATAACAGAAGCTAATTTCAGATAAGAAAAGCTGTTTCAGACTGTTTATCAGTCCGTCTGTTAATTTGTTCTTCAATCACGCGAAATCTACTGGACTAATTTTGGTGAAATTTGCTATGGTAACAGTTTATACCCTCGAGCAACATATAGTACATTTGTTTATTAAAGATTTATTTATATGAATATTAAAGATTTAAAAAACCTGACTTGGTGAATATTAGGGTACTGATACCGCCAACGCCATCTATTAGCATTTTTAGTAAACGTTGTGCTCGTATTGTATAAATAATTAAATATAAAAAAAACTAAATATTAGTGATAATAACAATAATCGTTTCCACGGGTCAATTGTACAACTAACGCCACCTATTAGCGAATTTTTGCAAATTTTACGCTCATAGAAAATCAAGTCTATATGTTGATTATTTTAAACAAACTCATGTGTAGCTATATATCCATTCATTGTTAATATTTTTACGTATGGCGGTCATTCTAAACAATAATCATAAGCAAATTTCACGTGGGCACACGTCACACGGTCGTGGTCACAGTTAGTATACACGGTGTCCGGGAATAAATGTCGGACAAAGAAAGACGCTATTCGTTGACTATAAAGAAAGAAATTTTCGTTGAAATAAAACGTAAAACACGTCTTTTTTCTAGTTGAGTGTGAAAAAAAATATTACACATAACTCTTTTTACACACCCAATACTGACCTGGAGCGCGGTGCTTACCCGGGCATCTAGATGTCTTCGCAGCTGTTCGCGGGTTGTTTCCTTGAGCGGCGCCGATATATGTGGGCAAGTATCGTGTGTACGAAAAAGATGACCAATAATTATAAATATTATTGAATATATTTGGCGTTAATTTTGTAGAAATTCATTATTCACAATTAAATGAAACTACGTGATGTAGTATTATTCCTACTTTCTTTAAATTCTTTACCACGACCTAGGTTTCGTTGTATTACAATATCTTCAATCTATTAGCAAAGATCTTTGCTAATAGCCCACCTGAAGATGTTGTAATACAACGAAACCTAGGTCGTGGTAAAGAACTTAAAGAAAGTAGAAATAATACTACATCATGTAGTTTCATTTAAATGTGTATGAATATTATTTTCAATTGTCGGAAAAAAAAGTCATCTTTTAAATTTTATTTTAACGACAAACAACTATTTTTCAATCAACGAATAACGTCTTTCTTTGCCCGACACTTCTTCCCAAACACAGCTAGTATATAAAGTCAACGAAGTCGGGTTTAGATATAAAGTTTTTAAATATACTCGCTCGTTGAACCTTTTCACATAACACGCAACATTATTTGACCTCGTCCCACTGATCTAGGTGATGAACACTTCGCATTAATAGCTGGTGTTTTTCAGTAATGCTTTGCTGTTAAAGAAGTTTTAGTTTTGCTGTTTAAGATTTTTTTCAGTAATAAAGGATATCTCAATAAACATTTTAAGCATCCCGAAAGCTACCAATAGGCTATTTGACAACATCGAAAATATACCACGATGTGGGGTCATCCTATTAGATCATAACATAAATAATCGTATTGATTTTAATTTTCGGAAGAATAAGTTTATATTATATAAAAAAAAACGTAAAGTAATCACAATAATTTATTAGAATTTAATCAGCGTAGCAAACGCCCTGTTATTGGTTAAAAGTCAGATGACGTCAGAGACAAGTTTTAAAATTTTTAAATTATGGTTCTTTTATCTTTTTTTTTATTTATAACTATCACCTTTTGCATTTAGTATAATTTTTTTTATAATATAAATTCATTACGTAAATATTATATAATAATATTATATATTATATAAAAAATACATTACAAATGATATCTTTAATTAACATAACTGCCGATCATAACTAATGTATAAAAAAAATTATTTAACTCCCATGCAATGCATATGCTAATGTATATATCAGCGCTATAACAATATTCCAAACATAAATCATAGATAAATAGACTTTTCCTGAATATTGTTGGATAATTCAATTTACTATATTTATATTGTAAATACTTAACAATTTGTAAGAAATTATATTTTTAATTGTGCAATATAAATCTAGTGTGCTTATAATACAAAACAGAACAATTTAAAAATTCAAGTGAAATAACCTATTGTATAAATCAACAATAACACAAAACGCGTAAAAGTGCACATACATACACGTCACGGACACGTCACTTCGTTGAATATTATTTATCTCTGGTGGGATGTAGGGATGTGAAAAAATAATTGGTTATTAAAAAATCGATTATTTTTAATGAAAAACCGATTTTTAATAGTCGATTTACGTATAAACAATTCGATTAAACAAAAATTGATTTTTTCACTGTCAATTTTTAATTAATGACACTAAGGTCATTCATTTACGCAGTTCATTTCCAGTTCCCTACTACTTATCACCCCTCATTCCTTACTGCTGTAGACTAATATGTGATGTCATAGATTTAATTTGATTAAAAATCTGTGATTTTAAGCATTTAATTTGATTTTTCTAAAAAAAATGGAAGAAAAAATACATTTTTAAATAGACTTTAATGTAAAACAAAATAATCGACTTTTAGGGAAAAATCGATTATTTTTATAATTTTAAAATTCTTATTATTTTAAAATCGATTTTAAAGTTAAACGAAATAATCGATTTTTCAATAATCGATTTTTTATGTTGAATGTCGCATTCCTTCTTAATGTAACACTGTATGGTACTAAAAGAATGTAAAAAATCAAAATCGTTGGGATCGACATTTTTGATAAATTGCACATATATTTCCAACCTGAAGAAACACATATTTCCAAAGTGATGATACATCATTTTAATTAGAAATATGTTAACTTCCAAAAAAAAAAGACTAACCCAAAATCTTGAGCCGTTCCAGAGATATGAGCATTTTAAAATGCTGCCGAAAATCGCACGCGAGAAATGGCATTCGTGATGCTATCTTTGGGGACCCATATTTCGGCCCCAGATTTTTTTTTGGACGAAACTAAACAATACAGGTACATTTTTTTGTATTGTATTTGAACATACATAAAACTGAATAACATCTGAGACTTTAAAGGTAAACTTCCTGCCTGAACTGAGATAGATAGCATCTTTACGTTTTTTCTGAACGTCAAAAGGAAAAACGGAATTTATATAAAATTAAAAATGAATTTCCTAATTTCCCCAAAAAAAATAATAACTAAAAATTAAAAGAAATTAATTTCTGCAACTGTTATTTCCTTGCATTCTATTTTACAATAATATGCTTACTAAAGCGCAACTCTTCATTGGGCTAAATTCGCCATTTTGTTTTTCTTTAATTTCAACAATGAATGATGCATTTGCATTATTCAACTGAAAAAAAGCTTTGAAGAATTCTTACCAAAATAAGTCTAACCTGTCGGTTTATACGTATTTTTTTCTAAACATAATATTAATATGCTTAACTAGGTATTTCATATTTTATCAAAATAAAACTAAGTGCTATCAATTAAACATACTAACATTTAAAAACAATAAAACATAATTAAAAGTAATAGGTACGTAAAAATTAAATACAAGAATAAATAAATAAAAAAAAAACAAATTAAACTTACCCAAACACAATCATTTTTGGCGCCTTTAATCCAATTCCATACAAATATTGTTTTTCTGGCAGTTTATGTAAATACTGGTTTTAAGAAAAAAAACGTTATGAATATTCACTGAACTTCAATCACGTATTTGTTCACTTGTTTTTTTTCACGCAGTTTCACTGCCACACACTAAAATCACAGCTTGAAACTATTGTGTTCGAACAAAATTACGTTTTTGTTTTTTTTGTATTCAATTGATTTAAATTTATATGATAGTCAAGATCTATTATTTATAAGGCAAGAAGTTCAGTTTAGCGAAAATGTGAATTTCCTATTTGTTTTTGTTTTACGTGAAAGAATATTGGTAAAAAACGAAGTATTAACCGAAAATAGGGCTTGGTCGTCTTTATTTTATTTAAAAAACTGATATGAAAAAGTTTCCATACAAAAGTGCACTTTGTCAACGAAGTATAAGTTATAAGTTTTCCTACTTAATTGCCATTCTTAGTAATACTAAACATAGAATTTGCAAGGAAATGATATAAAAAACTAAAAAAAAATACAAAAAAAACCCAAAAAATCAAAAATATAAAAACGCGCAGAGTATCGCATAAAGAACTAAATAAAATGTATATCTTACAGCAGTTTCCTCATAGAAAGATCATTTTTCAAAGTATTTTTTTATTGTAAAATAATTGCGTCCGAGCCTTATTTTTTAAATACGTCGTTTTTTATGTATATTTTCATTTAAAACAAAAAAACGGGAAAATACTTTTTCGCCAAACTGAACTTATAAGTAACTTTAAAAAAAATACGATTTCTTGAAAAAATTTGTTTCTGAGTTGACAAAAAAATCGATAAATTCATATAAACACATTAACGATATGGAAAATTTCATTAATTTAAAAGGTTAAATAAAAACATTTTCATAATAACAACAAAATTAACTATAAACAATCGCCATCTTTGATTTCGATAAAAAAATTAATGGAAAAATACTTTTACTACTGACAGATGTCAAACGTAAACTTTATCTGATTTTTTAAGTTTAGAATTTATCAATTTATCTTTGTATTTGCATATTAAGCGTTCAATTATACGAAAAAATGACAAGGTATAAGTCTGATTTAGGAAAAACGCGAATTTACCATTTTTTTTTATTTTAAATAAAAAGTTATGCATAAAAAACGACGTACTTAAAAAACCGGAGTTGATTATTTAATTATAAAAAATTTATTTGAAATATACACTTTCTATGGAGAAACGCCTGTCAGTTGGTTGTGAAATATAAAGGAGACTGGCAAAATGGGTCCAGACGTTACAGAGATAAAACATAATTTTTAAAAAAGTTAGTATTTTTTAGAATATATAAAACTAAACAATTCAGTAATTGACAATCAGGCAAGAGGAAATATGGAATTACAATTGGGTATTTGACTAATTTTTTTTTATTTCATTAATCATAATTTCAAGCTGATGAATAGTGAAAAAAATTTTGAATAATCATAAAAATTGACGGAGTTATAAAAGTTTAAATTTAACCTTTAGATAAGGACGGTAATACTGTGTTGTGATATACGGATAGAGTTGGGTATATCCCTGTCTCTTTTTTTCTCGCAGAATATATTGCACATTATATTCTGCGAGAAAAAAAGAGACAGGGATATACCCAACTCTATCCGTATCTTCAAATTTAGAAGCCAATTTTTGAAAAGAAGAATTTTTTATTTTTTTCAAGACTGGTTTTTAATTAACTTATATTTCACAATATTGTACGAAAAATATCAAAATTTAGAATGAGTCAACTACCGTATTTATGACCATAATACTAAACAAAAAAGCTATCTGCATAAATTCGCATTTGTTTTTAAAATATAAAGAATTATTAATTGGAAATAAAAATAATAAAAAAAATTGAACAAAATACATAACTTTTTAGAAAGGATTACAAAAAATTAATAATTAAAAATAACTTTTTCAAATCACTTTTCTTAATAAAATAATTGCGAGCGACTCCTAAAATTTGCGGATACTTCATTTTATACATATTTTATTTAATTTAAACCAAAAAAAAATATGGAAATTCACATTTTCGCTAAACCAGACTTGTTCTAATGGTAATTAAATAGAAAAGCAGTAGGTGCTAGGTAAAATATAAAGAATTATTAATTGGAAATAAAAATAATAAAAAAAATTGAACAAAATACATAACTTTTTAGAAAGGATTACAAAAAATAATCAATGCCTCTAGCTTTCTTTAACGTGTAGCCATTGCCTAAATTAATTAAAAATAAACTGTCAACAAACGTTGACAATCACGCATCACCACTCATCACAAACGTTCTATTGTTGTCAAAATGAATGGCTTTTTTCGAATTATCGAGGTTTGCGTAACTTTTTCGATGACCCTGTCGAGTCTGTGAGCATCATGGATTAATATGGTACATCTGTGGATGGAGGATATAACGACACACAATCTGCACTTTGTTTTATCTCGCTAGTTCAAAGAATCCCATAGAAATTACATTTACAATCTATTATGAAAAACAAGCTAACTTTTCATACAAAAATACAAAATTTATCTTTTGTCTGATTGACGATTTTGATAAAACTTTTAAGGAGATTATTTTTTAATTTTTCTCTATGTAACAGTGCAATTTTTATTCTTGTAATACCTGGACACAAATGGACTTTTGCCGGTTTTCTTTCATAAACTCCATACGCGATTTTTTTGCTCATTTTCATATTTTTTTGGATTTGTTATTTTTATTTTCATATCAATTCCTCTTTGTATGTGCAAATTCTGTGTTTCCTGTAAACTAAGAATCGCAATTAACTCGACAACTTATAACTTACAACTTCTTTTGAAAACCGCACTTTTGTATGGGAACTTTTTCAAATCACTTTTCTTAATAAAATAATTGCGAGTGACTCCTAAAATTTGCAGGTACTTCATTTTTTTACCTATTTTCTTTCATTTAAACAAAAAAAATATGGAAATTCACATTTTCGCTAAACCAGACTTGTTCTAATGGTAATTAAATAGAAAAGCAGTAGGTGCCAAAAAGCAGAACTAATTTTCGTTTAAGTGAATTTTGCAAAAAAAAAAGCTATCAAGAATACTCTTATCAGAAGGATTTTTTTTCCGAAATTTTTGTTTTAAAGTAGATAAAAATCGAGAAAACAGAGAATGCAATCGCACTGATCATATACGCATTTAAACGTGTTCCCATTTTACAAACCGCCAATGCAAAAACCACATACCGAAACGCACTTTCAACACACGCCACGCGATCTCGTTCGAACCAAATTTAGTTATCTCAAACCGAAACTAGTTTGACTAGAATAAAATCGAATTTTATCCAACAAAAATTTAAACCATCTAAATGCGAAGAAACAATTTCTAACAAGGAAGTATGCGGTCATTAGGTAAACACATCACTAATCGACAATTAAAAAAACATTACAATAAATTATGTACAACACACGTTCATCAAACTTGGCGTGCCGTGAAAGTCCCCAGTGATTGAGTTTATAACATATATTATAAATACTCTATACAATGTTGAATTAACATAATGACTCTCACAAGCGTAGAATATATTAACTTTTATTGTTGCAAGGATCAAACGAATACATTGTCTGCACAAATTAGTAAAAAAAAATTTAAGCGAATACGCACTTGGAATACTTAATATTTCACAATTAATTAATTAAAATTTGTCGATTTTTCAAGATTTTAGATTACAAAACAGTTTATAACAACTTCAAAATATCGGTGTCACTTGAAAACTTAAACGTAAACAAAGCCCGCTGTCGGCAACGACGCGCGGCAACTTGGAACTAAAACTAATGCGATTTCGAAATGGCAAAAGGCGAATGCAGCCACCATAAATATGTAAACAACAAATGAATAACTTCGCGAGGCGATTTCGAAACACTAAAACGTAAACGCACAAGAAAACAATTACGAAATTAACTCTTGTGAGCAAAGTTCGTTTGGCGTGTCGATTCAAAATGTCTCCGGTGACGTTTTGTCGCAAGTGGCGTTCACGAGTGACTGGAGATATTTTTTTTTTCGTTGACCGGCTACGGGCAATGGGCATCGGAATCCCGTTCTTCGGTTGTAGGTACGACGCGGCGAACGCCCCCCGCCCTCGCCGCCCCGCACACCTCTCGGCGACATGTAGTTCTCCGGCGCAAGATCCATAGGCGTTCTGATTGTTTATAGATTACTTTTTTTTTAATTTCGTTCTTTTAAATCATAAATAACGGAGGACAAATATCGGGGTGCATAAGACAATTCTGTGTGAAAAAAATGTTTGATATAATTGGGAATATATACTTTTAGAGTTGGCACTTGTATAATTCGTTGCTGATTGGAGCTCCGACGTTGAATGCAAGCATCTTGCGGCTTAACGCAAACAAATGGTCAATTGAGTTACAGCTAAGTCCACGCTCCAATTAAATACTAATATACGGTCAGCGAGATATGACTGTCCGGATGTCTGGATGAGGGGCATTGATTTGGGAGTCAGATTTGATTCACGGTTGACGTTTCGTGGACATATGGCGGATGTAGCAAAGAAATCGTTTAGAAAAATTGGACTCGTGTTGCATAATAGGCCAGTTGACTAAATTTTGAAAAGTGGTTAATACTTTAATATCTATTTAACCCAAAAAATATATTTTCCCAAAAATCAAATATTTACATAATGTATTTTGCGTTTTAAAAAACCCACTTACTTAAACCCACACTTACATCACTACTCATGAAACAAACCAAAACAATCGTCTCTGCGTGTGACAGTTGCTTCTTTTGTTTAATTAAAAATGAATTCGTCTTGTTACAAGTTCTGTACAGTACCCCAGTGTAAAAACAATAAACAAATATGGAAAAAGTTATTAAAACTTGCAATGAGCTGGTAGTGTACTTACAGATTCAAAAATATTTTCTTATGAAGACATTTTGATGTACGTATTTATTGGCAGTTAACTATTCGATAAACTGTGTTTTCACTACAAAACGTTGTTATAGTGGTCTTGTCTTAAAAATGATTGCGATTGTGTTTTCTATAGAAAAACATTAAGACGTCGAAGCTCTGAGTTAATACAGAGTTGATTACAAACGAACAAATAAATTTGACTCGCATGCAATCTATTTCTAAATCTAAAGCAATACTGATGAATTTTGAAGTCACTATTTTTACAAGTTTATTGATAAAATATTAATGTACATGTTGAGGTTAAGTTCTTTGTACTTCGCAAATCAAACGCCAAACCAGTATCAATTATCTTACAATACCTGTGTAAAAACAAACGATTACTGTCAACGAAACCGAAATAAGACTATTTCGACTTATAATATATATTTTACATTTGTGTATACTTGCACTGAAGTTTTAACATTTTGAAATTCCGATGACCAGAAGTCAATGTTTGACGAGTGAAAAATCTACCAAGCGCCAATTTTGGGCAAGTTACTCCTGTTTGATTTGCTAAAACCTGTCTCCATTGTGAATGTATATGCCTTTTAAAGTGCAATCGGGGAGAACTGTACCAACTTGACAAAAATTTTTAAAAACGAAAAATTAATCAAATAACCTGTTCTGTTTATGAAGTTGTCAACACTGTGGTGTTTTGTGAGTGTGATGTAATGCTTTCTGATTGGTGTTCACTGTCACATGTTCACTGAATTCTAAAAATAAAAATATTCTTTATTTTTAATAATAATAAATTTGTTTTTTGGTATATCTAAATCATAATTAATCATTGGAAACTACAACCCATCCTATTTATTCTTAGTGGAAACCTGCCTACTCAAAGGATTTTCAGTTTAAATCATCAATTTGCCTTCTATACACTTCATTGTGTACCACTACATAGTGCAGAGCAGATTAGAATCCAGTTCTATTATTTGAAGCCCACACGAAGCCAAGTAAAGTTTTATGACCGAACGTGTGCAAAAGACGTTCCTTCGATATACTGTATACGAGAGAGTACGTCTACTTCCTTTTCTATTTTCTACCGACTTACTCTTGGGTACGCTAGGTTTCCATTTCTTGACAATCAGAAGAGACGTTGATACACTTCGTTAGCGCAGAGCTGATTAGAATCCGGCTCCATTATTTGGAGTCCTCGTGAAGCCAAGCACAGTTTTATGTCTGAACGTGTGCAAAAGGCGTTCCTCCGATATCTGTATACGAGAGAGTACGTCTAGTTAGTTCCCTTTCTATTTTCTAATGACTTACTCTTGGGTACGCTAGGTTTCCATTTCTTGCCACTCAGAAGAGACGTTGATACACTTCATTAGCGCAGAGCTGATTAGAATCCGGCTCCATTATTTGGAGTCCTCGTGAAGCCAAGCACAGTTTTATGTCTGAACGTGTGCAAAAGGCGTTCCTTCGATATCTGTAAACGAGACAGTACGTCTACTTCTCTTTCTATTTTCTACCGACTTACTCTTGGGTACGTTAGGTTTCCATTTCTTACCACTCATAAGAGACGTTGATACGCTTCATTAGCGCAGAGCTGATTAGAATCCAGTTACATTATTTGGAACCCACACGATGCCCCGTATTATTGAGTAAACCTTCATTCTTCGTGCCTAACAATTTCTTGCGCCCAAGTAATCATCACTTTTTTGCTATTAGAAGCGAATTATATCGGAAATCTCCAGTGACCTGCATATTCAACTGATCAACCTGATAGTGATGTGTTTATGATAAGTGAAAGCAAAATTTCGAAATGTGTCGTCATTATCTTTTGTAGTTATTGTGTATGTTGTATTCATTTTTAATCTAAAAGTTTAAACTTTGTTAAACCTAATTTTTTATCGATATTGATAGTTTACCTGTATGTATCGATAAATATATTTGCGTAAACAAGGAAATAATTTTCATCTTTTTGACTTCAGGATCAAATGTGGCTAAATAGTTTCAGACACATAGAATGGAAGAACTAGTGTGAAAAAGAAACCTGTACCTTGCCTGGTTAGAATATAGAGTAATCCAGAAGGCGCATACGCACAGATCTCTTCGCGGTCGCCTGAAGACAAAAATCTTCTCGCCCCTCACCGCACTCCTTTTGCTAGCGCCCCGCCTTACGCACATAGTGTTACCAGCAAAATAATTTTATCCACCAACTCTGGGAAATCGAAGCATATAAATATATCTGTTTGCGGCAGTACGATACACATTTGCTTTGATTTATTTGGCGTATTATTTATCTTATGTGAACTATTATTATAGACGCCATGTTAAATTTCTAAAATGTTCATTTCGACCACAATAAATTGCCAAAGATTTTATATTAAATTTTACCATTTTATTTATACATTTTACCATTTTATTAATTACAACGAGTAATTAATAAAATGTATTATACAATATGTGCGCACGGGGCGCGTGTATGTACGTGTGTGTGTGTGTGCGAGCGTACGTACGAGTGTGTGTGTACACATTAACTTACAAAATTATTTTGGTATTTTTACCTTCCGCAGAACCAACTCCTGTTCTTGACCAAAGACATCCACTTCGTTACACTTAGCATTTTAAAGTCTTTTTCCAGGCAGTCGAGCCACCTAAGTTTAGGTCTTCCTCTTTTTCGGGAGCCCAATGGTCTGGCTGAGAAGATCTTTTGATGTTAAACATCTATAGGCGCTGGTATAAACCGGATCGTTGGCGTGGCGACGCTTGCCGTGGCGACGGGTCGCCACGCTATACTAAGGTATATATATAGTCTATATACCTTAGTATTGCCGGAGAATTTATATTAATAGATGGGGATAATGCATGGGGCGCGTGTATGTACGTGTGTGTGTGCGAGCGTACGTACGAGTGTGTGTGTACACATTAACTTACAAAATTATTTTGGTACTTTTGTCCATAATTTTTTGCTTTTTTTTGTTAATACTTAGTATCTTAAAAGTAAAAAAAAGAGGTTAAAAAACTCACTATAAAAATTTGAAAATAGGTCTCGTACTAAATAAATTCAAAACGGGAAGAAAAATTTTTTTTTTGTTAATTAGCGTTAAATGTCGTAATAAAATTTTTACTTATTTTAAACAATATCGGTTTCCATGTTCAGGAAGTTAAAGATGGCGAAAATGAATGAATGTAACATTTGTTTCTTTCGGGCGCCTCCGTGATCTTACATACATTGATTATACAGGGTGTCCAGTGGCAGATTTCAATGTTTGAAAAATTGTAAAAAAAAAACTACACCTCTAATACAAAGTAGGTTTATTTTAACTTTATAACAACAAATGCGGATTTCATTTTTTAAAAACCACGTTTTCCAAATGGCGGCCATCGAGTCTGACACACTCTTCGAGACGGCTCGAATATTTTCTTTAAGTTGTGTCACAGTGCTCGGAGTTGTTTTGTAAACAACGGATTTTAAGTATCCCCATAAGAAAAAGTCACATGGGCTTAAATCGGGTGACCTACGTGGCCACGGTACGGTACCGTTTCGGGATATGTTTTTTTCTGGAAATAACTGCCGCACTGCATTCATGAACACATTAGCAGTGTGAGCTGTGGCCCCGTCCTGCTGGAACCGTGTGTTTTGGTTGAAGGATGGACTATTCTGTAGTTCTATTCTGAAAAAGTCATTTAACATCTGGGCATATCTCTCCGAATTCACAGTTACAGTTTGGCCACGTTGATTTTCAAAGAAATAAGGCCCTATGCAGAAATGGCACACCAGACTGTTACTTTAGGCTTATGTAAAGGCTCTTGATACATTTGTCTTGGGTTGTGGACATCCCAGTAACGAAAGTTCTGCTTATTCACATATCCTCCGATGTGAAAGTGAGTTTCGTCACTAAAGAATATGTTGCCCATCCGGGTAGCAGTACGAAATCTCAACAACATCACCTCCGCGTAAGTTTTTCTTAATTCAAAGTCAGAATCGTGTAAAGGTTGAACAATTTGAATTTTATATGGATGGAACTTGACCTTTTTTCGCATTATTACCTGTAAAGTTGATTTCGGAATTCCCAATATCGATGAACGTGTACATAGTGATAAACGGGGATTTTCAACGACAGAAACCATAACACGCTCGACGTTTTAATCCGTGGCTACCAATGGTGTAGATCCTGGCCTGGGCCTATTTAATGTTGATCCTGTAGCTCTGAACCTTGCTACCCATGACTGAATGAGGTTGATCGATGGTCTATCACGTAATCGACGAATACTGTAACGATTATTAAATCGACGGCGTGCTACAGACAGCGAAAATCCACTCGAAATGTACGCCTCGACGGCAAAAGCGCGGTGCTCTCCACTCCATTGTTCCGTGGCTACTAAAACATCCGCACCGTTTGCGCTTCTAACGACGCCCCCCGCGCCCCTCTTATGTGTTGCGTTCGGAAACTATGTTTGTTCAAACTTTGAAATCTGCCACTGGACACCCTGTATATGCAATAGGTAAATATTCTAAAATTGAATATGACAACTAAAATTTAAAATGTGACACAAAATTCTCAAATACTGATTTTCTAACAAATTAAATTTTACATTTTTCAATATCAAGCAATTAAGACGTTTTAATTTGGGTAAACAATTTTTTAAGAAGTGACAACACCAACGAAAATGGAGCGCTTCTGTTAATAATAATATACTTCGATATTTTGAAATTGTATAGTTAATTGAAAATGAAATTGAATAGTTAATTGAAAATGAATTACGATAAACAAACAAACAAAGAAATGAGATAAACAAACAAACAAAGTTATTTTCATATTTATAACATTATACAGAGTTTTAGACATTTTCCCACTGCTCCAGCTCCTAATAAATACATGTACAAGACTTATAACTCTTTCAAGAAATAACCAAGAAACTATCTCCAAAGAATATCTCGACAGAGGATAATACTTGTATGGAAGAGCGGTAGGTAAAAAAATATATTTCTTCATTTTAGCATAGTCTTCTTCTTCAATGGCTTGACAGCCCAGGATAAGCCCCTACCTTCCACAGAACTAACTCCTGTTCTTGACCAGAGACATCCAGTTCGTTACACTTAGCATTTTAAAGTCTTTTTCCAGGCAGTCGAGCCACCTAAGTTTAGGTCTTCCTCTTTTTCGGGAGGCCAATGGTCTGGCTGAGAAGATCTTTTGATGTTAAACATCTATAGGCGCAGGTATAAACTGGATCGTTGGCGTGGCGACGCTTGCCGTGGCGACGGGTCGCCACGCTATACTAAGGTATATATATAGTCTATATGTAGTAGAGTGTACGGTATGGCGACGTGTCGCCATGCGCAACCGACTACGCGACCCCCTCCTCACTCAGTCCGACGCTGTTGTTTACTACGGTACACATAACCTGTGCCTAATAATCTTGTCTTTTATGCATATTACTTGTACGAACACGATGTTTCACATCTGCCAGGCTTCCCGTGACGGCTCACTGTTTTTTTTTGTTGCCCGACTATGATCGACCGCTATGCTATTTTAGCATAGTAATCAATATAAAAAGAGACGTGAGGTGTCGCGTGACACCTAACAGAAGCGAAGTTTCTTACGCATCGCATATAAAGTTCAATTTTTAATTATTAATTAATATAATATAATATCGACACAGTAATGGACATTTTTATAAATACAAAAATAATATTTATTTTGAAAGTTAAAATAACACAATGTTGTATTTAATGTATAATGTAATACTTATTTTTTTTTATTGTTATTGTCAACCAGTTTTTGTATTTTCTTGTTACGTGTAATCTAATCATTACTTGATTAAATTAATGAAACGTCTAATACTTACGCTTGTGTTTGATTGTTTTCTTTATCAACTTGATTTATCGGTTCCTGATGAACATAACATAATTTTTGAATTATCCAACACACAATAAAAAAAACACTTAACCAAAACCGAGAATATATAAACAAGTTAAATAAACCAAATAACTACCCCTGTGAATGATTTCTTTGATTTATTTTCCTACTAAATTAGCATGCGTGCAGCTTTGAATTCTGGAAAATTTCTTCTTTAATGAGATGGACTGATCCAAAACCTTAGTTTCGTCACAGGCCACAGTTATATCTTGCCTATTTGTTCACTTTATTTTTTTTTTGAGAGCAACTTCTAAACTAAAAAAAGAAACAAATTTAGAAGTATTTGCCATTTATAATTATATTTGGCATGTATAATATAAAATATATTACATCTACTTTCTAACTATTATTTAAACATATTATATTTGACATAGATATAGAGTATTTTTTTCCTACATTTATACTTGTCATAATATTTGTTTGACGCTTACAATTTTCCTTGGCGGATGGGTTTTACCGTGACGGTTTATAATATTTGTAATAAAAGTATAAAAAATATAATATAAATCAAGTTAAACAAATATTCTCTCCTTTAATATAAGACTGAAAAAAATAAAAATAAATTGAAGTTTAAAAAAATAAAAAAAACCGCGCTTATTTAGAATAGCTACATTAAAAGAACTAAACCGCGCTTATTTAGAAAAGCTGCATTATTTAGGAAAGCTGCAATAAATTAAAGTTTAAAAAAAATAAAAAAAACCGCGCTTATTTAGTAAAGCTGCATTAAAAAGCAAAAAATTATTATCAAACTTGTTTTCTCTGTCAACTCTGTAAATAAATATGGAACCTTTTTTCTCTGTCTACTCAGTAAGATTTCAGTGTTAGCCATGTTTTTTATTGAGTGTAAAAGAGTGAGTTACTTTTTCTCAAAAAAATAAATTATTTTGCTTCTCAAATTAATATTATGAGAAAGAAAATGCTTAACATTTCAGTTAGATTTCAAGACAAACCACCCCACTTTTTATACTCAAATATTATACTCAATAACAAACAAGGCTTACACAAAAATCCTTACTGAGTAGACAGAGAAAACAGGTTCCATAATAATTTTTTGCTTTTTAGTGCAGTATTTTGTAAACGTTTGTTTTTTTTTCGTTTTTTAATCTATTAATTTATTAAATGAAGGAGTGCGCATAAAAACAAGATCTCTATCAGTTATAAAGGTCGCTCATGACAAATTTAGTAAAAAACTGAATATAAAATATATTTTAACCACTTTCAAACGTTTGACAAATGTCAAACATTACGCAATTTTGTTATTTTATTTACTTTTCTGGATATTCGTGGTTTTTTATGTTAAATAATTTAAAATTTGTGTTCATATTTTTATTTTAAATGTTTAGTGATAGATCTAAACCTTGTTAAGTACCAGTAGACCTCTCACTGTGACAGTTCCGTAAACATTTGGGTACATGTAAATTTTGAAGTGTATTTATGTAATTATTATTTTTCGCTATGTACTTAAATATATTTCCTAGTAGCGTTCAATCGAAGGTCAATTTCTAAGGCGGTGTTCGACTGTCGTCATCACCTTCGACCGAAACCGAAGTCGCAATCAGACTTAGAATACTTACTGCAAATAGCTTAAATAAATTATTATTTTATCAAAAATGGACTAATTTGTTTTTATTTGTTTATTGACGTGAATGAATGTTAATAATTATAAGAGACTGGCAAAAAATCAAAATAAAGTATACCTAATAGCGCAATAATAATTATTATGACTACTCATACATGACCTCTCTACTCTTCTGGACAACCGCAGTAACCAATGCGATAAATCGGGCGACCGTGGGCTGGCAACCCCTGGCGTGACAACCGGCGGCCGCATAAAAGAATCACATGGCGGCATATAAGACAAGTGACGACGCAGAAAAATCAGTTTAACATCGAGCTCACCTTCGGCAATTCACTACAGTCCAAGTTCAACCAATTTGTAGTTTAAGCAATAGTCTACTTTATAAGTACTATTTTAGCTAATAAATAAATTGCCTCACACCGACGAGGAATATTCTTTGATAATTGACCTAGGGAGCTCTCTCCAGACTTCATAGGCAACCGTGAAAGAGATCTGGTGAACGTCGAATCGTCCAATTCTGCGACAGTCAAATGTGGTGCTCTGACTACTGCTTCTCGTCTCGCACAACTATTATAATATTTATTTATTGCTTTTGTAAATATGCTTTGTTTGTAAATATGGTTGCTATTTTTGTACTTAAATATGTTAGCGTTCCTCAGAAGTAAAGGTTTTTTTAAATAATATCTTAGATGTTCTTCAAAATATGGAAATTATTCAGAATGGGTTAAGTTAGGTGTCGATATATATATATATATATATATATATATATATATATATATATATATATATATATCCCTTTTATATGTGTGATTATTAAATCTTTATATTTAATAGCATTGGTAAGACTTAATAATCTTTATTTCAAGTTTCCCAAAAGACGAAGTACTTGGAAAAAAATGTATAATTATTTTGAAACCTAAGCGCAAATTTATTGTCTAATCTTTCACAGACGCATTTTACAAAAAAAATGTAAAATTATTTTGAAACCTAATCGTAAATATATTGTCTAATCTTTCATAGGCGCATTTTACAAAAAAAATGTATAATTATTTTGAAACCTAATCGTAAATATATTGTCTAATCTTTCATAGGCGCATTTTACAAAAAAAATTTTAATTATTTTGAAACCTAAGCGTAAATATATTATCTAATCTTTCACAGGCACACTTTACAAACAAATGTATAATTATTTTGAAACCTAATCGTAAATATATTGTCTAATCTTTCATAGGCGCATTTTACAAAAAAAATGTATAATTATTTTGAAATCTAAACGTAAATATATTGTCTAATTCTTCACAGGCGCATTTTACAAAAAAAATGTATAATTATTTTGAAACCTAATCGTAAATATATTGTCTAATCTTTCATAGGCGCATTTTACAAAAAAAAATGTATAATTATTTTGAAATCTAAACGTAAATATATTGTCTAATTTTTCACAGGCACACTTTACAAACAAATGTATAATTATTTTGAAACCTAATCGTAAATATATTGTCTAATCTTTCATAGGCGCATTTTACAAAAAAAATGTATAATTATTTTGAAACCTAAGCGCAAATTTATTGTCTAATCTTTCATAGGCGCATTTTACAAAAAAATGTATAATTATTTTGAAACCTAAGCGCAAATTTATTGTCTAATCTTTCATAGGCGCATTTTACAAAAAAATGTATAATTATTTTGAAACCTAAACGTAAATATATTGTCTAATTTTTCACAGGCGCATTTTACAAAAAAATGTATAATTATTTTGAAACCTAAACGTAAATATATTGTCTAATTTTTCACAGGCGCATTTTACAAAAAAAATTTATAATTATTTTGAAATCTAAACGTAAATATATTGTCTAATTTTTCACAGGCGCATCCCAATCATCATCAAACCGCGCAAAGTGCGAAATAACTGTATCGCTGGGTACACCATAGCTATAAATAATTACTGTATGAAAGAAAATTGTTACATGGTCAAGACCATGGCTATATGGTCTTTTTGCCCAGATAAAACCGGGGTGTACAGCTAGCATATACATTTAGAGCAGGCACATATTGTAAACTTTTTGACTACAGACAGTTTAGTCTTGATAAACAATGGCACAGAAGTATATGGAATGGGTACATTAGAACACGGCAGCAGCTCGTCTGTTCTACCCTTTACGAGTCTCGGGTGCCCGTCCACTGTCAGTCGACGGTGGACTCTTGCCGAATATACGCGGTTGGCACTGACAACATATTTTGCCCTTTTGCTGTCTTGCTCACACAGCAAACAAGACAAAATGTCTTACCAAGTGCCTGTGTGCCGACGTGCGCCCGCTCTAAGAGGTTTTATAAACTCATTTACAAACATGCACATTGCACAGTAATAAAGTTATAATTATACCAAAGACGCTTTGATGTTATTTCGTAATTATTTATTAATGATTTAAAATCTGTGGGTCCAAATCCAAGAGTAAATCATTTCTAAATAGAAGGTACTGAAGCTCAAAGTGTGAACAAATTACCGTAGGTATGTCGATAAAATATCGATATATCGAAAAACAGGTATTTTTTATGATAATATCGGTATTTCGATACTATAATTTGTTACCATTGTTTTAAAAGACTATGTAAAGCATAAGTAACGTTATCTCTTTGGGGCAGATATGAGCAAATGCTGATGGAAAGAATGTCAAACAAGATTTCTTGAACTAGTTTTTTTATTGAAACAGTATTGGATCAACCGAATATTTCTAGTACGAAATGTCTTGAATGAAGTTTTTTTTTCAATATATTAAGAACGATATTGACATGTGTTCAGTGAAGTTTTTTCCGATTTACGAAGAACGATATTCACGTGTATTCAGTGAATTTTTTTTTCGATATACGAAGAACGATATTGACATGTCTCCAGTGAAGTTTTTTTTATATATACGAAGAACGATATTGACATGTCTTCAGTGAAGTTTATTTCAATATATGAAGAACGATATTGACATGTCTTCAGTGAAGTTTATTTCAATATATGAAGAACGATGTTGACATGTCTTCAGTGAAGTTTTTTTTAAATATACGAAGAACGATATTGGCATGTCTTCAGTGAAGTTTATTTCAATATATGAAGAACGATATTGACATGTCTTCAGTGAAGTTTATTTCAATATATGAAGAACGATTTTGACATGTCTTCAGTGAAGTTTTTTTTAAATATACGAAGAACGATATTGACATGTCTTCAGTGAAGTTTATTTCAATATATGAAGAACGATATTGACATGTCTTCAGTGAAGTTTATTTCAATATATGAAGAACGATATTGACATGTCTTCAGTGAAGTTTTTTTTCAATATACGAAGAGCGATATTCACATGTCTTCAGTGAAGTTTATTTCAATATATGAAGAACGATATTGACATGTCTTCAGTGAAGTTTATTTCAATATATGAAGAACGATTTTGACATGTCTTCAGTGAAGTTTTTTTTAAATATACGAAGAACGATATTGACATGTCTTCAGTGAAGTTTATTTCAATATATGAAGAACGATATTGACATGTCTTCAGTGAAGTTTATTTCAATATATGAAGAACGATTTTGACATGTCTTCAGTGAAGTTTTTTTTCAATATACGAAGAGCGATATTGACATGTTAAAGAAAACAGAAATATCGATATCTTTTCGTTATATGTATAAAAGAGGTATATTGACCTGTTGATATATCGAAATTTCGATACTTTTTCAAGTCTAGCAAAGAACAATATCGATATATACCAAAATATGGGTAAACCGATATTTTTTCGATATACCAAAGTGCGATATTGATACGTTCGCAAATTGTGAAATAGACCGTATATATATGAAATGAGACGGGCAGAGTAGAATATATTTTATAGTAGGTCATCTATCATCGAGTACACGTAACGTATTTTTTCGTATGTTGAAATATCGATATTTTTTCCATATATCAAAGAGTGATATTGAAAAAAAATTCGATATATTGAAAAACCGTTATTTGTATAATGTATCAGAGAGCGACATACATATGTTTAAAAATATTGATATATCGAAATATCTACATTGACATAATGATATTTTTTCGGTTTATCAAAGTGTGTGAATGTGTTCAAAAATATCGAAATTTCGATATGAATGGTGTAACAATAGAAACAGTCCTATCGCAATGTAATCGTGTGTAAAACAGTCCTATCGTGTTTAGAATGACTTCATATTGCGTTACGTGTAATCGATAAATGATTATGAAATGTACTCTAATCTGCCCGTCTCGCTCCATATATATCCTCCATTTTACCACTACACTACCTTCATTTCCCTAATAATTTCATTTAACACCTGAGCAAAACCGGTTATTGTAGCTTGTATGTTGAAATGTTGAATGCTTTGACCGTTTGGTCACTGGTCCTGCAAGATAAACTTTTCCATTCGAGTTGTTATACTTTACAATCGACTGGATCCTGACACTGGGAGCTCGTTGTTGGTAAACGTTTTAAAGATTCGTCTGAAAAAGCCCTACCTCGAATAATTTTCTATCCCTCTCTATCGTAACCCTATCTGGCTCCTTTATCTTAACCAAACTATCGGAATATCTGTAATAGTTAATTTTGCACAGTACAGTACCAGAATTCTGTAATTTTAGCAATCCACATACATGTGTAGTACATTACCTAACTAAAGTTATTAATTGTTTTACAAACTTCATATTTAACGGAATTCGTAAATTGTTGTTGACATCACCTATTTAATGCTGTTATTTTGAGTTTTGGATTTTATCGCTAACATGTCGCTAAACTGGTAAAGCGAGCTGGCTCCTATGGGTTCATGATTACAAAATAAGACGATTACAATCAATAATTTTCTACGTATCTTATCTCGTTCGCAAGATACACTATTTCACAGTTACAGCAATAGTCAAGGATCTTGCAGTATACGCACACCGAGCGCTGCATTGCATCATCAAAGCGATATGCGACGCGAAGCGACGCACCGTACACCTTATTCAACCTTAAATATAGAGCCTTATATACAAGTGTTATTCCGCAGACAAAATCAGCCTTATTCAGTCTTAAATACGAGTATTATTTTGCAGAATGAAATCAGTCTTAAATACGAGTATTATTTCTCAAAATGAAATCAGCGTTAAATACGAGTATTGTTCCGCAGAACAAAATCAGCCTTAAATACGAGTATTATTCCGCAAAAAAAATCAGATTTATTTAGCCTTAATACAAGTATTATTCGGCAGAAAAAATCAGTCTTATTCAGCTGTAAATACGAGTATTATTTCGCAAAAGGAAATTAGCGTTAAATACGAGTATTGTTCCGCAGAACAAAATCAGCCTTAATACGAGTATTATTCCGCAGAAAAGTCAGCCTTACTCAGCCTTAAATACAAGGATTATTACACAAAAAACACATCCTTATTCAGCCTTAAATACGAGTATTATTTCGCAGAAAAAATCAACCTTAAATACATTTCGTAGAAAAAATCAGCTTTATTCAGCCATAAATACAAGTATTATTCCGCAGAAAAAATTCAGCCTTATTCAGCCTTAAATACGAGTATTATTCCGCAGAAAAAAAATCAGTCTTAAATACGAGTATTATCGCGCAGAAAAAACCCGATTATACTGATAGTTCAGTGTTTATCTTAAGTTTTGATGTGAAACATTTAATGGCGCGTTTAGATGGAAGTTAAAATTTTCTGATGGCAAGACGCGTTTTGCCATTCGGCCCGCTTTGCTATTTTACAGTTGATTAGGCAGCTGCCTCATACAAACCAAATCAGGTAAATTAAATTCTTCCTCATTAACACGTGCTTTAATAGATCGAAAAGCAACTGGTGGTGTAACTGCATTGGCTCCCATGGACTGGACATGGACAAGTTTTTTTGTAAAATGGTTTCAGAAATGCAGTCCAGCCCTTAAATGCGTCTTGTGAACATTTGATAACATTGAAAGGTTTCGGACTCTGCCGAGCTCGATATATGTGTTCAGCCTTCTTGCGAGAGTTTCATCCTAGCCTTTTGATTTATAAAGGTCATATTTCGGTCACATTCCATATATGTGTGACCTTTTATCAAGAAAATAACTGTGGCAGAGTCCAAACGAATACAACAGTGAACTATATAGTGTAAAAACCTACCAATGATGTATTCCTTATTTTTACCACAACATGAGTCACAGAAAATTGTCAGAGACTTGGCCTCATCAATAGGAAATGAAAGAAATGAGACGCCACATCATCTGCTCCTTTCTTTTCCTATGTTCTCATCAAAATAAAATGACAAATCTGCAAGACTGTATATATTAAATGAGAAATAACTGAGTTGTCTTTTGTAATTAACGTGATATTCAGGACAGGAAGAATTTGTTGCTACGACCCTAGTAGCTCGTGCCTGGTTTTCCAACGGCTTTCCTTTTTTGTCATAAAAAACTCCAGCTTTCTCTTTGTGTGTTTTATTCTCAATTTCCAGTTTTCGAAGTTTAGAGAAAATCGGAGATTTTTCACGACCACCAGTAAAAGAAGGAAATTTTAATTTCTAGATATGTTTTCTCTGCTTGAAATCCATCGCAAGTCGAACACGTCCTTGGGTAGCCGAACGATATGTTGAAATTTTTGTTGAAATAATTTCGGTATTAAATATATTTGGCGTTAATTTTGTAGAAATTAATTTGAAATTCATTATGTAGTGTTATTCTCTACTTTCTTTAAGTTCTTTACACGACCTAGGTTTCGTTGTATTACAACATCTTCAGGTGGGCTATTAGAAAAGATTAGGAACCAAAAGATTTCCAACAGCATTTATATATTACACAAAACAATAGCTGAAGCCGGGTTTGTGCAGGTTTTCCCACTGCTTACGTTAGTGAGTTTATTGTAGGGGGCGGTGTAGTTTTTATTATATTTTCGAAAGTTAGACAATATACAAGTATTAAATTAGGGTAATAAATTATATTGATTATATTCTATGAGGTTTATGTGATATTATTCTCGTTAATATATTTATACAATAGCAAGGGTACCTGATAATTAGAACAAGGTTATACCACTAATTATACATATCTCCCGTTTTATTTATTTATTTTTAGGTTTTTTTTTGTTTATTTAGTTGTGTAATAGGGCTGAATCAATTTGAAGTGCACTATAGTATCAATGTTGTCTAACTATTTTCCGTCTAGAAGATATTAAGTATGGATGATGTTATATATTTAGTTGTTTATATAATTATATTTAGTTGTTCATATAATATATCTTGGTATGTTTTGTATGACATTATTATTTTGGTGTCCTTCATTAAACATCTTGTGAATCTTGGACAAGTTCAACTCGGCTGACAAATACATTTTTAATGTAAATTGTAATGGTATTTTTTACCGTTAACTGGTTTAAGAGTATCAGTTTGCTTGTACATTAAATCGAAAGTTTGTTTTGGAAACTATGTTTTGATATGCGTTCACCGTTTATCTTTTTAGACAACGCCGTGCTCAATCGGTGAATCCTAAATAAACTGGAGTCTTCTTCCAATAATGCCACGCAAGGATAAAAACATTTTCAACATACTGGTATCTCGTAGGTATAGTCGCCAATCATACGAATCTTATAAGGATATGATTGATTAATTAACTACAATGGTTTTCATGTAATTCGCGTTTTCCCAGGGTAATTTCGCATTTTCTTACCTAATCGCGGACGACAACGTTGTACATTAGATACGGTTATAATTCCTCTTAAATAATTACCTTTGTCATACCTGGTGGTGAAACTAACTTCAATTGAGTTATTATTCTTGTGCTATGGTCCTTACTTGTCATTTTAAAACACGATAACATTAACGTCCGTATGCACCACGTACGGTCAGGACTCTCGGTCGGATTTAGTAACAGTTAAAACGTATTTCTGTTTTTTATTAACCATCAATTAAGTCGAAACAAGAGTCTACTTTACCGATCGTGTCCTATTGCATGGTCTAATTTCTAAAGCATCCATGCAAAATAGGTTTTTAACTGTCAGTAAGTCTGAGTGGCAGTCCTGACCGTGTGTCGTGCATATGGGCATAAGAGTCGTCGCCAATTTCATGTTCCTGTAGCCGAAGTTTCGTTAAAACATCACTAATTCTGCCGGTATATTTTCTTGTTTTCGTATTTTCACTCGTTTCGTCATATTGGGCTATAATTTGAAGAAAAAAAATCAGTATACTAATTAAAAACACGTTTAATATAACCTCACACGACGCCAGACGTAGCGAGACTGACAGATTATGCAAACAATTTGCAAAATGTCGGGAACTGTCGAGTGTAGGGTGTACATTTATTATTACTGCTGTGAACTGCTCAAAATTTTAAAAACGTATTTATCTCGGGACTATTAGTGATATTACTGCGTTTTTCATCGAGGTTAGTAGCTATTTATATTAATTGTGCTATATATATATATATATATATTCTTTGTCAGCACTACAGCCTGGTGCAGGCCAACGCTTTCCCAATCCGCTCTCTCCAGGCAGTACGACTTGATGCAAGGTTCTCCACCTGTTGACTCCCAACATTTAAGTATTACTCTACACTGCCCAACCACTTTGTAGGTGGTCTTCCTCTTCTCCTTGTACTTTCAATCTTCACGAAAGACAGTTTTTTAACTGGGTCCAGATCTTCTCATCGAAAAACGTGTCCCAACCATCTGATTCTGTAGGACTTGATTACTCTCAAAATGTTTGCTTGTTTACTAAATATGGGCATATTTAGTATAAATTTCATTGTTACATAAGCTTCTCCAGATACCATTTTCTTTGACCGCTCCAAAAATTGATCGAAGGATGTTTCTTTCAAAGATGAGTAGCCTGTTCTCTTCTGCTTTATTAATTGCCCAGGTTTCGCTACCGTACAAAATGATAGGTCTGATGAGAGTTTTATTTAGATTTATTTTTAACTGAGATGAGTTTTGATTTGAGGTTTGCCATGAAAAGCGGTTCCCAATTTCACGTCATTTTTACTGGTAATGAGTGTGGCCAGATACTTAAACTGACTGACTCCATCAAAGGTATAATTTCCAAATTCCAGTGATTCCTTCAAAGGTATAATTTGGAGCTACTGCACATCATGCGCTCTAGAGCTTATTACTACCACAAGTTTTGCTTTTTCTTCGTTTACTGCTATATATATATATATATATATATATATATATATATATATATATATATATATATATATATATATATATATATATATGTATATATATAATTTTTTGCTGTATCAATTAAAAAACAGCTTGCTGTACCAAGTAAAAAACAGCTTATTGTACCAATTAAAAAACAGCTTGCGGTACCAAGTAAAAACAGCTTATTGTACCATTTAAAAAACAGCTTGCTGTACCAAGTAAAAAACAGCTTATTGTACCAATTAAAAAACAGCTTGCTGTACCAAGTAAAAAACAGCTTATTGTAACAATTAAAAAACAGCTTGCTGTACCAAGTAAAAAATAGCTTGCTGTACCAAGTAAAAAACAGCTTATTGTACCAATTAAAAAACAGCTTGCTGTACCAAGTAAAAAATAGCTTGCTGTACCAAGTAAAAAACAGCTTATTGTATCAATTAAAAAACAGATTGCTGTACCAATTAAAAAAACAGATTGCTGCACTAATTAAAAAAATAACCTGTATAATTAAAAAACAGCTTACTGTTTTTTAATATACAGGCTGTTTTTAAACTTTTGCTGTACCAATTAAAAAACAGCTTACTGTACCAATTAAAAAACATATTGATGTACCAATTAAATAGCAGATTGATATACCAATTAAAAAAACAGCCTGTTTATTTAACAGCGCATCACTCACAGAACCTTTTTGTCTGCATTGATTTTATATTAATGTACATTTTGAGTTCTCCAATAATGTTCGGTCAAAATTTTTCTACAGGAGGTCCTTATTCATGAAAGATTACTTAGAATGCGGATTATTATGAGAAATTGAATGCGACGCTCTGACTAATATCAAGACTGTAGAAGCCTTTAATAAGAAGTGTGACTTTATGTGACATAGGAGCAAGGTATTTCAAATTTGCTTATGATTGAGTAAAATCGAACAAACAAACAAGATTGTAGTCAAAAATAACCTTTTCTACCTGAAGTTTTTTCGATTACTTATATGGAACCGAAAACAAATAAATCGGTTAAACGCGAGTCGAAACTCGCTCCGTGTATGCAATCGTAGATTTTAGCTTCAGTAAAATTGTGTACGTTATTTGGAAATAAAATATTTTAATTTTTTTTCTTAAAATAGTTTTGAATCTTCAAACTATATAATTGTACTATTAAATTGTCAACTGTCTAAGTACACCATTTAGACAGACGGACAAATATAAAATTTAAAAACCATAATAGTGATTGTTAATGTATTATCAAATGATCCACAAAAACTTTTCTTGAATTCCGACGATAAGCCGACAGAGATGGTAGTTGTACTAGCTCTTATCTACGGTTTCGCCCGCGTGAATTTTCGAATTAGGGGGCAGGATAGCCCCTGGCCCGGTGAGAGTATTGCAATATCACCCTGTAAATAATGTTGCGGCATCTTTTGAAATATTGTATATTTAAATTGTTACTGCCGAAAAAGAAATAGGAAGTTACATCATACAAGAATTTTGCTTGTTTTTGAAGTTAAAGTTATGTAACAAAAAAATGATGTATTAATTCGATTAATGAACTTTGTCCACTCCAAGTTTCGTAATACACATAGCTTATTACGTCACTGTTTTCAAAATTAGTAATAATTTTAAGATGAAGTAAACGAGTTTTTCTTTCGCGTGGAATTCGACGTAAGAAAATTTTTTAGGAATTTTTCGTGTTTTTTTTTCTGTTACAACTCTATGACCATAAAGTTTACTAAAAACGTTAATAGATGGCTTCGGTAGTACTATATCGTAATATATCAACAAGCATAAAGTTGACTAAAAAGGCTAACAGATGGCGTTAGCAGTGCCATATCGTAATATATCTATGAGCATAAAGTTTACTAAAAACTGTAATAGATGGCGTTAGCTGTACCATATCGTAATATATCTATGAGCATAAAGTTCACTAAAACGCTAATAGATGGCGTTAGCAGTACCATATTGTAATATATCTATGAGCATAAAGTTCACTAAAATGCTAATAGATGGCTTTGGTAGTACCATATCGTAATATATCTATGAGCATAAAGTTCACTAAACCTCTAATAGATGGCGTTAGCAATACCGTATCATAATATATCTATGAGCATAAAGTTTACTAAAAACGCTAGTAGATGGCGTTAGCAGTACCGTATCGTAATTTATTTATGAGCAGAAAGTTTATTAAAAATTCTAATAGATGGCGCTGGCAGTACCAATATCGTCAAGGTTCTTTTTAAACCTTTAACATCCAGATATGTTAAGAAGCATCCTACATGTTGTTCGAGAGTATAAACCATTACCATATAAAATTTTATCAATATCCGTCCAGTAGAGCATCGCGGTCGCCGAATAAATTTGAAAAAAATATGAGCAATAGCCTATAAATAGGGCCGCACCACACCCTCCACGCCAGTCTTTCGTCGACTGTTCTCGATGCTGCACCTAGTAATTGACAGTGTCGTCGGCTCCTGACGTAACATCGGAAATACCTTTATAGTTTTACGGAGATATTTCAGAAGAGCACAATTCATTCTATAAGATGCATATGCCTGTCGTTTCGCTCCATCGATTTTTTTTATATTTAACATTTTAAATACGTTAACCGATCTTATTACACTATTACAAACATTATCTCATTTGTATGTATTATAAACGTCTGTTCACACTTCGTTTTTGCCTTCTTAGTTTTCAGCAAAGGAGATAGGGCGTAGAGCAGAATCAACCAGTGGTTTGCATTCATCAAATAAATCTTAAAAATAATGTTTTCATCTGTTATGACTTAACCAGCGTTTACACAATTACAGTTCATGTGACAGTTACCGTAGTTGCAGCGTCACTGCTGCCAACTGTCGGGTATACATAGAGGAAACTCCACATTATCATGGCAGCACACTGTTTGACAGTTGTCACGTCGGTACCTGTCGCATTAACTGTCATCGTGTCAAAGCTGCTTTACCTCACATTATGTGAACATACTTGACAGAACTTAAAGCCGGGTCTCCTGCGATCATGTTAGAAATGATCCCTAACATGTTTTTCTAACAAAATAGGGGCGTGGCCAAAATGTTTTGTCGAACAAAAACATGCAAACGTGTTATTCGACACGAATGGATGACATCCACCGTTCGTCTGCGGGGGGAGGGAATGTTTATTCTGCCGTTGCTATCAAACATCGCACACGTCACTCGCTGCTGTTGTTTACAACTTCAATTAGAGAAATATTCAAATTTGTGTATGGTGCTTTGAAGATAATATGAATTGGAGTAAAGACAATACGTTGTTGTTTATTAATATGATCGGTTTCTTTTTCTTGTATAAAAAATAACTTCAAAACTTTAAGTACGTCTTCCTCGTCTGTATTAATTTTACCTCAGATGAAAAATGACCTAACATGAGTGTTGACTTTTCGTTTGTAACGCAGGAGACGGTTATGATTTGCTAACATGTTCACTAAATATGTTTTGTTAGACTTTTGGCGCAGGAGACTCGCCTTAACAACAGCAAAGAGATATTTCCTAATTTCAAAGATTCCACTTTATAGCAATTGCATAGAATTATCTTAAGTGACATTCTTTCAAAGTAACTATCTGTTATTTATAGTTTATGCCAATTGCTAAATGTCAACAATGAATCGAAAAAAGCCATCGAATAGATAAGTTAAGTCGCGCGGTATATAAGTAGCGCGACACAAGATGGCTGTAATGCATAGTACGCTTGTCAAATAACAGATGTCAGTGCTGTAACGTCATGGAAATATTATAAGTCTTTAACAGTTTGTGAATATTCATTATATTATCTTAGAATAATGACTACTCCAGAAGGCGAGAATACGCGCGACGGTGTGTTCAAAAAAACTACGAATAAAATGCGTAATATCAAAACTCGGCTGTCAGTGCAATCTAAGACACTGCACTGAACGGTAGTGTGGTTTGTATGTGACAACATCGCTTAAATGGCGGCTTATGCTATTGCCACCTGCAAAAATATCACTGGACCGCAAAAGACACAAATAGGGATTACTTTTCATAAGTAAATACTGTTACTTCCATTTTTAATTAATTATGCAATTTTAAAGTATCGAAGTAGATTATTATTGACAGAAGCGCGCCATTTTCGTTGGTGTTGCCAGTTGATTTCCCGGAGTTGATGGGTAAAATTATTCTGCTGGTAACACTGTATGCGTATGAGCGGGGCGCTAGTAGAAGGAGCGCGTTGGAGGGGGAGAAGATTTTTGGCTTCAGGTGGTAGCGAAGAGGTTTGTACCTATGCGCCTGCTGGATTACTCTATATTCTAAGATATTTATTTCGTAATTTTGTTTAGAATTGTAATTTAATTCGGTTCAATTTTTTTTAATATCATCATAGTATAGTCGTTGTACGAACAAGCGACGCGGTTCATTTCACAGATAACCCATTTATTTTTTTTTTATTTTATAACAAAAAAAAAATCTAAAATATGAATTATACTATTGTGTATCAATATTTCTCGTATATCATCATCATCATCATCATCATATATATTAATACGCTAAGGTTAAGATGTTACTCTCCCTTTTTAGAAAAAACCTTACAACTAATCCACATAAATTATATATCATTTTATAGATAATTGCTTGCTCTACCGGCATCCACAACTAAAAAATTTATTATTCCTATTGTTTTTGCAAATTAATTAATTATTAAAATTATATACACAAAACAGCAATGCTGCCATCTAACGGCTCAACGTCAATATGATTGACGGTCGGTAAAATTTTTGTTTAATTTCAAATCCACTCACGTATAAATAAAGTGGCGCTTTAGCTCAATGCTTTTGATACTTGCGCCTCTATATGTCAATTTTAGTAAAATATTTGTTTGATCTGTCATCTGAGCTTCATAATGGAATAAATAATGCGAAGACTTCGCACGTGTCACGCTAGTTCTATATTAGTTCACATAATATGTCACTTTGACATTTAGAGCTTATAATAAGATAATGCGGTGTGAAATGTTTAGAAAGTTACTTTATATTGTTTTGTGCACGAAAGATGAAAATCAATTGGTTTCCTTAAATTTGTTTTTTTAATGAAATGAAAATTTTGTACCGTGCACACTTTTCCTGAGTAGTGAACGAAGCTGAGCTGTCATGCTCGGGTCGCTGACGCCGAATCGGATAAACTCGGCTCCCTTCGGCATCGGTTAAGTAAACTACTTTTTTAGGTGCTCCAAGCGCATTATTTTAGTTAGTTAATTAAATTTGAATCTAAAGTGTTTATAACATATTTCAGTTAGCATAAACCTATTGTTTCATCCTTACGGGTAAACTCGGCTCACTTCGGCATCGGCCGAACGGCTCTAACATATTAGTTACTTGGGTGTTTATATTCAATAATTTCGAAGATGAGCCATATCGGTTAATTATTGTGGAAATGGCGGCCATTTAAAATTTTCAAAATTAGTATTAATATTATTATGACTTTTAAGGGGGAGGGGAAAGGGGGAGGGGGAGGGTGAGAGGGAGGGGTTGGCGAACGCGAAGACGAAGGCAAAGGGGAAGGAGAATGAAAAAGACATGGGGGGAGGGGAAGAAAATCTATAATACTAAATCTAATACCATGGAACAAGCAATTTCACGTTCCTTTGGGAAACTCAAAATATACCGAGCAACGCATGGTCACTCGGTACTACTAAATATAATACGGGTATATGTTTTTGTATTATAAATTATTAATTTTATTTATAAATCGGCAAAATAAATAATAAATATATAGTCGTAAATATAATTTACAACAGGAGCGATACATCCCGACTTCCAGCCGCGTTTAGCCGTGGTCTGGTACTGGCATGGAGGCTATTTTTTTAAATGACAATTGTCTACGCAAATTTATATGAAGATTTTATTAGATATTTATGTCGATTTGTAACAACATTTTATAAATTTTCGCGATAGTATAGTATTCAAATCTTCTTGTACGCCTTTAGTACAATCTATGGGCTTATACTTAGTATATCCCCCCCCCTCTCTCTCTGTCCTTACTTTGTACTTCGAATTGACGTTTAGATCGTTAACGAAATTTTACTTCTGCCAAGTGTACTAAGTTGCACGCACTGAATTTTTTTGGAACTAAGTCTCTTATCGCACTTTACACACTTAGTGAATAAGAGCTAGCCAGAAAAAAAGTGTAAGATTTCGACTGACACTTTACCAGCTTTGTTACAGTATAAGCTTTTGCGTGTGAACAAGCGTATGTCAATGTATAGGTATATTACTACAGTATAGACGTGCAGCGTGCGCATCAGCTGTATTCGTTTAAGCGTATGTGTTTAGCAATCCGTGCGCGTCGTAATACTCATAATATCAGTTCACTTTTTCAAAAGGAAAAAATTTTTTTTAGGATTGTAGTTTGACTGCATGTGAATTTGAGCGGATATCACATAAAATCTATGGATGAGATTTAATATTGTAATTGTATACACCCAGGAGCAACATATAAAAGAAAAGAAAAAATTTTTTTTCCTAATTACACGCGGACTAAGTAATAGTTACAGTTAATAAACTGGTTTTTCCGAAAAATTTATAATATTTTTACGCCTATAAAAGATATTCTAGGCAATATATTTACAAAACGTAAAATAATATTAATATTTGTAAATAGTTTATCGGAAACACTATGTATCCTTTAGTGTGTACGGATTCATCGCAGTGCGAGTTCTGGTTTTGTTTAATACTTTCATTTATGAGTATTAAAACTGGAGTTTTTTTGAAACATTCATAATATTATTACGCCTATGAAAGATGTTCTAGGAAATATATTTACAAAACGTAAAATAATATTAATATTTGTAAATAGTTTATCGGAAACACTATGTATCCTTTAGTGTGTACGCATTCATCGCAATGCGAGTTCTGGTTTTGCTTAATACATTCATTTATGAGTACCAAAACCGGAGTTTTTCTGAGAAATTCACAATATTGTTACGCCTATAAAAGATATTCTAGGAAATATATTTACAAAACGTAAAATAATATTAATATTTGTAAATAGTTTATCGGAAACACTATGTATCCTTTAGTGTGTACGGATTCATCGCAGTGCGAGTTCTGTTTTTGCTTAATACATTCATTTATGAGTATTACAATTGGAGTTTTTCTGAGAAATTCACAATATTGCTACGCCTATGAAAGATGTTCTAGGCAATATATTTACAAAACGAAAAATAATATTAATATTTGTAAATAGTTTAACGTAAACACTATGTATCCTTTAGTGTGTACGGATTCATCGCAGTGCGAGTTCTGGTTTTGCTTAATACATTCATTTATGAGTACCAAAACTGGAGTTTTTCTGAGAAATTCACAATATTGCTACGCCTATGAAAGATGTTCTAGGAAATATAATAAATAATATTAAATAATATTATACAAAAAGTAATATTAATATTTGTAAATTGTTTAATGGAAACACTATGTATCCTTTTAATGTGTACGAATTCATCGCAGTGCGAGTTTTATTTCTGCTTAATACATTCATCTAGTCTTTCACTATGGGCGCGTTTCACACGACTAATATATTTTGTAATAGACATAAGGCCATTTTGATTTATCTTTTGTCTCTTGACTTTTGGCGCTTTCTGTTTGTGAAACTTTTGTATTGGTTAAAAAAAATGAATGACGCGACGTCTGCGAGACATATGAGCTAAGTGCTAACAGAGGACCGGTGAAAGTGTGGCGTCGGCGATTTCGCGTCTGCGCGGTGAGTGACAGACGCGGGCATTGCAAACAGTTTGTGCGCAGTTCGTTGACCCCTGCGAAATGTTTTTTTGTCCAAGCTTTTTTCTCGTCTTGTCGAACTTGCGCTATTAGAGTTTAGTACAATAATTGATATTAATTAGATGTGAACATTTCATAACAATTTTCTACAGCAATAATTTTATATCAATTTTTTGATGTAACAATTTAATGATCATTTTCGTGAAGTGATAATTTAATAATAATTTTCTGCTGTAATAATTTAATAATCGGTGTCGAGAAGTGATAATTTGATAATATTTCTCTGTAATAATTACATAGTAATTTTTTGCCGTAAACATTTAATTATTTGACAATAATTTCTACTCCAACAATTTAATAATAACTTTCTGCTCTAATCCATACATATAATTGTCTGCTGAAATTATTTAATAATAATTTTCTAATGTAATAATTGTATATATTCTGTGATGTAACAATTTGATAACAATTTTTTGATGCTATAGTTTGATAATAATTTTTTGATGTAATAATTTAATAATTATTTTCGCAAAGTGATAATTTGATAATATTTCTCTGTAGTGATTACATAACACTTTTTTGCCGTAAAAATTTGACAACAATTTTCTGCTGCAATAATTTGATAATAACTTTCTGCTCTAATCTTATTTCCTAATATATCAATAAATTTGAAGAAAACTATTCATATTTCCTAATATGACAATAAATTTGAAAAAAAACCATTCATATATCCTAATACGGCAATAAATTTGAAAAAAAACCATTCATATTTCCAAATATGGCAATAAATTCGAAAAAAAACCACTCATATTTCCTAATATGGCAATAAATTTGAAAAAATCATTCATATTTCCTAATATGGCAATAAATTTGTAAAAAAAAACTATTCATATTTCCTAATATGGCAATAACTTTGAAAAAAAAACCGTTCATATTTCCTAATATGGCAATAAATTAAAAAAAAACCATTCATATTTACTAATATGACAATAAATTTGAAAAAAAACCATTCATATATCCTAATACGGCAATAAATTTGAAAAAACCATTTATATTTCCTAATCCCTTTACAATTTTTGTACAAATATTTCTGAGCGTTAACTTTGGTTTAATATGCTTATTATGACAATGCCCGATTTCTGAGAAAACCTCTACCATCGACATACTGACACGTATATAGGATTTTAAGGTTTCCATTTTTTCTCTTGAAGTATGGAACCATAAAAAAATGGTAATTCATTTAATGGTACTCTGAAAATCGACAATTAAGTCTTTTATATTATACGTTTATATTTGAATTAGTCCATTTTATTTAGTTTGATTAATTTAATATCAGTTCATTTAAATTTAACATAGTTCATTTCGCTTTATTTGATTTAGTTAGATTTGCTTTAATTAGATTTAATTAATTTTATTTCAATTCAATTTATTTTGATTTGACTGAGTTGAAATTTGTATAAGTTTTTAAAGTTGCGTATACTTCTTTAGGCGCGTTATGAAAAAAAATATTAGAGTGAAATTTTAAAAATACAGGATGAAGTTGGTAACGATGTAATAAAAATCGACACCCTGAAGTTGCTCACTAAACATATATTTACACAGTTTATTTGACAGATAAATAATCCGCCATTTTATTTTTCTGCTGGCTTTCTATTGTAAGCTAATCATCTGTCAGACCGATTCGAATTCGGTGTGTATTTATTTTTAATTACGTTTTATTTAGTATTTTGTTTTAATTTTATTTAACTTTGTCTTAACTACAGTGTCACCAATGATTATGTTGTGCCCTCTAATCATTGTTTTTATTATAAGCAATATTATGTTAAAATAATCCATTTATATTGAAATATGACCATTACAGTACTGCTTGTGTATCAAATATGTTAAAATAATTATCTCAAAGTTCAGGAATATAATGTGTATATTTGAGAAATTAGGAATGTGAAAAACAGAAGAACGAAAAGACATCGATCTGATTTCTTTTGCCCGCTAAACTAAATGTATAAAATATAATTCGTTTTGTTTGTATGTCAATACACCGTGTAACTTATAAAATGTAGGTCTTTGACGCGAGGAATCCTAAACAGAAGTTAATTTTGCCCACTGAAAGACAGTTTCAAAGTAAGTCTTTAGATTCAAGAAGTTTTGTTTCCATGTAACACTATATCTTTCCTCTAATCAGACGGACGTCACTTCCCAAATGCGATGCAACGAAAATATGCCGCAATATAAATATATATACATATATATATATATGTATATATATATATATATATATATATATATATATATATATATATCTATATAAAAGATTATATTTAGTGAGTAGCTGCTCGGAAATAAACAGTTACCTTCTTTTTTATTAACAAAGGATATATTTTTAATCGACAATTTAAGTTTTCATTATAAGGAAAGTTCTAAATATCACTGTGTCAACAGGGCCCTATCACTAATCCTCCGCCGTCCGTCTGTCTGTTTATCACAGGGCTGTATGTCTTGAACTGTAATTGGTAGACACTTGAAATTTTCATGTTACTGTGAATACATGTTACCGTGATACGGGTCACATAAACAGAATACATGTTATTGTGAGCTCTGTCACGGCCAATAATAAAAAAGACAATGAGTCACCTTCCAAGGGATTTGGGGGGGGGGATGTTGTCTCCTTTCAAGAAATCTTAAATAGATATATTTTTCGTCGTTTTTGTTCTCGCGCCAGACGCAGGCATCAAATTTAGTCTGATTCAAGTATATACTCTATAATAGAAGAACAAATAATAAAATATAGGTATCTAAGATACCTGTCATCACGAGGGTACTGCACACATATAGGCATTTACAAATATATTATATTACGTGTATTGGATAGTACTTCTAATTATACTGTTTACAAATATTAATTATTCACAATTAAATGAAACTACGTGATGTAGTATTATTTCTACTTTCTTTAAGTTCTTTACCACGACCTAGGTTTCGTTGTATTACAACATCTTCAGGTGGGATATTAGCAAATTATAAGAAAATAATATAATTCCGTAGATTAAATAATTATATGTAATAATTCTATTTTTTAATCTACGGAATTATATTATATTTTGTAACACAACGAAACCTAGGTCGTGGTAAAGAATTGAAATAAAATAGAAATAATACTACATCACGTAGTTTCATTTAATTGCGAATAATGAATTTCTACAAAATTAACACCAAACATATTACATTTTTCACAACTTAAATACGTTATCTACTATATTTTTCACAAGCGTAAAACCAAATTATAAAAAAAAAATTTAAAAACTTACAATAATTTAAACTGTCAAATAACTTCAAATATATTACCATTATCTTGTCACAAAGATATGTGTGTGATGTAATATTATGCGGTGGTACGGCACTTTTGATGTGCGATTACGACTCGCACTTGGCCGCATTTGTTAATATTCTCTTCGATTTAATCTGGTACATACCTTCAATGATTATGTCTTATACAATTCCCGATAAAAACATACGGAATGATCATCACAATTAATTATTTTGAAACAAAACCTTTCCTAATAATTATCTATTTAAAACTTTGACGAACAGTCATCTGATGAACTTATTGCTACAGGAGCAATCTCTTACAGTTAACCAGAGTTACAGTGTAATAAAAACAAAACGAGATAAGCATAAAGCTACACATTATAACAATATGTAAAATATGAAATAATTGAAACAAAAAAGAGACAAAACAATGGATAAGTAGAAAGTAAATAATAATAATATAATAATGTAGCTATGCTAGTTCAAATTCACATATTTCTTTCGCTCATTAAAATATTAATAACAAAAAAAGGAGAGGTGTCCTGGGACACCCAGTTGGAATAAGGTTTTTTTCGCTATATTTTATGTATTGAATATATTTGGAGTTAATTTTGTAGAAATTCATTATTCACAATTAAATGAAACTACGTGATGTAGTATTATTTCTACTTTCTTTAAGTTCTTTACCACAATGTAGGTTTCGCTGTATTACAACATCTTCAGGTGGGCTATTAGCAAAGATCTTAGCAAAGCTCTTTGCTAACAGCCCACCTGATGATGTTGTAATACAACGAAACCTAGGTAGTGGTACAGAAATTAAAGAAAGTAGAAATAATACTACATCACATAGTTTCATTTAATTGTAATTAATTTTTTTTTAAAAGTCAGGAAAATGAATGTTTTATTATTAATTATAAAAATATAAACTAAATATAAATTTAATCAGTACATGCAAAGATAGTTCATTATTGAAACAAAATATTTGTGCATATATATATATATATATATATATATATATATATATATATATATATATATATATACACGCACCCACACAAACACATACATATACACGCACACACACATATATAAATATATATATTGTAAATTATAACATATGAAAAATAATAACGACAATGAAGCGGTCCGAGCAACGTCTTTTAACTAAACAAAATTTGCATAATACGTGAACAGTATTGCAAGATTTCATTTTGGTGTCAGTTAATATATGTGTAAACTTTTGTCGATGCAAATAAAAGATGATAACAAATTTTAAGTTTAAAATAAATCATCCACTTAATGTCACTTTAACACTGGTACTTACCTGACGTCACCATCACCATCCTCAACTTCTACTGAATCACCTTCACAATTCATTATTCATTGATAACAATAACGCGAGTTTGAAAATAGTTAAGATATATTATGAGTATTACGACGCGCACAGATTGCTAAACACACACGCTTAAACTAATACAGCTGATGCGCACGCCGCACGTCTATACTGTAGTAATATACATTGACATACGCTTGTAAACACGCAAAGGCTTATACTGTAGCAAAAGTGTCGGTCGAAATCTTACACTTTTTTCGGATTAGCTCTAATTGGGTATTTGACTAATTTTTTTTATTTCATTAATTATAATTTCAAGGTACAAACTGAGGAAGAGTGAAAAAAAAATTTAATAATCTTAAAAATTGATCGAGTTATAAAAGTTTAAATTTCACCTTTAGAGAAGGACGGCAATACTGTGTTGTGAGGTCATTTTTAATATTGCACATTATATTCTACGAGAGGAAAAGAGACAGGGATATACCCAACTCTATCCGTATCTTCAAATTTAGAAGCCTGGAAGAACTGGCTTATTTTTCAATCAATTTTTGAATTTTTTTCAAGACTGGTTTTTAATTAACTTATATTTCACAATATTGTACGAAAAATATCGAAATGTAGAATGAGGCATCTATCGGATTCGCCAAGTGTGTTGTGCGCGATAAGGAACTTCATTCCAAAAATAAATAAATATACCAACCTGACTGCCTTCCTGTTTCCGGTCTTTATAATCAGAGTGGCCTGCGAGCATAGTATATTATACCAAGTATGCCTTTATAACAGGTAACATCGTCACGAGCATTTTTTATGGTAAAACATGGTGATTTGTGAGATCTTCTCCTCCGTCCACGCCGTCTGCTTAACTTAGACTCTCAGCTACAGTAAAGGCCTCATAAAATCATTCTTATTTTGATACAATACATTTAAGACTGTTTAAATACTATGCCGAGAATCAAACCTGGGCCGACACTTTTGTCAGGCTTTACCCATTGCGCTACGGAGCGTACCTAATTATCCTCATTAAAATAATGGTGAAATGTTGTCTGTTTTTTGTTTGTTTGTTTTTCGAGCTTAAAATATTGCCTGTTTTTTGTTTGTTTGTCTGTTTTACTCGCTTATAAGGCTCAGCTTGCACATAGATAATATAATTTCGTAGATTAACAAATATGTTACATGTAATTGTCCCTCGCATAATAAAAGTGAAACGTTGTTTGCTTGTATGTTTGTTTGTTTTTCTTTCACTATTAAACGGTCTAATGAATTTCAATAAAATTTTTCAAATAATGTTACTAATTCTAGATTAAAAGATAAGTTATACACAATTACGTTTTCAATTTTAAGATCAGAGTAATGAATAAAACTAAAAAAAAATTGTTAGTTGTCGCGGGACGCCTGGCAGATCTAAATTTTGTTATTTTAAAATATTTTTATTTGAACAAATTGAAAATGAAAAAAACAAATATTCGGGTAGTTGTTTATAATAAAATATCATTTTAATTTTATCCTTTTATTTTTATGAAATAATTTATCAGCGATATATTTCTTAATCTATTGAAAATATATTTTTAATTGTATAAAACTGTAAGCCGACGGGTCACGAACCTGGCCGAATTAAGTCGAAAAGAGCCGACAAGACGCGAAGTTGGCCGAATTAAGTAGGAAAGAGCCGACAAGACGCGAAGCTGGCCGAATTAAGTCGGAAAGGACCGACAAGACGCGAAGCTGACCGAATTAATTCGGAAAGAGCCCACAAGACGCGAAGCTGACCGAATTAAGTTGGAAAGAGCTGATAAGACGCGAAGCTGGCCGAATTAAGTTAGAAAGAACCGACAAGACGTGAAGCTGACCGAATTAAGTCGGAAAGAGACGAGAAGACTGAAGCTGGCCGAATTAAGTCGGAAAGAGACGAGAAGACTGAAGTTAGCCGAATTAAGTCGAAAAGAGACGACAAGACGCGAAGCTGGCCGAATTAAGTCGGAAAGGACCGACAATACGCGACGCTGGCCGAATTAAGTCGGAAAGAACCGACAAGACGCGAAGTTGGCCGAATAAAGTCGGAAAGAGACCACAAGACGCGAAGCTACCCAAATAGCACGATGCGACGTGCCATCAAAACGTTTTAATTCCCATCCAAATACGCCATTATAATTTTCACATCAATAATGACAAATTACGCACATTTTTATTAATTTCAAAGTCGAAGACGATTTCATTTAACAACCCTATTTCATGTTTTATTTTAAGGAATTTTAGTCCAGACCATCATAAGCATCACAGCGAATATTAAAATCAGATCAGGTAAATGAATACTTAGGTCTTTCAAAATAATACCTAACTTGTAATTATATAACTGGCTTGATTAAAATCTATGCCTTTTTCTTAAAAAAAAAAGAAACCATGGAATTTCCATTATATACTATTATAGTATATTTATTACAGTAACTTTTAACATTGTTACAGTAACTTTTTGACTGAAATTTAAATATTTTTATTATTTCACGAGATCAACTTTTTGAGTGACTATACTGGGCGAATACAAAATTAGTACTAAATTATTCGACTCTTATTCGGGCGCATATACTTTGTAATAATGTTTCCGCGCCATCTATTGGTGGCTATTTACATTGATTTAAACTATGCGAAACCGGTAATAGGTCTTTAATTAACCCATAAATAGAACAGCTTCACAAAATGTCACAAAAATGTAGTTTTTGTACGACTTCGTATGCTGTAATAAACTGACATAATCTATCTCATACAGTTCGTATTACGTACTGATGCAAAGAGGAAAATTTTCATGAAATGCGACAATACCAGATTCTGCATCTGTATAAATAAAAAAGAAAAATATTTTAAAATTGATTACAAAATTTAGGTTTTTTCAAATATAAGTTTAAATTTTTGTGAAATATACAAAGTTCTTATCATGCAACGTCAAACGTCAATGCCAAATTATGTCAGAAGGTTTATAAAGCGTCATCTAGTGTTAAAATATTTAAGTTCCAAGGTATTCTTAAGCGTCATTTAGTACTAAAACGTTGAAGTACTATGATATGTTTATATTACTTCTCGATAGATGTCGTGGGCCTTTATGTGTCTAGAAGTTGTATAAAGAAATATAAATACCTTATATATTTTTATTATAAAATCATAGTTACATGCTACAAATAAAATATTACGTTCAATTCAATTGTTGTTTCAACAATTGGCAAACTAATTTGTTGAAATTATCGTTTTACAAACTGTTCACAGGAATGTTTCTTAGTATTAGAAATTATAAGATAACGTTTACAGCCAGTTTTAACTACGAATCAAAATTTGTCAATACTTTGTAATGTGTTTCCTATTAATGACATTATATGATAGAAATATAAATTATATGACAGAAATATTTGGAATGTTTTTATACGCTAACATGGTAACAAAAATTTATAATCTGTGTATTTAAATTACAAATGTTTTATTGAAGTAAAACTTCTTTACGCACACTTGACTTGGGGAGTAAGCTGGTGAATGCGTGACGAAAGCGTTACGAAAAGTGTAATCGGGCGAGACGAACGGAAGTTGAGAGGGAGATATAAGTTAGTGAAGACAGAAAGAGAGAGTTACGTTTCGTATATTGCTGTTGGGACAAGAGAGAGAGGTGCGAGCACACATTTTCTTTCTCTCTTTCTCTCATAGCCAGTTATGTTTCGTATATTTAAGACACAGTGTAAGCCTATTGTCTGTATCACAGTGTAGGAGCAAGAGAGAGCAGTGCGCGCGTATATTTTCTTTCTCTCTTCCTCTCAAAACCAGTGCATGAAATATAAATATTTATATATATATATATGTATATATATATATATATATATATATATATATATATATATGCGAGTTTGCTAGCGTTACGCGAACGGTGATTTTTTGATTATTTAGTAATTTAATTGCGTTCTTGAACAATTTTATAAATTATTATTTTGTTCAATACATTAAATATTCTATGTTTAAAGTGAATAAAATTATAAAATCATTTTAAAGTTCATATTTTGTAAATTTGAAGTTTTACTTCAGTCGTGTGGTCTAAAGCACACTCGTTTTTTTTTACTTTTATAGCTATAAATTTTACAGGTCTTGGCGTCCTCAATTGTCTAACGCCATGCCTCCCTATTAACATTCATTCAGTTCCACTGATTGATTTCATGATTTGGATATCCCGAAGAATATTTTCAACCCATTATTGTCTCGATTTGCCTCTCGGTCTAACAAGGCCAGATTTCCACTTTTCTTAATTAATCTACATACTTATTCTGGTCTAAATGTTATTATGATTATATGCCCATTGGCTGGGTGCGTGATATCAGCGCCGCCTAGTGTCCGCAACTTTATAGGCGCTTAAATTCTTTTGTTAAAATTTACGGTTCTGGTAAATGTTTACTTAAATAACATAAAAATAACGAAATACGTCAATTGTGACTTATTTATATGGATATTTTTCTTTATATTGTGTTCCTAACTATATATCAATTGTTCCTTTGTTATTTCTGCGAAGAAGTTGTTATTCGTGTTTTCAATAACACCATCAAGTTATTTTAATTTTTTTGTCTTGCTATTCATTGTAAAGTAAAGAAACATTTCTAAATAAATGATTTATTAACGAACAATAACAAGATATTCATTCTTTGTACCCAGAATTTACCTATAATATTTTTTTGTTTTCATCTCAATAAAATGAGTACAAAAATCAATGTATTCAACATATTAAAACTTTCCAACCGCAAATAATGTCGGAAGAAATGCATTTTACATCTATTTCTTTTTTAGCTAATTTCCAATGAAACACTGGAAATCTGTAAAATTTGAATTTGCTATTTCTCAAAGTGTTTTTGTACAATGTGCTGCACAAAAACTATTCTGTTACATTTCGAAAATTTGCTTTTAATGCATAAAAATGTAAGATGTGAGTTCAGTACAGCAAAAATGCTAATTTTAGTGATTTTTTCAATTAAAAAATATATATGTAAAAAATAACGTATTTAAAAAAATACGACTATGTTGGAGATTTATTATTCTAAAAAAATATTTAAAAAAATTACTCACAATTAATCTGAATATATTATTTCTAAAAGGTGTTTTTTGGTCGAGCGGCTCGATCTCTTTAACTACTGCACCAAAAAAAATAAAAAAAATACCCACTTAAAGCTTATGTTTTCTACTTTGGGCGAAAAATATAAAAAAATTCGAAAAAAATCTTTTTGTTAATAAAAAAATTAATTATAACAATTGGCATGAGCGCCATCTGTGGGCGACACATCAAATATCTTAGCCAAATTGTATACTTGGAACACGCTAGATGGCGATATAGTGCGAAGACTTCGTACGGGTCAGCTAGTATTTTTTTATTACTGAAGCCTTTTTATTATTTTAAATTTGTAATTATATATTATATACACAAAATCGAAACAGAATTGTTAATAATAAAAACTATACAATAGAAAAATAAGAATTTACGAAGAGTGTACCGATTTATGAGAGCTTAGAAGCTGTTGAGCCGCATTATTGCGAGCCAAACCAGTGGTTAGACTGAATTTATCCCAGGAAATAATACAATAAAAACCTTAGAGAATGTACCAAGAGCAAATGCGAAATGAAGGCACAACTAATATGAAAGTTAAAGAATCATATTTCCGTAATGCTTTTAACACTAAATACAATGTTGGATTCACCACTTAAAGACACCTGTTCTCGATGTTTTTAATTAGCTCTGAAAATAGAAAAGACCCGCGCATCTGAAGAAAAGCAAATGTTTATGATCGAAAAAAGAATCCGTTCCTTGAAAGCGAAAGCCTTTTATAATTTATTGAAAAATCCATCAGAGGATACTATCTCTATGCCATGATAAATCCACTAGAGGATACAATCTCGAAGATAAGATATAGATAAGAACAAGATAAGATAAGAACAATCCACTCCCTAAATTATCAGGTCAAACCGCATGTTTTTAATTAGCTCTGAAAATAGAAACGACCCGCACATCTGAAGAAAAAAAAGAATCCGTTCGTTGAAAGCCAAAGTCTTTTATAATTTATTGAAAAATTCATCAGAGGATACTACCTCTATGTCATTTCATTGCCAAAAGAATAATCCACTCCCTAAATTACCAGATCAAGCCGTATGTTTTGAGTAGATCGGAAAATAGAAACGGCCCGCACATCTGAAGGAAAACAAATGTTTATGACCGAAAAAAGAATCCATTCCTTGAAAGCCACATTCCTTGATAGAGGATACTCTGTGTATGTCATGTCATTGCCAAAAGAACAATCCACTCCCTAAATTACCAGATCAAGCCGCAGGCAATTCCAATGCAAGTATAATTTTACAATTGTCAACGGTTCTTCTAAGTCAGTTTTAAACAATGTACTTACTTATTTTGTTGGCTTGAAAATGAATAGCCGAAATCACAGAATTAAATAAGCAAGTACTGATTGAATAACTTGGATATTCCCGAACCTATAAAGATAATAAAACTTTTTGCTGGCAGCGGCGGGCAAAATAAAAATACTTCTCTAGTAGGCATGTGGTCAAAGTGGTTGATTCCACATGCACCATCCCATGTGAATAAACTTGAAATTATGTTTCCTATGGTGGGGCACTCGTTCTTGCTGCCTGGCCACCCACATATTTGCTAAAATTGAAAAAGACAAAAAAATGTGATCCAGAAATCTACATTCATTTATTCAGAAAAAATGGAGACGTTTACCATTTAGGTCAAAATTATATCGAGGTTCATGATTGGAAAGAAGAAGTCACAAAAAATATAAAACCTCCAGCGGGTTGGCGTTTTAAGTTTAATCCGTCTAAAATATTTAAACTGTTTCGGGGAAGGACGTTAGTATCCAAGGAGGAGAAAACTACAAAAATCAGATAGCACAACTGAATTATGTCAAAAAATATTTGGATATTGACGGATACTCTGAAATATTACAAAGACATAGAGGCAAACAATGACAATTTGAAAGAACATGAAAATCTTCAATGTGTTGCACTTGATGAAAACGAAAAAATAAAAATTTATTTGATTAAAAATACTCAAATTGACATTAAAATATCTTACATTCAAATTTTTCGTTAAAATATGAACCTTACATTTTTAAAGAGACGTTGTTTTATTTATTACACTCATTGTTTAGGACAGCCTGTATACAATCTAACCAATCTACCAATTTAACCAATCTAATCTATTCGTAAACAATATCAAAAGTTAATATCAAGTTCCGCTATAGCCAATGACCTTAGTAACAAAAATCGCTAGATCCACGACCCAATACCAATATCCACCATATCCATTTTATTCATAAGGTTTTCAATTAATTATGAATGTTTTTGATAGTATTTTAACTAAACTGGTAGTTAATGTTTTTATGTATTTTATTCAAAATTTATGATAAAAAAACAAGTGTGCTTTAGACCACACGACTGATGTAAAACTTCAAATTCACAAAATATGAACTTTAAAATGAATTTACAATTTTATTCACTTTAAACGTAGAATATTTAATGTATTGTTCAAGAACGAAATTAAATTATAAAATAATCAAAAAATCACCGTTCGCGTAACGCTAGCAAACTCGCATATATATATATATATTTCATGCACTGGCTATGAGAGGAAGAGAGAAAGAAAATGTGCGCGCGCACTGCTCTCTCTTGCTCCTACAGTGTGATACAGACAATAGGCTTGTATCTTAGATATACGAAACATAACTGGCTATGTGAGAAGTAGAGAAAGAAAATGTGTGCTCGCACCTCTCTCTCTTGTCCCTACAGTAATATACGAAACGTAACTCTCTCCCTTTCTGTCTTCACTAACTTATATCTCCCTCTCAACTTTTGTTCGCCTCGCCCGATCACACTTTTCGTAACGCTCTCGTCACGCATTCACCAGCTTACTTCACAAGTCAAGCGTGCGTAAAAAGTTTTACTTCAAAAATTTCGTAAATTTACTGTAACAGAAAAAAATTAATTTTCTGTAAGATCAAACTTTTTGAGTCTGGCGGGTTTTGATTCTGGACGACACATTTGTTATGTGATCACATGGCTGTTACTAAATGTATTTGTATTTAATTTTTATAAATTTTTAGCTTAAAGTTTATGATAATGTTTTACTGTATACAATTATATAGCAACTCAATAAACATTTGACCAAACCTGTTTTTGAGTTGGAAATGTTGAAAATTTAATATCTCATGAAATTATATATCTTATAAAATTATATATCTCACAATGAAATAGGAATTTTAATATTGCATTCATAGTTTAGAAGCCTACAAAATAACCGCTACAAATTATCAAGCTATCATTAGTGGTACGCAAAATGTATCAGTGAAAAGATATATATATATATATATATATATATATATATATATATATATATATATATATATATATATATATATATATATATATATCATTTGATTGGAAAGACATATATCACTCATTTATATCTCCAGCTCAGTAGCTCAGTGCTCCGAGTTTTATTACGTAAATTATTTATTACGCATACGTTGAACAATGGTCATACAACGTGGTGATAAATGGTAATGACTGTACATTACACACTATTGTTTGAAAATAAAAATAAATTCTATACGAGTAGCCATTTTGCAGGTTAAGGATTTAGGACTGTCAACCTAGATTCAAATTATACATAAAATAACTTTAATGACAATTATATAAATTGGAATAGATTGGCGTATTTATGCAATTTTCAATTAGAATTTTGAAATGAAACAAAAAAAGAAATAGCCGTCACGGGACGCCTGGCAGATGTGAAACATCGTGTTCGTACAAGTAATATGCATAAAAGACAAGATTATTATAGGAACTAAATATAGCATAATGAAAAAGTAAAGTATTACGAATTTCTTACAGAAAATGGTGACTTTATTTAATAAACATTTATTTACAATTAATACAAAAATAATAAAGAACAGGTTATGTGTACCGTAGTAAACAACAGCGTCGAACTGAGTGAGGAGGGGGTCGCGTAGTCGGTTGCGCATGGCGACACGTCGCCATACCGTACACTCTACTACATGTAGACTATATATACCTTAGTATAGCGGCAAGCGTCGCCACGCCAACGATCCGGTTTATACCTGCGCCTATAGATGTTTCACATCAAAAGTGTTTGTTTATGCAAATATTTTGAGCGAACTAAAGTATACTTTATCACAGCGTTCACATTCGATCGCGAGTAGCTACGTTCGTCTACATAGATCCAGTTGCATATTTGACTAAACAGTTCGATCGTTTTCTATCTCTTTCGTGTAACGTCAAAACATATACTTTTATATCTTCACGACCCGATGAGTGAGTGAAATGATTGATTTGGTGAAACAAAAAATACGCCGATCACTCCCGAGCTAGTGATGTACTGATACATTTTGATTTCAAGTGGGCGAGTGATAGACATGATCGTAACATGTGAGCTATAATCTTTTATATCTCTCACTCGTGAGTTACACACCTCTACCTATCATTGTAACAGATTAAGCCATCGGTTGAGGTCGCAGAATGCATTTTGCATTTAACGTACAATAAAATACGACTCTTAGGTTAAAATTGTATTCTATTTATTCGTACATTTTTGAGAACAACATTTGGAACAGGAACATTTAGAAATATTTGGGATACAACAATATATTCTTAATTTACCGTACAATGTAAACATCAACAAAGAAAGTTTGCCAAAAGTGACGAAGCAACATAACGCTCAATCACTCACTTTTCCTTTTGCCTCTTTCGACATTTTTCTACTTTTTGGTACATTTTTTTATTGTCTATTACATATTTTTGACACAATAATAAAAGTATATACTTTTAAGCCTTTTCTATTGACTTATTTTTATGCTTAATCTTGTTTTGTTTTACTCTTGAAAATTTAAAAATTGTACTATCTTATTACTGTTGTATTTACATTATATAGAGCACGTTCCACTAGGCGATCGCAATGTTCAAAAAGCTCACTGTATCGTTCCATTTGGAGACCGCGGTCGTGATCGAAACGTCATTGTTCACGACCGCTTCGACCCAACATCTACTGTGTAGTAGTAGGTGTTGTTCGAACCCACACCGACCCGCGAATCGACGTGTGTCGTTGCGGTCGTTTATCTGTCAATTTAACTTTGACACATTGATATATGAAGTTTACGAACATAAATTATATTATGTTTGAATATTAAGTATGGCGATGGAGGAGAGAATTGCCTTATGCAGCTCTGAGAAGTATCTAATAGAAATATAAATTGCACCAGAAAACGCAAAATGTGCAATCTTCAAATTTTCATAGAAATTAAATTGCACTTTTAGAATGACCGTATGTGTAAATTATTATCTAACGGTTAATCATTATAAAAATACAATACTATAATCTTTTTATTTTTGCCAAATAACCGCCATTTCCCGATGATTAGGAATATGCCTTGTTCATACCCGTTTCACTAGAACTGACAGTTGCAATGCTGACAAGCTAGTGAAATGGGTTTGACTGTGGTCGCGGACCCGAGCGTTGCGAGCGTTTAGTGGAACGCACTCGTAGAAGTACATTTTTAAAAGCATTATAAAATATATTATATTAGTCCATTAATGGCCGGTTTCTGAGGGTGATAAATAGCCTTTCCATAGCTATTGGTTCATTAAAATTATTAGTTCGATAAACTACAAATAACTATAAATGCCTTTCTGAGCACTATTTCGTTCTATTGATAACTATCGGTTTGATAAGTAGTTCTTCTGCGCCCCACTAGATGGTTCTTTCTTGAAAATACAATTTTAAACGTATTTTTAATGAAATATCACATCAATACTATATATTAGAAACAGAATATTATTTTAGATGCGTTAATATTAATTATACAATAAAAATTTATTTAAAAAACGTTTAATTTTTCAATAACATTGGCTGTATATTCAATAATTATGTCGCCCATTTTAAAAAAAGTTAAAAGTGACGTTTATCTGACAATAGCTAAACTAACGATGAAGAGCTTAGCGTCTGCTTCTGCGTGTTGTTATGACAGTTCATATACTTTATTTCTATGTCTATTCATAGTTCTCAAATTATACACAAGTTAATAACCCGACATTGACTAATAATGTATATTTATGGCGAGTAAAAGAAACTATGTTACTATCATCGATGTAAAAAGGAAAGATACTGTACACTCGTACTTAATGTAAGAACAAAAACGGCTATAGGTACAACTACACGCACACAACTCTCACAGCCGCAATCACAAATTGCCTACATGTTAAATTAACCGAAAGAGACAAAGCGATACATAGTAACTGTAGTGCGAGAGAATCAGTAAATTGACAATTTGCACCGAACGCAGTGCTAGTACCATAGCTTATCACGATGCGGCGCTTACGCATGCGTTGTTATTCAAATATGACTGTAATAAAAGACAATTTTATTTTGAAAACGTATAACATTTTAGTGTAATTACGCTTGAAAAGTAAATCCATGTGTCCTGTTTTTGTTTTGTGAATAGTTAATGTATGTGGTGAAAGCACTAGAAGGTATTTTTGGATCGATTTGACTGAAGATATTGGCAATTCTAATTTCAAAAACGTCGCATCTATACGAACCGCCGGTCTACGTACGACTGAACTGAACAAAATAATACTAGGTCCATTGGACCTGGTTTATGCGGACCGCGCACCGTTTAAGCATACCGTACCCACCCTTTTTTACATCGATGGTTACTATTAATTTTTTGAACATAAATGTTGCACAGTAAACACTTCGAAAGGATTTCAATGACCTCTCAAATTTTTGGGAATTAAGATTTTTTTTATAAAATTAATAATATCTTCATAAAACTTTGATGAAGAAGTTGAATTTATTGCTAACAATCCATACTTAATTTTATCTTATTATAAAAATACAAATTTGTAACAACACGAAAAGGTTAGATTTAATATAAATTTCATGTTTGACAACTCCTGTCATGGAATAGATAAACGGCCATTTTTGTTCAGTTAACTTAACGGGAGTTTGTCGAATATAAAACTTATTTCCAAACAGATATTAGCGAATAAGTTTGGTTTAGCGAAAATGTGAATTTCCCTATTTTTTTGGGTTTAAATGAAAGAATGTAAGTAAAAAATTAAGTATCTGCAATTATTAGGAATCGGTCGCGAGTATTTTATTAAGAAAAGTGATTTGAAAAAAGGTCTCATACAAAAGTGCGGTTTTCCTAAGAAGTTGTAAGTTATAAGTTGTCAACTTAATTGCCATTCTTAGTTTACAGGAAACACAGAATTTGCACATACAAAGAAGAATTGATAAAAAAACAAACCCAAAATATGAAAATGCGCAAAAAGATCGCGTAAAGAGAGGTTATGAAATGTATGTTTGACAACCAACTGACAGACGTTTATCCATAGAAAGTGCATATTTGAGATCATTTTTTTATAATGAAATAATCAAGACGGACGCTTAATTTTTTAAGTACGTCGTTTTTTATGAATATTCTTTCATTTAATACAAAAAACTGGGAAATTCGCATTTTCGCTAAACCAGACTTATACCATAACTTATTTTGGGTGTTCAGAAACAATTCTTGACAGGTTATCGGTTCAATAAAGGTATTGAACAGATAATCTGCTGTCAAATGTATCTCAGAAACTGGCCATAAAATCTATTTTTCTAGATCATGCTTTTATGTGAACACATGTACTCTATTTTGTTTATGATATATATTATCAAAATATTCCCAATATTTTGTGTCTGTTGAAAATCATAGAACCTACATGGTTAGCTCCTGTAAATTTATGTTAAAATATTATTAACCCTACTATTGTGCTTAGTATTCGGTTGGCAAATAGTAATCCTGCCATCAGAGTTGGTTTATGTGGTACAAATACTTCCACTTTTCCTCAAAGAATAAGACACATTTCCATTGCAGTATGCAAGTATGAGGGTAGCTCTGGCAGATAAAGTGGACTTAATATGGTACTATCTCTATAAAGCTTTTTAATTTTCTTAAATTCATTATTAATTTTCATATCTAGGACGAAATGCCCAGGAAGTAAGTGCCTTTCACCTTGAGCAGAATTTATGAAGCAAGAACGTTCTAAGGTTCCTTCATAAAATTACCATATTTTGTTTGTTCTGTGACGCCAAAAATCAGAGGCTAACTAAACAGAAGAATGAACGCTATATCTTTCATATATCCTTCTTAGGATGTTCGAGAATATGTTTCTATAACATTCCAGAAATTGGAAACCATACTGTCAGTTTCTCCCGCTAAGGAAACTACTATAACGTAAACATCATAGATAAACATGACATGACGTTTTGTTATTTATATATGTCTACCTTGAGAAGTATTAAATTTCACTGGTTTCTGAAAGACTACATCACAATTTACAATAAATATGCATCAACGATGTGCAGTTGGTTACAATTGCAGTTGGAGCAGTTGAAAATATAATTGTTCATTTATTCCCTAAGGACAAAAAATGTCTTAACCTGTGGGAAATAGCTATGCATAGCAAAAACTGTAAGACAACGAAATATAATCTCAACTTGGTTAGAACATTCATGTTATTTGGATTTTTTAATTCTAATATACACAATTAAATGAAACTACGTGATGTAGTATTATTTCTACTTTCTTCAAGTTCTTTACCACGACCTAGGTTTCGTTGTATTACAACATCTTCTTTGCTAACAGCCCACCTGAATGAAAGATGTCCACCTGAAGATGTTGTAATACAACGAAACCTAGGTCGTGGTAAAGAACTTAAAGAAAGTAGAAATAATACTACATTACGTAGTTTCATTTAATTGTGAATAATGAATTTCTACAAAATTAACACCAAATATATTCAAAATTCTAATACAATTAAATATCTGTAATTTTTCGTCATATTTTCTTTTCGCATAAAATTTTTCAGTTTTACACGCCACAAGAATCTATCGCTTTTTTGACAGCCAGTTTCATTTACGTCTTACTTCAGTGGCGCTATCCACGCTCAGCTTTGCATAAGATTCTCTAATGTTGGGAAACATGGCAGATTTATTAGTTGCCAACTTAATATAATAAAAAAACATCTTCATTTTTGGCAATTAACAATATATAAGTATACAAAAATTCATTACAAAAACAACTACCAATCTACTGGATAATTATAAAATGACGTTATAATACATTGAGATTACGATAGCAAATCATAAATCATTCAACGTTTTGATTTGTGCTGTAAGTTAATTAAGTTACTTAACATAAATCAGTTTGATATAAACATGAGAAAAATTTTCGACATGTCAAGAAAGTTATATAAGCAATAATTTGATTAAATATTGACGACACATTGTCAAAAGTTCAAAAAACAAAATTTTCTTTACACGGAAGAACCAAGATCTGAATCATCAAACAATCCGGTGACTTCTTGTTCTATCATATGTATCTTTTCTGTACACATACCTATATATCTATTAGTACTTTTTTCAAGCATAACCTAACAAATTACAAACAGTTTACAATTAAACAAAATGCATAACAAATAATTTGAAATTAACTAGTCGGTATGATGGCGATAAGTGCACTGCGGCAAACAATAAAAATAACTGACGTCGAAAGACCACCCCCGCTTAATTAAAGTTTATGTCTTATCTAAATGGCTAATAGTAAAACAAATTATAGAGCGCGTGTGGCTGGTGAAATACAAGTCTTTAAACTTTGCTGGTACTTACAATACAATATCACATGATCAGCCACTATTTTAAAGTGTCGGACCAGGTGATATCACGTTGTTGGCAATAAACAAGTTAAAAATATCACCACCATCTAGTGGAAAATTTAGGAGTTTTAATGTACCGAAATTATGATGGTTGCTTATAAAATAAACAGATGTCGCTGTTAGATAGCTTAATAGCAAACTTATTTAATTACATAAACCCCGTAATGAATAGTGTGGTAACGTAAATGTTAACCTAGACTTTAAAGCTTAAAATGGCAGTTTCATTGAAATATATACAATGACTTTTTTATATTGCACATACAGATAATGGAATTAATTAACACTAAATTTGATACACTAAAGTTTAAGATAACTTTAAATGTGCTGCTGTGACACACTCAAAATTGTTTTTATTTTGCTGCGGTGAATGAATGTGTTTTAAAACTAATTTTACGAACATTTCTAAAGTAAATATCTTTGAAGATATTGTATCGAACTGAAACTTTAACGACTCCTGAAAAAATACTATTATGAAGCGAAAATGGTATTATGAAGCGTGTCTTGCTCAACAGAGTATGGCTTATCTTCAAGTATAATATCTGTTAAACTGTTTACTTCGGAAGATTTAATTGTAGCCAGAATATTGCGAGGTTTGGCGAAAGAAAATTCATTCTAGATGGTTGATGGAATTTTTCTTTGGGATGCGGAACAGGAAATGATTTATATTTAATTAAAATGTCATAACTTGTGATATTTCAATGAGGAATTTTGTTTGAATTGCTTTTTTTTATGAGGTGTGTGTCAATTTTTTAAAAAGCTATTGTTAGGTTATGCTTGAAATAGGTACTAATATATGTATATATATGTATATCTTTTTTTTTTTAATAAAAATGTGGGAAATTCTTAGTAACATGCTAAAAGACCGCGTGACAGACCTTGACACCAGCAGTCCAACTCGAGTAACTCATATTAACTGACAAAACACTACTCAGAAATGGAGCTGGTCGGTTGTATTATTGGGAGTATGGACAATAGAATCCTAAACTGCCTGAGTGGCAACTGAATACCGAACTATGAAATGTTGACCAACCATCAACTACTAGATGGAGGGACGGCATCACCAATGTAATGGGAATGAAACGGATGTGGACAGCTCAGAATAGAAGTCAAAGGAGTGCGAATGAAGAGATCATAGTCCTGTTACTACTATTGCAAAATAAATGTTTATACAAATTTATTAATGACATACTATCTCTTTCTAACACAGCCAACTTCATTGTACTTTAACTTTACTGAAATTTCTTTCATCTTTTAAATTTGACATTTCATTCAAAATGGCTGCTAACTGCTTAAACACAAAGTGACATTTATTGATTCTTGTGTTTTTATGGCGATATCTTGCTTTTGTATTTTTATATATTTGAATTATAATATTTTTATCTATTTTAATATTATATACAACTTTTATTGTATTTCATTCTGATTTAAATAATTTTAATATCATGAAATAATATTGTTACATTTTTCAATGTCTTATGAATGTTGTAAATGTTACATTACAGGCTAATGTATCAATATTATTAACAACTAGTGGTATTAAAAAAATCATTATTTTTATATTTATTTTCTGAATTGCTATTATAATAGCTCGGCAAGTAAAGTAATTCTTATAATTAAAATTATTTTATACTTTTAAAGCTTTTTTCCTTAATAGAAATATTTTATTTCTATTACGTAATTTATATTAGATATACTTGTAACAAAATTAAAACTGTTTTGATTTATATTTCAGATTATAATTAATACAGATAATAAAATGATTTTTTAGTTTAAATGTCTTTTTTTTATAATTCTTTTGTGCTATATAAATAGTTGTGAATATATGCTGATATGGGCAATTTGTGAACGCCGACTAACATTGTATTTCTTTTTAACAGCGGTGAAAACATTGTATCGAGTGACCCATCTAATTACTTAATTTAATTATATTATGTGATTATGAATAACTTTTATGTCTTAATAAAAATTGTCTAAAGGTTGACAACCTTTGGTACAATTATGTATAATTTAATGTAACATATTTTCTTTCATAATTAATCTGCTTGTACTTTGTATTCTCTTTTGTATTTCTCGTGTTTAACTTAGTTTTAAACTACTACAATGAACAATAACAAATGTTTATTATATATTGTTTACATATTTAGAAATGTACAACAAATTTTAAAATTACAATATTTGGTTTCATTAATTTTTTTTTCAAATACACTCAACAAAATAGTTTGTTTCAAGCAATTTTGAAACTTCTAAATATATTAGTTTACATATATAATAACTATTAACAAGATTTCTTAATACATATAGGTAAACATTTTTTTTTAACAATCCTAATTATATATATATATATATATATATATATATATATATATATATATATATATATATATATATCACAATATATAAACCATTTTAAGATATATAAAAATATTCTATGAATTAAAAAATATCAATAGTTCTTAAATATATAAGGTATAAATTTTTTTAATAAAGAATTCACCATGTGGAGTGAAAATGGGTAACTTGGTTATTATTAGGACAATATCTTGTCTTCATAAAAACGTTTACTGAAATAAATGTGGAAAGAACATCCTGTTTTGATACCGATAGGTTCAAATTAAATAAACTCGTTGGTGAATGAAACATCTTTGATACGGGACGAAATCTGAAAATCACAAGTGCATCCAAGGTTCTTATATATATTTATAGTTAGGTATTCTCTGGTATAGTCATCTATTGATGCAAACAACAAAATTTTTCACAGTCAGTTGGCCTTAATGGTAAAAACATAGTATTTGAGCTCTGTGTTCTACCAGTTTTTAATTTGTACAGCTGAAACCAAGGCCCTATAAACATTATCCATGTTTGAGATATTTTTATATATGTATGTATTGGTGTTCATTAGTTCCATTATGGAACTAAAAAGCCTTTAACGATTCCAATAAATGTGGTGCCATTTGATACATCATGGTATACTGGGCGACGAAGAGAAGGTTTCGTCAGAAAAAATCAAATATTGGCCATCAAGCACCATACTGCAGAAAGGAAAAAAATTTTTTTTAAATCAATTTCTAATCGAAGGTTTTGTTACTAGAATACGAAAAAATAGACATATATAACACGGAGTGTGCCTTTTACTATTGATAAAGGTAATCCTGTGCATTCAACTGAACATATTTACAGTGAGTTATTGTAAAATGGAAACCCTTATTCTTCAAAAATTCAATTTTGAAAGTGATTTTTTTCGGAAACAGTTAACAATTGTCATAAAACGGTTAACAATTGTATGTGATGTAGGATGGACGACGCTACAAATACTCAAAAAAAAAATTGTTTCAAACCCCAACAATATAGGTATAAATGATATAGATAGGTAGGTTTCCAAAACAACATACAAATTGCTTTTGAGTCTTGACGTTAAATTTTGGATAACTATAGGAAAGAAGTGCAAATCAGAAGTTACCAAGATAATCCTCAGATCAAAATAGATAAACGTATTTATTTCTTCAAAAAATTCCACCTCCACCGACCACTCATCATGAGCGACAAGATTACTTATGACCCTTTCGGTTATGAGTATTTCTTAAAAAAATAAACATTTTTATGTATTTTCATCCGAAGAATATCTTCAGATGTTATCAAAGAGGGAAACCCAACCAATTAAAATCCTGTGGCAGGAACTCTAAAAGCAGGTTGTATATTTTTTTGAACATTATTCATGTATATATATTTTATGTACATATGATTACAATACAAATAAATGAGTATAATGTGAGAACAAATGGTGTAGATCTAATGTGGGTACTTTGGATATGATTATATTGATATAATGTGAGAACAAATGGTGTAGATCTAATATGGGTACTTTGGATACGATTATATTGGTATAATGTGAGAACAAATGGTGTAGATCAAATGTAGGTACTTTGGATACGAATATATGAGTATTATGTGAGAACAAATGGTGTAGATCTAATGTGGACACTTTAGATATGAATATATGAACATAATGTGAGAACAAATGGTATAGATCAAATGTGGATACTTTGGATACGAATATATGAGAATAATGTGAGAACAAATGTGGGCACTTTGGATATGAATATATGAGTATAATGTGAGAACAAATGGTGTAGATCAAATGGATGTACTTTGGATACGAATATATGAGTATTATGTGAGAACAAATAGTGTAGATCTAATGTGGACACTTTATATATGAGTATATGAACATAATGTGAGAACAAATGGTATAGATCAAATGTGGATACTTTGGATACGAATATATGATAATAATGTGAGAACAAATGTGGATATTTTGGGTACGAATATGTGAGTATTTTGTGGGAACAAATGGTGTAGATCTAATGGGGATACTACTTTGGGTACGAATATGTGAGTATTATGTGAGAATAAATGATGTATATTTAATGTGGATACTTTTGATACAAATATATGAATATAATGTAAAAACAAATGGTGTAGATATAATCTGGGTTCCAAAAAATCATGAAATATGACGTGTAACTTAACTTTTCTTCCAATCTTTTTGTATTGTAGTCAAGTTTTTTCCTGTTAATTTAGAAATTGCTTATTTTAAATTTTGCTGCAAAAAATGGACAGACAGTCAACAAAGCAAATATTAACGTGACTATCAAAATGTAGAAATACTAAAATTTAATAAATGGTTGACCGAAGCAAAATCTTCACTTGTTTCGATAATTGAAAACTGTAAAACGAAAAAGTTTTTATATTGACTGACATTTGTTTTTGAAGATATTCCTACTCTCTCTTTTTGCCCTATGATTCCTTTTCTCATCTTGATTACTTAGTTTATAAATCTTGTTTAGTTGTCCTGGACGATGAAGAAATACGTCTGTAAATAAGAAAAAGATTTGATTAGTTTAAAGTTCACAAAAATAACAAAAAAATGCAAAACTCATAAGCGAATGCATCTCTAAAAATTTCAATTGCACAATAGCAACTGTGCCGTAAATTTCCATATAGAACTTCGATAATATTGCATTCCGTTTCTCACAATCTTTTTGCATTATATAATAGAACAGCGTTAAAAATTTTGCATAGATGGGGTTAATTCTTTATGACTCAGTTTGTGTCTTCTGTAGGAGAACTTAGCGTACAAAATTGTATGAAATTGAAATAAACTTTGTAATACTTTTTCTTAGTCATTACACTCTTGGCAGAGTGGTCATGATCATTGTGTCAAATGTCTGATAGATGCGTGACATGTTATACGATGGGTTGTAATTTCTCTCTGTCAGCCGCTCTTCGGGTGAACTCATGCTGAACATCTATGGCTGTCTTGATGTGATCTCTTATATGACCTTGTAATTTACATTTGTTTCTGCTTCAATAGGCATTTTTAATACTATTATTGCTACGCTGCAATATTTCTACGCTACCCTACAACGTTTAATACTATTGCTACGCTGCAATATTCAATACTACTGTCCATCTCATCAGTGCTCTCCTGTATGACCTAATACTTTACGTTTGGTTCTGTTTCAATAGGAGATTTTAATATTATTATTGCTACGTTGCAGCATTTAATACTATTGCTATGCTGCAACGTTCAATACTGCTGTCCATCTCATCAGTGCTCTCCCGTATGATCTAATACTTTACGTTTGGTCCTTTTTCAATAAGCTTTTATAATACTATTATTGCTACGTTGCAACATTGCTATGCCACGCTGCAACATTCAATACTATTGCTATGCTGCAACATTCAATACTGCTGTCTATCTCATCAGTGCTCCCCTGTATGGTCTAGTACTTTACGTTTGGTTCTGCTTCAATAGGAGTTTTTAATATTATTATTGCTACGTTGCAACATTTAATACTATTTCTACGCTGCAACGTTCAATACTGCCGTCCATTTCATCAGTGCTCTCCCGTATGATCTAGTACTTTACGTTGGTCCAGCTTCAACAGGCGTTTTTTTATACTATTATTGCTACGTTGCAATATTTCTATGCTACGCTGCAACATTTAATACTATTGCTACGCTGCTACATTCAATACTGCTGTCCATCTCATCAGTGCTCTCCCGTATGATCTAGTACTTTACATTTGGTCCTGTTTCAATAGGCTTTTTTAATACTATTATTGCTACGTATGAACATTTCTATGCCACGCTGCAACATTCAATACTATTGCTACGCTGCAACATTCAATACTACTGTCCATCTCATCAGTGCCCTCCCGTATGACTTAGTACTTTACGTTGGTCCAGCTTCAATAGGCATTTTTTAATACTATTAATGCTACGTTGCAATATTTCTATGCTACGCTGCAACATTTAATACTATTGCTATGCTGCTACATTCAATACTGCTGTCCATCTCATCAGTGCTCTCCTGTATGACCTAGTACTTTACGTTTGGTCCTGTTTCAATAGGCTTTTTTAATACTATTATTGCTACGTTGCAACATTTCTGTGCTACACTGCAACATTTAATACTATTGCTACGCTGCAACGTTCCATACTGCTGTCCGTCTCATCAGTGCTCTCCCATGTGGTCTAGTACTTTACGTTTGGTCCTGCTTCAATAGGTGTTTAATACTATCCTTTCTACGCTGCAACATGTGCCCAAAAAATTTCAGGATGCGAGTTTGTATCTTACTGGAAAAAACGTTGTCTGATACCAATTTCTTGGAGTATAGATTCATTAATGCAGAACTCAGTTCACAATATTCAAAGCATTCTTCTTTGGCACCACATTTCGAGGGCAATTATTTTTTTCTCCTACTTTCACATTGTATTCACATCTCCATAGCGTGGAGGAAAATGGGGAACGCTAATGTTCGAATGTTTTTGCAGTTTTGGTATTGTACTTCTTCCATATCTTCCTCAGATTGATCGTAACAAACCTAGTAATTTCCATATTTTGGTTTCATAAAATTTTGAACCACTTCAAAATTCATAAGTTGCGTGATTTCAGGCGAGTTATCGTTAGCGTTTTCCTTTTATAGTAATTAATTTTTGATCTAATTTGAGGCTGATATTTTCCTTCTTTTGCAATAGACTTTCTTCTGTCAAATGCGGAGAGCTCTGCATGGTCGGCGGCAAGACAGAAAGCATGCAAGCGATGGTACCTTATTGTTCAATCTGCAGTGTGGAGCGCATGGCTTCCGCAGTGTACGCTGTCTCATTCAGTGATAGTCTATCTCTGTCGTGGTGTGCTGTCCCAAATTTCATGTATTGCCATCTCTACTTTTGGATACATTTTGTGTATGAAAGGGCATACCATGGCATAACAAATCCATTCATTATTTGCTATCTTGGCTTCTATCTCACATCGTATACTATACCTGACTTTCAGACGAGTACTTACCTGCCTTAGTACTCGCTTCTTGCCTTAGTATTTGCTTCAATGTCATTAATGTTTTCATGGTTTTTACCATAATAATATCTGTATTTTCATTGTTGTCCATTGATTTTTACAAGTGGGCCCGATTAACTATGGCTGTTTGTATATTCTGAGACTATACAAACAGCCATGTTATGTTCTGAGACTTTCTTCTAATAGAGGTCTTAGATTTTTCAGATATTTCTTGCAACTACTTTTTTTCCATGTGGTTTTCGTTAATAATAAAGTATTATAATTTTTAGAACATAACGATAAATCTCTACGTGTACTCCAGCACATATAGCTTGGTGCAATACACTACGTTTCGTTAATTAGTAAAACTATCAACTTCCTTCTCGTCTAACCTCATCCCACTTCGTTCTTTTCTCAACTCTTACTGTCCTTCACTGATATTCTGCGCAAATCTGGTTACCACTTTTGTCAAAGACTTTTGTGACTATTTGATAATTGCGCTCAATCAAGTTTTTATTATACGGATGAACACCATAATTTTTAGTTTGCGTTTGATATCTTATATATATTGCTATGAAAGGAGAAATTTTTTTAAAACTTATTTAACTCCGTATTTGAAGTACTGAATTATATTTTTATCTTACACCTGTGATTGTTTGTTAATTGACCACTCTATTATTACTACACCAAATGTGCGATACACACTTTGCTGTGATCTTAGGCGTTGTTTTTTTTTTTAATATAATCCTTTCTCGACTTACGGTTCAATGCTGATATGTTGAGCAAAGACAGAGTGAGAGACACGTAAAAAAATAAAATTATTGAAACTTAATCACGTTTCTGACCTCAGGATGCGGCTCAGATGGATGGAGATTTGCGATTGACACAATTTCCATATTCTTTCACTACTCTATAATATCTTAAATAACCCTCACAGTCCATCTTATCTTTCAGCAAAATTCACAGCCCTTTCTAGCCATTGCCTGTGTCTATGTTCTGACAAACTTCTCATGCTCTTTATCCCCAAATAGTCTACTTCTTTCTATGAGTATTCGTTCACTGTTCATCCTGCCTATTTATGGAATAAACTGAATTCTGATATCAGACTTTCACGGTCATTTGTAGCTTTCAAAAGCCGTCTGAAAAAATTATATCTACTATAATTTTAGTTTTTAAATTCTACTTCCTTCATATCTCACTTCCTTTAATTCTTTTCATTACCCAGCTCTCGCCTTAATCAAGGTCTAAAACCCCACCAGATATATGAGATTGAATTTTTGTTTTGTTCTGTTTTCTTGGTCTCCTTTTTTTATTGGTTTCTATTATTTTATCTTTTAAATATTATTGGAATTTGTAGCTTTCTATCTACCCTTTTTTTGTCTCTTTTTTGTTTTTGATTATTTTATATTTTATATATTGTTATAATGTGTAGCTTTATGCCTATCCCATTTAGTTTTTATTAAACTGTAACTCTGGTTAACTATAAGAGATTGCTCCTGTAGCAATAAGTTCGATAGATGATAAATATGATGATGATAAATAAATAAATAAAAAAATGCCTATAAATAAAAAAAATAGACAGGAAATATGTTTGAAGCCATAAATGCAACCATAATTACAGACTGTTAAAATAACGAGATGGGAGTGAACCATCCACCATTCTAACTCTAAAGTAGCAAATAAAACGGGTGAACGAGTTGAGATGGGATTAATTACTCCAGTCCCAAGTTAGGCCAATTAGGCACTTTCACATTTTTGGGAGATAAATTGCCTTTTCCGGAGACTGATGATTTTTTAAATTTTATTATCAAAATTTTATACAATTTAGAAAAAATTCTAATCGAGCATGTGATAGATTTCGGATATACGGCCTGTCAAAATAGTTAAAATTGTTAAACATAAGAATAAAGAGAATATAAATATATACCGCTTATGTGCACTCCATGCATGCAGAGGACAGTATTCGTTTCAAAGATTCTCTAACTGGAGAGCTGAACAAAGTCATAATACACTCATCGTCATGGAAATTGTGGGAATATCACATGACAATTCATATACATATCACACGCTCACCACAACAGCAGCTACCTACCTTCCACCATCTGACTCCCTTGCCATCTCATCTATAAAATTACTTAGACTAGTAATGGTAGATGGTTTAGGACGTAAAGCATCCTGGGAGTCCGTCATCTGGCACTGAATTTGGTAATAGATGTGGTAATGTAAAACAGTTTCATATACTTTCGCAAATGTAGAGAGTTAATACTGAAAGTTTTTAGAGCATATTCATACTATATATATATATATATATATATATATATATATATATATATATATATATATATATTATTTGAGTTGCAAAAAATTACCAACGATAGTAAGTTTGTTCATTCCATTTTTGTTGTACGTTTATTTATAATTTTTCGAAATAATCTCCCTGGAACCCCATGCAGTATTTCCTTCCATGGAACCACAGAGGGAAACAGTTGGGCCACTCTTCCTTGGCATCTTTTTCATGTCTAAGGAAGGATGTGAATATTGGAATTTATCAACATTCTTTCGGGGTCCAGGTATTGCAATCTACATAGTTTACCATTTTTCATAGGAATAAATAAAAATCGCATTATGCGAGATCAGCCCTGTATTATATATGTCGTATTGTCGTGATGAGGATATTGCTCTTGCATTTTTTATAAAACAATTAACCAACAATTTCTGCTATATTAGTTTGTGGTAACTGTTCTGTTATTTTCCAGAATTATTGTTACATAATAACTTGTCAGTCTGAAGAATGAGGCAACCAATATTTTTCCACCATTTTCAGAAGGAAACAACTGCTGCTTAGACTGCTTTATAGTTTTGGGTTTTAACAATGTATCTAACCTTTGTTAACCATGATGATATAGAACAATTTTTCCAAAATTTCGCAACATCAATCGACATGGCTGTGCTTTTAAACTTCAGTCAAACTTAATATAAAGCACGCTGACGCCTAAATATTCATGTACTTGACTCATGCCAAAGCCTAAACTTGCCCAAATCTGCTGGCAGGTTACTCCCTTATCAGTCTTTATCATAAGTTGCACAGCACTGATATTATCTTCAGATGTGCCTGTTGAGGGACGTCCCACATGCAGATTATCACTGAGATTAGTATGACCATACTCGAACTCGTTAAATCAGTTTTAAACAATAGAGCAGAAAGGATCTTTATTATAAAATGCTGAATGAAATTGATCGTAATTTTGTTATTGATTGAGACCACAACGAAATTTTTTTCCTGTTAAATTAATTTTGACGTGATACACACAATTTTCAAATTGCCGCCAATTTGTAATGGTATATGACAAATTTAAGCGAAGTAACTCAATTTATTACCAAAGAGATATATTTTCGAAATGCGAGTTAAATATTATATTACCATTTTTACAAATGGGCAATTCTGAGTGCTTTCAGTGCTACCCTTGTAACACTGCTACAGGTTTTTAATATTTTACATCAGTGAATGTTCATATGGTATTTGGTGTTTGTGCAATGAAATAAATGGTACTTCGTGTTTGCATAACGCTTTGAGGCAACTCGTAAGTTAAAGATGGGGTTTTTTAATAAATAAATATTTAAAAAAAGGAAAAAGTAAATTTTTATATGCGTTTGCATATAAAGAGTTATTAGAGAACCTAAAAGTATCCAGGTTCCCGTTATTTCTAATATCTAATACCAAAGTATTTTTTGATATTTCATATTTTAGAATTGCCATGATATGATTAAATTCAAATATTAGGTATAACTTATAAACCCGCCATTTTTTTCGACCAATTTCTGGAATGTTATAGAAGCTTCTAGAATATTTCTCGTAGGGTATATAAAGAGCATGGCATTCGAAATTCTGTTCAGTTTACAATTGAGTAATCGGCGAGTAAATTATGTATAATTTGAAACTCTTTCTTCATGAGTGTTGTTTAGGGTGAAAAACCAGCGAAGCATCACGCAACGTATACACATCGATGGGTGAAAGTATCTCTTACGAAACTGCGAAGGACTGGTTCCAAAGAAACAAATTTTGATCTGTCCGATAAACCTCATCAATAACCAATGAATGATTTAGAAAAATTAAAAAGCTTTACTAAAACAGATCCCTAATTAAGTTCACTTTGTTTGGTAGAGCTATTTTCATGCTCTTATACTGCGATGGAAAAATAACTTCATGCTTGAAATGGAATGGATGAACAGATAAAATGGAAATATTCCGTTTGGCTACCACATGAGCTAATACCCCTTCAACTTCAGAGGAGAGCTTACGTGAGCTTGGAACTACTGAGTTCCCGCCGTACCAATGAGTGGCTAAAGTATCTGGTTACAGGAGATTAAAAGTGGTTGGCTTATGTTAATTTTTTATGTAAATGTCTAGGAGTTATAAAAAAAGGTGTACCTACACCAAGATATAACATTGGACAAAAGATACTATTGAGTGTGTGGTCGCGTATAAATGGAGTTATTTATTGGGAACGCTTTCCAGCATATAATGCAATTAGAGCTAAGATTTATTGTGAACAATTGAGCAAATTCATCCCTAAACTTCTATTAAATCAGAGCAAAAGTTTATTTTTTACATGACAATGCTCGACCCCATGCAGTGAAAATTACGTGTGAAAAACTACTTTCACTTTGATGGAGTGTGCTAGCTTGTTCACTGTACTCTCCAGACCCATCTGATCACCAACTGTTTCGTTCTCTGTGTAATAATTCACGTGATGGAAATTTTAAAGATGAAGTCGTATCAAAATCAAACTTCATCAGTTTTTTAGTCAAAGGCCCAAAGATTTTTATAAGGTAGGAACTTTAGCTCTGCCTACACGTTGGCGACAAGTGTTAGATACCGACGGTGCTTATATAATCAATGATTGATTTTATTGACTACATATAGAAAGTTGAAAAGTTTATGTACAGAGATGGCGGGTTTATAAGTTGCCAACCCAATAGATTTTTATTTAAGCAAACGGAATGAAAATGAAACCACAGACTCATTCTGCATTAATAGAAGACTGTGCTAAATAAACAATGTAATAAAATGTTAGAAATAAATGATAAAATTAAATCGCTCACCTGGATAACTTAGCTCCAACAGCTTTATGGTCTGTAAGAATCTGATCGATTTCAATATGGTTTGTCATGATAATTTTATTAATCTTATTTTTAAATAATTTTTAATGTTGATAACTTTTATTCAGTGTTCAAAATTGTCTTTTTTGTTATTATATTTTGTGCAACTAAGTTGTTTTTCTTGGATAAAAATGCCAGTTTCTGCTTTGCCATTTGCTTTGTCTGTATCTGTGTATCTAGCCCAACACTTGTCCAACTTCTAGTCCAACATTTGTCATTTTTAACTAGTTTGATGAGATTTTGCAGTTTATGGTCTAGAGTTATCATAGAGAAAATAGACTTGATCCTATTGACTACTTAGTTTGTTGATCTAATTACTGATAGTGAATCTTGGCGTCACCATAGATTTTTCAGGATGCAACTCGTAATCAGTAATACCCCCAATATCCCATCAGCAGCTCAGCTTTACCTTTCTGGCATTCAGTTGAGCTTTGGATGAACGAAACTCCTGTTTTTTTTGCAATAAATCATTGACGTTTGCACATATGATTATCGTAAGACATCCACTAATTTCACCAGTCAATAATTGCTTAAAAGTATATCTGTTTGTATGTCTATTTAATCTTCTCTCTTATCTTTGTTATAATATGCTTAAAAGCTGGACGACAATTGTCACTAATCAGCCTGTTTACACCTTATACTAAGTCATTGTTTAACTGTCAATAGCTTTACTATAAAAGTCCTGAACTGGTGGCTAAAAGCTTATTAGTCAGTTCCAAGAAATTGGTAGGATATCAATACAAATAATGACATTCTAGAAACAAGTATATCATGTGTATATACAAAATAAATAATATAATAACCTTCCAGGAAGTAAAGGCGACTTCTTTAGCATTCATTGTCTTATAAAAGTCGCTCGTCGATTTAGTAAATCCTGTTTGTGGTTTTTAAAGTAAGTTTGTATCAAAATATATTTTTAGAATTTTACAAATCTTATCTATAAATTTTTGATTTGTCTTTTTAAAAGTAGACTCTTATGGCTATAATACCTTGATTTCCGGGGCATACAATATTATATGGTACTTAAGTTTTAGGAAATGGCCGTCATTTGTTTTGTCGAATGTTGCCACATGCTTTGTACATGTTTTTGATAATTTTCATGGCAAAATAAATTTTCGGAGTATCTAACAACATTTTTTTTTTAAAATGTGTGCACGGTGGTAATTTCAAATTCGAGGTTCGAATTTCGCTGATGCATTCTTTATTTTTTCTGTGAACGCGAACGTGTACAAGAAAATTTGATCACATCATAAATTTACAAGATTTCTTCGTATAAAACATTTTCATCGTTATGTTGTTTTTTTCATGGCTTCAGTCTTTTTTTTTTAAATTCATTCTTTAGTTGAAATGTTAATAAGTTAGGTGTTTTTTTAATTAAGTAATAATTAAGTATAAAATTGTATTTTATACAATTAAACGTTTTGTTTTATAAAATTGTCTTATTCTTTGAATACTGTACTTTTATTTTTGCTATATAAATATAGGACTCCTAAAAATCAATCACTAATCGATCACTATGACAGAATTTTCATCTTCTGCCATGTCTCCCTCTAGTATATACGGACTTCCGGATCTTAGATTTGGATATCCTCGATCTATGTTTCCGCTTCTTATTGAATTTATGATACTCTGGCAATCAGTTTCGTTCAGTTGTCTTGAATTTGATGAATAATTGTAATTTTGATTTAAATTGACAAGTGAATCCGTAGAGAAAAAAGATTTTTGTCTTATTTCAGGTCGTGTTACGTCCCAACGTCTGTTCCCAATTATGTTTGGGACGAAGTCAACGTTGGCCTGATTACTGTAATCATTACACTCTTCTAAATTGGAAAAGTTATCATTTCGAGTGCTCAAGTCCATTACGTTTTTTTGTGTCTCATCCTCGGCATTTGCGCTTTTAGTCACGCTGCACTCTTTCAGATTTCTCAGTTTCGAGAGGAAACTCTGTAAATTGGAGGTGATTTCCGCATTATCCAGGCTGGCTTCTTGGTATACTTTCTGTTCGCTATCTTCTAAGTAATAGGACTCATCAATATTCTCACTTTCATCATCTAGATTGTGAACCAAAGGATTTAGAGTCTCGGAGCGAAACTCTGTTTCGTTCATTGTGTTCATATTCGATTCTTCGATGTTCTGTTGGTGTTCTTCATATGCATAGTCCGGTAGGATATATTCGCATTGATTTTCATTTTCAGTTTGATCAATTCCGGAGCCGGTTGTTGATACTTCAGTTGAATTTACGGAAGAAGAAGCAATTGTTTGTTTTTTGAATGTAATCAGCATCAAAGGTTTTTGTGTCTGAGTATTTGATTTTGTAAATACTATAAAAGGTTTTGAAGAAGCATTCACTGGATTGCCGGAGGATTTGCTAATGGAAGGTCCTCTTATTGTATCGATCCATGGCTTACTCGGTATATTAATGTCGGCAGACGTTGTTGCGATGGATTTTTGAAAACCGATTGGAACAGGTTCGGGGTTTAATTTTCTTTGGTCTTGTGCTTTTGAATAGTCTAACGGTTCTGAAGGATTTAACAAGTTTTTCAAAACTGTATGGCTTTTTGACATTGCGTTCTTACTGGGTAAGAATGGAGAAGCTTCTGTTACGTTTTTGGAATCTTTGCGAAGTGAGGTTTCACGTGCGAATATGGAATATAATGGATTTATTGGTAAAGTTTTTTCTTGTTCCGCATTGCGGGCACTTTTATTTCGTATTTGATTAGTTTGAGTAGCAACGTTTTTCGTAAACGGTAGTTGTTTTTCCTTGTTTACATTGTGGGCATCGTTTGTTTCAGTTTTGTCGTTGTTGCCTTCTACGGTAGGACAATAAAATCTTGGGTAGTATTTAAAGCCAGTATTGGGATACCCATATTTCACATAATTATTGTTGGTTATCGCCTCGTTCAACGGATTTTTCGAGCCGTAATTTCTTGAGGTTACATAGCTTTCTGCATATGTATTTATGGAGTATTCTGCATTTTGTTTATCTCGCATAGTGGTATATTTGGCCGTGATGTTATTGACATTATGATCTCTGTCTTCGTGGCTGTAAAGAGAGTGAGTGTCTCTGAAATGCTTGCCGCAGACGTAACATTGGAAAGTAGTGATGTTTTGACAATAAGTTGGCCTATTTGATAGGTCAGAGGTTTGAGGAAGCATTTGTTCGACTTGTTTGTGTTTGTTTTCGACATGCTCCAGAAGAAGCAGTTGTTGGCTGAATTTTTCACCGCAAATTTCACATTTGAGATTGATAATTGTCTCATTGTTGATTTCATTAGCAGATGTGTTGTCTACATAATTATTTATATCATCAATGTAAAGTCTTTCCGGGGACTCGCTTTGTCTTGGGTTGCCACGCATAGGAGGAGTTTTGTAGCCATGTTTCAATTTCATATGTCACTTCATATACGCATCGTAGAGGTACGATTTTCCGCAATACGGACATTCCACCTTTTCATGAATCTTTGAACGTTTCTTTTTCAGCATGATCTTTTTCTCTGCCATTACGCTGAAGAATTGTACTATCAAGTTGGTGTCCTGTAACGAAATGTTTATTGGTAATTATTATAATGTATTTCAAAACTTATATTCAATGTTACCGTTCCTAATTCGATTTATAATGTTTAGACAATTAATTTCAATCAATTGATACTCAAAATTGATAAAAATTACAATTGAAAAATTATTTTGATACGAACTGATGTAGAAAAATTACAATCAAAAAATAATTTTGATGCGAACCGATATATAAAAATTATAATTGTAAAATCATTTTGATACGAACTGATGTAGAAAAATTACAGTTGCAAAAACATTTTGATACGAACTGTTGTAGTAAAATTACAATTGCAAAATTATTTTGATACGAAATCATGTACAAAAATTACAATTGCTCAATCATTTTGATACAAACTGATTTAGAAAAGTTACAATTTCAAAATCATTTTGATATGAACTGATATAGAAAAATTATAATTGCAAAATCATTTTGATACGAATGAGGACAAAATCGTACTGATGTAGTAATATTAATATACAAACATTAGGTAGAAACACATATTTTATGATATGTCACTCACTCACTTACTCTATGTAATTTATTACAAGACAGAAAGTGACACAACAACCTAATACACCGTGGATCTGGTACTTTTCGTTGGTTTTTTTTTATTCTTTTTGACAAGAAAAGAAATAAATCTAATATGAAAGGTTATTGTGTTCCTAAAAATAAAGAACCATTTCATTAAAGTGAATGTCAAATAAGTAAGGTGAATGTCAAATAAGGTGAATGTCAATAAGGTGAATGTCAAATAAGATGAATGTCAAATAAGGTGAATGTCAAATAAGGTGAATGTCAAATAAGGTGAATGTCAATAAGGTGAATGTCAAATAAGGTGAATGTCAGATGAATGTCAAATAAGGTGAATGTCAGATGAATGTCAAATAAGGTGAATGTCAATAAACGAAGGTGAATGTCAAATAAGTAAGGTGAATGTCAAATAAGTAAATGAGTTGTTAAACGAACGCAACACAAGTTAGAAGCCATCTAAATGTTATGGCTGCGTTCCAGTAGCCACTCGCTAGAAAAACAATTAAAAATATTCATATGGTAGTTTTAGAGAGGGCAAAATATTTGTTTAATTGCCTAATACGGTGTCTGGGAAAATAACTCAAATAAGGTGTATGTCAAGTGAATGTCAAATAAGGTGAATGTCAATAAGGTGAATGTCAAATAAGGTGAATGTCAGGTGAATGTCAAATAAGGTGAATGTCAATAAACGAAGGTGAATGTCAAATAAGTAAGGTGAATGTCATTAAGGTGAATGTCAAATAAGTAAATGAGTTGTTAAACGAACGCAAGACAAGTTAGAAGCCATCTATATGTTATGGCTACGTTTCAGTAGCCACTTGCTAGAAAAACAATTAAAAATATCCATATGGTAGTTTTAGAGAGGGTAACATATTTTTTTAATTGCCTAATACGGTGTCTGTGAAAAAGTGTTCGACAAAGAAAGACGTTATTCCTGGACTGAAAAATAGTTGGTTGTCGTTAAAATGAAATTTGAAAGATAACTTTTTCAGAAAATTTAAAATAATATTCATAATTATTTATCATCGTTTTCATACACACGATACAGCTTTATACACAAGATACGGCCACTGCTGATAAACACCGCACTCCGGGCAAGTATTGGGTGTGTTAAAAAGTGTTGTGTGTACTATTTTTTTGCACTCAATTAGAAAAAGTGCGTGTTTTATGTTTTATTTTAACGACAATTCATTCCTATGTAGCCAACGACAAGTGTCTTTCTTTGTCCGACGTATATTTCTGGACTCCGTATGTAATTTGGAGTATAATTTGACAGAGCCATAAAAATCTTAAAATTGTGGTTTCATAAATTTAATTATTATGCTTTGTCCGATATCTATTCCCGGACTCCGTATGTAATTTGGTGTATAATTTGATAGAGCCATAAAAATCTTAAAATTGTGGTTTCATAAATTTAATTATTATGCTTTGTCCGATATCTATTCCCGGACTCCGTATATAATTTGGAGTATGATTTGACAGAGCCATAAAAATCTTAAAATTGTGGTTTCATAAATTTAATTATTATGCTTTGTCCGATATCTATTCCCGGACTCCGTATATAATTTGGAGTATGATTTGACAGAGCCATAAAAATCTTAAAATTGTGGTTTCATAAATTTAATTATTATGCTTTGTCCGACATCTATTCTCGGACTCCGTATGTAATTTGGAGTATGATTTGACAGAGCCATAAAAATCTTAAAATTGTGGTTTCATAAATTTAATTATTATGCTTTGTCCGACATCTATTCCCGGACTCCGTATGTAATTTGGAGTATGATTTGACAGAGCCACAAAAATCTTAAAATTGTTGTTTCATAAATTTAATTATTATGCTTTGTCCGACATCTATTCCCGGACTCCGTATGTATTTGGAGTATGATTTGACAGAGCCATAAAAATCTTAAAATTGTGGTTTCATAAATTTAATTATTATGATTTATAGTTTGTATTATGATTTATTTTTATATGCAAAGTTGTAGGGCACGGTGACGATGATTCTAAATGTCATAGTTTTTAAAAACACGGGGAACGTTTTTACGTTTAGGAAAAACTTAGTAGGGAATATATTTACATTTTTTTATTTTCCAAGCCGATTTTCTCAAAAATTATACGACTTAAAAATTTGATTATTGACATAGCGATACATCTTATTGTAACCATATATTTTATGCCGTTAAATGTTTAAAACCATTCGTATAACAATTGAATTGAAATATTTGAAAAAAGGATAACATTCAACATTTGTGTTACACCATATTTATAATTAATAATAAAAAAAAGAATTTAATGAAACATTTCTCGCTCGTAAGACATAACTTTAATATTTGGTACAGTGAAAAAGCAAAATGCATCGCAGAATAACTACATTGTCAGTGAAAATATACATTTATTTATATACCATTATAAATACTAGTACAGCCAAGATCATCGAACAATGTAATATATGAAAACAAAGTCCTCATCCCCTACCAAATACAAATATTACTTGTTAGGACCTATGCCAATAATAATAGCATGTAACAACCAATATCCACCCATTTTATATATCATGTGGCATATCATTTGAAAAGGCTTGTTATGAGGAATACAAAAATATCCAGTAAAAACTTTCACGAATGTCCTCTTATAAAAGTGCCATGCCAATTGATATATATACGATTGGTTAACGTTCTAAGGAAAACGTAGGGTGAATTTGGATTTTAAGATAGTTAACTTTGTTTCAATTATATCACATTTCAAGCTTTCCATCTTTACAATTTATTTTTTTTTCGTTACCTAATCGTTTAATATTAGCTAAATAATTTACATTTTAGGGCTATTTTACCTTCACAAGTTAAACATTTAAGCATAGGAATTTATAATTTGTGATTAAAGATTAAATAAAACTTTATATTAATGATATATTATTAATACACAATATATTTTATGTGTGGGTCTTATTTAAGATCTAACCATCTATTCATTCTTCTTTGTTTTAATAACTAAATTTGATAATTCTTTGCTTTATAAAGAATTATTTGCTAATATCCCAATAATTTCTTTAATTATTAATATCCAAATAAAAATTCTTTGCTAATAATTTTTACAAAGAATTCTTTGCTAATATCCCACCTGAAGATGTTGTAATACAACGAAACCTAGGTCGTGGTAAACAATTTAAAGAAAGTAGAAATAATACTACATCACGTAGTTTCATTATTTAATTGTGAATAATGAATTTCTACAAAATTAACGCCAAATATATTCAATATGTTAAAGCCATTTTAAATAAATATTAAAAAATAAAAATACAATGAAATATCTTTTTTTATTAATATTTATTTAAATACTTTTACTTTTAAATATCATTTTCTCTTTCCATATATAAATATATATATATATATATATATATATATATATATATATATATATATATATATATTGAGGAAAACAAAAATATTTTTCTACAATTTTAAATTACATATTTAAAAAGTTATTCTAAAAAATATGCAAAAATATGGCATTCAGCCCCCTCATTTCGGAAACTTCTGAGCCAAAAATCTTGAAAACCCAGTCTGGATTGGTAAAACACGACTAGAAGATTACATGAAAACTGTATGGATTATCCTAGATTTTACGATTTTTAAATGTGCTCCATGTTTTCATGCCTGAGAAAGACATTGTATATAATACGTTGCAATATATTTACTTTGTGAAAAATTAATATTTTGAAATTTGTAAAATGTAAAAAATATGCCCCCATCCTATTTCCAAAGTTACTCACCCTAAAATTATAAAATATAATGTTTCTAGAAGCACACGGAAAGATTGTAAAAAAACTATGGCCATTATCCTAGATCTTAGTTTTTTTTTAAATATACACCCCGTTTTAATATCTATAAAAGCTTTAGTTCACGTTGCGAAAAATTAATAATTATAAAAAATTTAATAGAAATTCCATGTGCCACTTAATATTTATAGAATCCTTTATGTGTAGAGAACTCTCGTACTTGACAGACTTCTAGGACATTCTCCAACCCCAGAGACTTCTAGGACATTCTCCTATCCCTGTTTCAGCTTTAGTTATTGCAGGTTTAATCTCTAATAATCCATTAAATTGAATTAATAAACAAACAATTTAATTTATTATTAGAAAATCGAATAGCTTTAAAAATTGTGTTAATAATTTCGGCTATAACTATATTTATGGCTAGCCATAAACTAGCATACCATAAATATAGTTATAGCAGTGAATTTTGAATATATTTAAAATAATTATTGTTTTATAAATATTAAGACAGTTGGGTTAGGTTTGGCCAGGCCAGGCCGTATCAGATCAGGTCAGGTCAGGTTTGGTTATAAATATGAAGACAGGTTTAATAATGAGAATTTTAAGAATAGGTTTTTCTGAATTATTTATATGATAATTGTTTATTTATATATTAATTTTAAAAGCTTTATTATTTGTATGTGCAGGAGTTATTATTCATTTAATAAATAATATACAATATATTCCTAAACACACCTCCACCACTTACGAAAGATCCTTCGCTGTCCAAGCAGTAAAAATAGTCAAGAATAACCTGGATCCTGACATCAGGAAAATCATGCCTCTAAGTATTTTCAAAGATAGAGTGAAAAAGTCCTGCCTCTCCTGAAACATTTTCCTTTGTGCCCTTGTCCTTTCCTGTCTTTCCCATCCCAAATCATGTCAATAGTTTTTTTTCACTTTAATTTGGTATTTTTTAAACATTTTTTTCGTCTAATGTGTTATAAAGAATTTTCATTGTAAAATCTCTTACAGTCTACCAACTAAATTTTAATACCAATTGTTATGGTTGAATCGAAGTGATTGTTCATGAAGTAATAAGTCCGCCATCTGTACTATACATAAAAGCTTATAAATAAATAACTAAATAATCAGTTTAAAGGGGGAAATTAATAATTTTATTCTTTTAACTTTATTTATGTGTAAACGTTTCTAATTTAGCTTTATGTGGCATTCTATTTTTTGCTGGATTTCGATGAATTATATTATGTAGCATAAAATGTGCCATTTGATTAAAGAAACAGGTTTTTCCTTGTTTATGTTTTTATACCTCGAAAGGAAAAAAAACGAGTGTGCTTTAGACCACACGACTGAAGTAAAACTTCAAATTCACAAAATATGAACTTTAAAATGAATTTACAATTTTATTCACTTTAAACGTAGAATATTTAATGTATTGAACAAAATAATAATTTACAAAATTGTTCAACAACGAAATGAAATTACAAAATAATCAAAAAATCACCGTTCGCGTGATGCTAGCAAACTTGCATATATATAAATATATATATATATATATATATATATATATATATATATATATATATATATATATATATGTATATGTATATATATATATATTATATTATATATATATATATATATATATATATATATATATATATATATATATATATATTCATGCACTGGCTATGAGAGGAAGAGAGAAAGAAAATGTGCGCGCGCACTGCTCTCTCTTGCTCCTACAGTGTGATACAGACAATAGGCTTGCACTGTATATACGATATACGAAACATAACTGGCTATGAGAGAAAGAGAGAAAGAAAATGTGTGCTCGCACCTCTCTCTCTTGTCCCTACAGTAATATACGAAACGTAACTCTCTTTCTGTCTTGATTAACTTATATCTCCCTCTCAACTTTCGTTCGCCTCGCCTGATCACACTTTTCGTAACACTCTCGTCACGCATTCCCCAGCTTACTCCCCAAGTCAAGCGTGCGTAAAGAAGTTTTACTTCAAAAAAAACTCTTACCAGATCACTTAGTCGTCTTTCAAGAAACTTTTTCTCAGGAACGCGTAGAGGTGTCAAGTTGAAATTACTTCTGTCAAATCCTTATGTCTACTTGGTCCCTTGGAGCTGTAAAAAATCAAGCGTCCAAATCAAGGTAATCAAGAAGAATCCTAAAAATACGGCTATTTATACGGCATATTATGACACTCGCAAATAAATCAAAACCTATAGAGTACTTCTCATTGACCTGGGATTATAATATTTCGCAAGAAGCAAGGTCTTACAGTACAAACAAAAGAAAATATGCGAAAATCGTTAATTTGTAATTACATTTTTAAAATATTCACCTGTGAAAGATACAGTAGGCAATATATTTTTGTCCTAAAAATTAAAATTTGTAAACAGTTTAGTAGTAATATTACGTTTCATTAAATATTTATAAATTCCTGAATGTGCACAGAACTTTCGTAGTGCGAGTTCCACTCGTGCTTGACAGGTTTTTTTATTTCCGTTTTATCCTGTATTCTATCTTGAAGTCCTATATTTTTTTCACTTCATCACCTGCCTCTCTTGGAGCCTAGAAAAATATCTGGCTACCCCGCCGACACGCAGTTAGACAGTTTAATTTTGTATCGCTTCAATATTTGGCAAACATTGTTTCAAAATAAAGTGATCTTATGCAAGGAACTTCAATTTCGTTTAAAAACACAGCTTCAGTAACATCCCTTGTATTAGGGTTATTTATATCACATCACCTGCATCTCTTGGAGCCTAGAAAAATATCTGGCTACCCCGCCGACACGCGGTTAGACAGTTTAATTTTGTATCGCTTCAATATTTGGCAAACATTGTTTCAAAATAAAGTGATCTTATGCAAGAAACTTCAATTTCGTTTAAAAACACAGCTTCAGTAACACCCCTTGTATTAGGGTTATTTATGTCACATCACCTGCATCTCTTGGAACCTATAAAAATATCTGGCAACCCCGCCGACACGCGGTTAGACAGTTTAATTTTGTATCGCTTCAATATTTGGCAAACGTTGCTTCAAAATAAAGTCATCTTGTGTAAAGAACTTTAATTTCGTTTAAAAAGACCGATTCAGTAACACCCATTGTATTAGGGTTATTTATTTCAGTACATCACTTGCGTCTTTTGGAGCCTATAAAATATCTGGCAAGCCCGCCGACACGCGGTTAGACATTTTAATTTTGTATCGCTTCAATATTTGGTAAACTTTGCTTCAAAATACAGTAATCTTATGTAAGGAACTTTAATTTCGTTTCAAAAACCGATTCAGTAACACCCCTTTATTAGGGTGTACAAAAAAATATTTCATCCCACTATGCGGGGTGTAACAGAGACCGTGTCCATTATTCATACAGATGACTCTGTGATTCGAATTGAGTGGAAAATCTTAAGAAACTATGTGAAAGTTCTAAAATAGCTCTTTAATAAATGAAAGAAAACTTCAGAGTCCAAATTACTAGCAGGTTTAAAGACCACTCGCGCACTTGGTCTAGGTTCTGCAAGCTTATTTACACTACTTATTCCAAAACATATTACTAAGAGCTATATCCTCTGAAATATTTTAAATTTACAACACATACCTGCGACATATTAATTAAGCTCATTCGGTAAACTGTATTTATAAAGAAGTGGAAAAACCCTACTGCGCCAAATATCTGTACACTGTATTGTGAACAATACATGTTTATGGTGACCTTTCGGCAGGTCACCATAAACATGTATTGTTCACAATTAAATGAAACTACGTGATGTAGTATTATTTCTACTTTATTTAAATTCTTTACCGCACGACCTAGGTTTCATTGTATGACAACATCTTCAGGTGGACTGTTAGTAAAGATTAACCCTCAGGAATTTCCAAAAGCATATATATATATATATATATATATATATATATATATATATATATATTACACAAAACAATAGCAGAAGGCGGATTTGTAAATAACTGATATAAATAATGCTAACATAAGCAGTGGAAAAACCCGCAGAAACCCGGCTTCCGCTATTGTTTTGTGTAATATATAAATGCTGTTGGAAGTTCCTAAGTGTTAATCTTTGGTAATAGCTCACCTGTAGATGTTGTAATAGAACGAAACCTAGGTCGTTGTAAAGAACTTAAAGAAAGTGGAAATAATACTACATAACGTAGTTTCATTTAATTGTGAATAATGAATTGATACAAAATTAATGCCAAATATATACAAATATATATTGTCTTATATTGTTTCGCTAGGTTTGCTGTTCATTGGGCGCAATAAAAGGGATTACAAAGGACTGAGCATCCCGAAGGTGGGTCAAGTAGCTGCCCCACCCATGATAGTTTAAAAGATTTTAGCCAGTAAGATAATTTTATTTTAAACACCGATGTTTTTGTAAATCTAACAAAATTTGTAAACGGCACTTCGATCTTGGCAGTCAAACAGTTGATACCATTTTAATAAACGTCACATAATCAAAATCTGAATCAAAAATTTTTTTTTGGGAGCGTCTTAATAAAATAAGTCGCTTGTGTTATAATAGGCTAATAATAATTAGGTATTGTTATTTCACCCATACGCCCCATAATACCTTTTGCGAAAAATCCTTCACTGTTCTAGCAGCAAAGCAATGGAGTCAACTGGAACCTGACATCAGGAAATTATCCTCGATAAATATTTTTAAGAATCCAGTGAATAGTTCTACCTCTCCTAAATCTTAGTCTTTTTGCTGTCTTGTCCTTTTCTTTTTCAATATTTGTATTACAATTTTAGGTCTTTTTAGGGTATCATACCTCAAAACTTAAAACTCATTTTTCTATATAAAAATATTAACATATTTAGTATTCACTGAGATTAGTTTAACCAGATCCATTTCTGAGATTAGTTTAACCAGACCCATTTCTGAGATTAGTTTAACCAGACCCATTTCTGAGATTAGTTTAACTAGACCCATTTCTGAGATTAGTTTAACCAGATCCATTTCTGAGATTAGTTTAACCAGACCCAGTTCTGAGATTAGTTTAACCAGACCCATTTCTGAGATTAGTTTAACCAGACCCATTTCTGAGATTAGTTTAACCAGACCCATTTCTGAGATTAGTTTAACCAGACCCATTTCTGAGATTAGTTTAACCAGACCCAGTTCTGAGATTAGTTTAACCAGACCCATTTCTGAGATTAGTTTAACCAGACCCAGTTCTGAGATTAGTTTAACCAGACCCATTTCTGAGATTAGTTTAACCAGACCCATTTCTGAGATTAGTTTAACCAGACCCATTTCTGAGATTAGTTTAACCAGACCCAGTTCTGAGATTAGTTTAACCAGACCCAGTTCTGAGATTAGTTTAACCAGATCCATTTCTGAGATTAGTTTAACCAGACCCAGTTCTGAGATTAGTTTAACCAGAATTAAATGAAAGCGTTTTGATTCTCTTTTACTGCTGTAATCCAGCAAGTACAAATACGAAGAGAAGAAGTTAAACAGTCACAAATATCCACAGAAGGGCGAACGAATCATGACTTGAAAAAAATACTTTGACACAAACAAATACAATTAATCGTTTTAGTGTCATTGTTTTTTACTCATATATACTTAAAAATGCGAAATAAATCTTTTGTTTTTGATGTCATTTAGCCTTGTCTCGAAAAAAAATGTATCTCCAAAAATTATCCAATTTTAATAATTTTTTCGGTATTTTCATAATAAAAACTTGTACAAGGATAATAAAATACAAAGAAAATTATGGAAATATATATTGTGAACAAAAATTATAACAAAAACTGAAATCAAGGTCACATCGTATTTTCGCAGTCCGGTACATCCTCTGTATCAGCAAAATAATTGTTATCGTCACTATTATCACTGTCACTCAAAATTTGCATTACGCCAAATTGTGAGCGCACCACAACGTCACTCCCACTATCACTTTCTTCACAACTTGAAAAACGTTCATTTTCACTCGAATTATTTTCGTATTCCGACATTATGGGTTAAACATTTTCTTTTCCTGAATCCTTTTTATATTGTAATTACTAATAATATTATAATTTGAACTTTATGTAACACGTAGAAAGATAAAAAATTAGCGATGCATGCGAGCGACCTCCTCCACCGCGCTCTAAGCAGCAACAAACGGTTAAGGGACTAAAATAACATTATTTTCAGCAATAATTTGTTTATTAGCTGAAATGTTCATATTTAAAACGTACCAGCTGTACCTAGTATGACTAAATTTTGATATTTTTCGTACAATATTGTGAAATATAAGTTAATTAAAAACCAGTCTTTAAAAAAATTCAAAAATTGATTGAAAAATAAGCCAGTTATACACTTCTAAATTTGAAGATACGGATAGGGTTGGGTATATTCCTGTCTCTTTTCCTCTTGTAGAATATAATGTGCAGAATTAGAAATGACCTCACAACACAGTATTGCCGTCCTTGTCTAAAGATTTTATAACTCGGTCAATTTTTAAGATTATTAAAAAAATTTTCACTCTTCATCAGTTTGTACCTTGAAATTATGATTAATGAAATAAAAAAAATTTAGTCAAATACCCATAAAAAAATTTTCACTCTTCATCAGCTTGATTAATGAAATAAAAACAATTAATCAAATACCCAAATATTTAAAAATAACATCAGTGTAGTAACCATTATTGTAGACCACACAAAGAAAAAGTTGATCGGCCGGTGGGAAGTGAACCCACGTCTTCGGCGTACCGTGCCAACGTGCTGATCATCAGACCCTGGCTGACCCAACTGACCTGTCGAAACTATTATTACTATTATTATCACTATTATTCCGTTTTCTTATTATTTATATATTTTTACAATATTTGTGAAAATTATATTTTTAAAAAGTTTACTAAAACTCTAATGGATGGCGTTAGTAGTACCGTATCGTGACGTATCTATAAGCATAAAGTTTATTGACAAAGCTAATAGATGGCGTTGGCAGTACCGTATTGTAACGTATCTATGAGCAAAAAGTTTACTAAAACGCTAATGGATGGCGTTAGAAGTATCGTATCCTAATATATCTATGAGCATTAAGTTTTCTAAAAACGCTAATAGATGGCGTTTGCAGTACTGATATTGTAATATTCACCAAGTCAGGGTTTTTTTTTAATCTATAAAGTCAGACACAGACAAGAATTCTAAAAATTGATTTTCTGGCTTCAATTATAATTTGTATACATGTTACAGTAGCTATGTTATAATTTCAAGGTACAAGCTGATGAAGAGTGAAACATTTTTTTTAATAATCTTAAAAATTGACCGAGTTATAAAAGTTTAAATTTAACCTTTAGAGAAGGACGGCAATACTGTGTTGTGAGGTCATTTTTAATATTGCACATTATATTCTACGAGAGGAAAAGAGACAGGGATATGCCCAACTCTATCCGTATCTTCAAATTTAGAAGCCCACAACTGGCTTATTTTTCAATCAATTTTTGAATTTTTTCAAGACTGGTTTTTAATTAACTTATATTTCACAATATTGTACGAAAAATATCAAAATTTAGAATGTGTCAACTGCCGGATTATATACATGTTGTTTCATGCTTCTATTATAATTGTATACATGTTACAGTTTTGTCATATGTGTCGTTAAAAAAATAGCAACACCCTAAGTTCCCTTTATTTCAGTGTTTACAACATTCTTCGAAACTATTCCCTTAATGGTTAATATACTTTTAAAATATAGTATAAGAGCTAAAAACAATAGCGAGTGTTAATCAATATTTATTTGTTTATTAATTCAATGGTCCAGAAAACAAGTTACAATTATGTAAGTGTATAACGAAAAGGTCATAATATAAAGTTAAATTAAAACTCTAATCATGTGTGCAAAAAATGGTCTATATATATATATATATATATATATATATATATATATATACATAAATATATATTTAATGGTTACTTGTGTTAGTGAATTCATTAATTAATTAGTAACATTAGTTTTAACTTAGAATTTATATTATTTTATACATACTGAATATATAATTATTAATATTTTAGCTGGGTTTTAGTTTATAAACAGTGTTTTGTATTTCGTTTTTAAACGTAACTGATTTCCGCTTAAAAATGTCAAAAGATAGATGTTCAGAAACAATATCGTAATGAAATCGACACATTCGAGTTATGATGTTATAAAAAGAGTTTGTATTGTGATAAACTTCAGAACAAATATTCTTGGTGAAAGTTTATGGGTTCTGGATCGAGTGTTGATATTGAATAGAGAGAGGAGATATGAACAATCAAAATGCGAATGTATGATTTTATATAAATATAATACACAACTAGCGTGACCCGCGAAAGTCTTCGCATTATTATTTATTCCATTATGAAGCTCAGATGACAGATCAAACAAATATTTTACTAAAATTGACATATAGAGGCGCAAGTATCAAAAGCGTTGAGCTAAAGCGCCACTTTATTTATACGTGAGTGGATTTGAAATTAAACAAAAATTTTACCGACCGTCAATCATATTGACGTTGAGCCGTTAGATGGCGGCATTGCTGTTTTGTGTATATAATTTTAATAATTAATTAATTTGCAAAACAATAGCAATAATAAATTGTTTAGTTGTGGATGCCGGTAGAGCAAGCAATTATCTATAAAATGATATATAATTTATGTGGATTAGTTGTGAGGTTTTTTCTAAAAAGGGAGAGTAACATCTTAACCTTAGCGTATTAATATATATGATGATGATTAAATGAAACTACGTGATATAGTATTATTTCTACTTTCTTTAATTTTTTTACCACGACCTAGGTTTCGTTGTATTACAACATCTTCAGGTGAAAAGAATCTTTACTAACAGTCCACCTGAATATGTTGTAATACAACGAAACCTAAGTCGTGGTAAAGAAATTAAAGAAAGTAGATATAATACTACATCACGTAGTTTCATTTAATTGTGAATTATGGATTTCTACAAAATTAACGCCAAATATAATAGATCAGCGCTTTTTCTCTGTGCTTGTTTGGATTTCATAGGATCTATACTCTCGTCCAAGATGAAGTCTGCAGCAAAGAATATTCACGAACCTCTTCTGTAATTTTTTAATTATCTCGCTCTGCGATTTGTAGTGTTGAGGGCAAATAACTGACCCATATTCGAGGATACTTCTGATTAGTGAACGATATAAATATGTAAAAGTGTGATGGTTTTTTAATTCTTTTGTGGAAAGGAGATGAATCCTAGAAGTTGGGTACATTTATGAACAACGTGATGATAGTGAGAACGGAATGTCAGTTTTTCATCAAAGGAAACTCCGAGATCCCTGACAAAAGACTTACATTGTAATGTAACTCTTCCCGGGTTCATCAATATTAACATAATTTGAATAAAAGCCAATTTACATAAGAACAAGGCAAGAGCATTTAAGACGAGAACACACTCCGACACATTCCAATCTCGTTCAAAACACACTTCGACACATTCCAATCTTGTTCAAAACACACTTCGACACATACTAATCTCGTACAAAGCACACTTCGACACATTCCAATCTCGTTCAAATGCACACTTCGACACATTCCAATCTCGTTCAAAACATACTTACACACATTCCTATCTCGTTCAAAACACACTTCGACACATTCCTATTTCGTACAAAACATATTTCGACACATTCCAATCTCGTTCAAAACACACTTACATACATTCCAATCTTGTTCAAAACACACTTACATACATTCCAATCTTGTTCAAAACACACTTACATACATTCCAATATCGTTCAAAACACAATAGCGCGTCGCAGGCCGCGCGTCACCCTATGGCATTGTACGATTTGTAGCGATCGCACGCGTCTATCGGAGCTGTCAAGTAAATAAAATAAAAAAAATAAAAACGTGCTTTTCAGCGCGACACTATAAACCGCAAGAACAGCTAGGTATGTGCTTATGACTACACAACAGAAGTGAACATTTCTAATTTTAACATATATATATATATATACACATATATACATATATATATATATATATATATATATAATTACATTGAGGTTATTATTTTAAAATACAATAATCTTTCGCGTATTATAGTAACTAAGTATTCAACTAATCTCAAATAAAATATTTATCAAAAACGCCCTAAAAACCAATTCACTTGATATTTTAAAATATTACGCTTTGTCAAAATTATCTCACTTGGCCGATGTCGAAGGAAGCCGAGTTTACCCGTTTTAACATCACCGACCCTAGGGCTATCCTCAGTTAATAAAAAAGGTGCTACCCTCAGCGTAATCAACCCGAGCGTTACGGCTCTGTTTCGTTCACTATTCAGAAAAAGTGCGCTGGTGACAAAGGGGGCAGGTGTGCTTAAAAAAATGTTCACTTCAAAAAGATTCTGGTGGTCAAGTTACTCGTCTTACACCTGTGCAAGATATAAATTGGAGTATATTTAAACGGCGAAAGAAAATATTTATAAAAAGTTTAATAAAAATAATATTTAAAATTTTATATGTGCCTATACTTCATTACATTCCATAAGAAAATGTTCATATGTATAAGTATGGTAGGCACCAATTATCAATGTAAAAAGGAAAGATACGGTTCGCTTAAAAGGTGCGTGGTCCACCCAAACCAGGTCCAATGGACCTAGTTTTATTTTGTTTAATTCAGTCGTACGTAGACCGGCGGTTTGTGTAGACGCGGAGTTTGTTTTGCGTGGTTTTTGAAATTAGAACAAAAATGCCTTTTAGTGCTTTCACCACATATATTAACCATTCACAAAACAAAAACAGGACACATGGAGTTACTTTTCACGCGTAATTACATAAAAGTGTTACAAGTTTTGAAATTTTTTTTTTCTTTTATTACTGTGAGAAACTATAGTATTAACACTGCGTTCTACTATGCATCGATTTGTCTCTTTCAGTTAATTTTACCTGTTTTATATTAACATAAAGTAAGAATGTACCGTATCATCCTTTTTTACATCAATGGCACCAATATATATTTAATTGGAACGAAGACTGTTCACAAAACTCGTATTTCGCCCATAATATTATTAAACGATTTACTATAATCACGGCATTAACTTAATAGACTCTCACACTAAATAATGTTATAAATATCAATATTAAACAGTTAATTTATTAATATTAATTTAGTGAAACAAAAAGCGACAACCCTTGCCATCCATCACACAAAATTCAGAAGAATATAACTTATTTCGCTAAACTATTCAATACGCTGATGCGTACGAAGTCTATACCCATATATGCTATTCAATACACATAACTTACTTCATAACGCGTTGGAGTGAAATAGATGTATTAAATCATTTTAACTTTTACACAGATGATATACGATCGTCTTTTAGTTGCGCCTAAAAGAGACAGGAGTAAACGAGACAGAACTATTTGTTGTGAGTATAATGAAAAAAATGTTATGCCATGTTGTTTTATTTTCATATAAGGTTTAGTATTGTTATTTTGCTGCGTAATTTTGTAAACCAAACGGCAGTATTTTTTACTTCTTTTAAAATATATTTAAAATACAGTTAAATATATATTTTCTATTATTATTTTAATATTAGACATATTAATTTAAAAAAATGACATTAAAACAACTTCAACGGTTATGTTCGGATAAAACTTAAATGTTAATATTAACGTTTACAAAGAAAGGTTTACAATATCTTGACTGTCATTTTGGTTTGTTTACAAATATTATCTTATGAAATGGAATGGATGCATGTACAGAACTCGCCGTAGTACGAGATCTTCTAGTAATTTGAAAAATTATGAGATTGCGACTAGCGAACGCTAGTAAAATATATTTGTCTTTTCAAATGGATTTAGTAAATAATTCGAAAACAAATTGTTTTTAATTTAAACATTTTAATAAACATTAAATGGGTTTTTTGTTTCACAAAATATTTCAGGACATTTATTGACATTTTAAGGAATAAAAATCATTACTTGGTACAAAATGACTAATCGATAAACGCAGTCGTGGTTGAGAAGATCCATGAAAAATCGCTATGTGATTTACTGTAGTAAACACCAGTAATTTTTTTTGGAACGAAGTTCCTTACGGCAGGCTTGGAGGAGATATGGATTTTGCTGCGCGACCGAACTGAAAAAAATGTGATAGTAAAACCGTAAGAAAAAGTCCGTGGAATAAAACCGTTAAATGAGACGTGCGCAGGCGCGACAGTCGTATACACAAGCGAGTAGTGTATAATACCTTTCTCTTTCTCCCTCTTTCTTTTCGATCTCTCATCCCTTCTCTCTCTATTACCACTCCACCCCGCCAATGCATAGTATATACTCATGAATTCATGGACAAGCACGTGGCGAATACTCACATTATAGATACATTTTACTCGTGAGTATTTTCATATAATTTCAAATCGTCAAAACAATAATAAATATAGTAACAATGGCAAGTGAACTAACAAGTGACTTGAATGCAATTGACAGTGATAATAGTGGGAAATTATTTTGTAATTATTTCTATTTCTATGTAATTTTATGTTGTCAAACAAAAATAAAGAGACATATTTTGTTATTTTAGTTGATAATTTGAATTACAATTTTTTTTTATTTTACGTAATTCATTATTTCCTAAAATACTGAATTTCCTAAATACTTTCCTGTACTTAAATACAAACTAATCAGCAAAATTTAAGAGAAAAATCAAGAAAACCTACATAAAATTGAGCACGATTTTTTTTTGCAAATTGTATCGATTCTACATTAGCCGAAGGAACTCCGTTCCTACCTGGTGTCCCACGACACCACATCTTTTTTTATTAAGAAAATTGTCATTAAAATAAGCATTGTGTAAATAAAGTACGATATATCTGTATGATATATTTTTTTCCAATATAATTTTCTTCCGATATAGAAAATATTCCGTCAACAATTTGTTTTGAATAAATAAATTTTAAAACAATAATTATCTTTGGCCCATGAAATATTACAAGAAGTAATTTATATTTTTAAGAATTAATCTTAGGAATATTTACAAAGTGTTTTATCGATAAGCGCATTCATGTTTGCGACGACATCACTATAAGATATATTAAAGAACTTGCCAGTAATTAAAAATACATTGCAAGATTTTTTTTTAAATATGTAACTTATTTGAAAAAATTAAATAAATGGAGGTTTTTGACACATAAAATATTTTAATGAGTTCATAATTTTAGGATATAAATTAGAAGTTGTTGAAAAATGATTAATTGAAAAGCGCATTCAGGTTTGAGAAGACAAACGGACAGTCACTTTATGATGTATCAAAAAACTCGCGACTATTTTTTTCCAGTAAGAAAATTGTCATCAATGTAAGCATTGTGTAAATACATTAAATATATAGGTTTTTCAAATATAGTTTTCTGTCTATGTAAATAATATCTCGGTAAATATTTGTTTTAAATTAAAAAAAATTAAAAATGTTAAGGGTTTTTGGTACACAAAATATTTCAGGAAATAATTCATATTTTTGGGAATTAAAACTAGGTTTAAAATTAATCGATAAACGAATTCACGTTTGAGGAGACGAACGGAATATCACTCCATGACACATTCAAGAACTTGACAATAATTTTTCTCCAGCAAGATAATTTTCACTGAAATAATCTTTTTGTAAATATAGCAAAAGATGTTTTTTTTCCAAATACGGCCAAATTTCGATTTAGTAAACAGCATGAGATCAAACTTTCATTAATTTAAAAAAATAGTTTTTACAAATAGACAATTTTTTTGAAATAATCATTTTGCGAATGTAGTAAAAGATATTTTTTTTAAATACAGTTTCTGTCGATTTAAAAAAATATCTCTTTCACAATTAAAAAATTGTTTACGTAATATTTTTTTAATTTACCACAGTTTTGAATCGGATTAAAAGAATTAAAATAATTTCTACTTAGCCCATGAAGACCCTATAAAAATTTATAACCCGATACAAATTTACAATCCCATACATATTGTCTTGAAAACTCGTGGTTGTGAATTTTTAATAGCTATGAAAATACTAGCAAGATCTAAAAAGAAAAATGTGGGACGCTTGCAATAGATAATAAATAGCAAGAAGTGAAGAGAATAGGTGTCGTTGAGCAACTCACACAAGGTCATATTATTTGCAGAACAATAAAAATGTAAGAGAATTAGGTAAACTTATGCTACTGAAATATCATAGCTATTAAAAATTCACAATCACAAATTTCCAGGACAATATGTATGGGGTTATAATTCTGTATCGAGTTATAAAAATCTGTATCGGATTATAAATCTGCACCGAGTTATAAATCCGTATCAAGTTATAAATCTGTACCGAGTTATAAATCTGTATCGGGTTATAAATATGTATCGAGTTATAAATCTGTATCGGGTTATAAATGTGTATCGAGTTATAAATCTGTATCGGGTTATAAATGTGTATCGAGTTATAAATCTGTATCGGGTTATAAATCTGTATCGAGTTATAAATCTGTATCGGGTTATAAATCTGTATCGAGTTATAAATCTGTATCGGGTTATAAATGTGTATCGAGTTATAAATCTGTATCGGGTTATAAATCTGTATCGGGTTATAAATCTGTATCGAGTTATAAATCCGTATCAAGTTATAAATGTGTATCGAGTTATAAATCTGTATCGAGTTATAAATCTGAATCGGGTTATAAAAATCTGTATCGGGTTATAAATCTGTACCGAGTTATAAATCTGTATCGGATTATAAATCTGTACCGAGTTATAAATCTGTATCGGGTTATAAATCTGTATCGAGTTATAAATCGGTATCGGGTTATAAATGTGTATCGAGTTATAAATCTGTATCGGGTTATAAATCTGTATCGAGTTATAAATCCGTATCAAGTTATAAATGTGTATCGAGTTATAAATCTGTATCGAGTTATAAATCTGAATCGGGTTATAAAAATCTGTATCGGGTTATAAATCTGTACCGAGTTATAAATCTGTATCGGGTTATAAATGTGTATCGAGTTATAAATCTGTATCGGGTTAGAAATCTGTATCGAGTTATAAATCTGTATCGGGTTATAAATCTGTATCGAGTTATAAATCTGTATCGGGTTATAAATGTGTATCGAGTTATAAATCTGTATCGGGTTATAAATCTGTATCGAGTTATAAATCCGTATCAAGTTATAAATGTGTATCGAGTTATAAATCTGTATCGAGTTATAAATCTGAATCGGGTTATAAAAATCTGTATCGGGTTATAAATCTGTACCGAGTTATAAATCTGTATCGGGTTATAAATGTGTATCGAGTTATAAATCTGTATCGGGTTATAAATCTGTATCCAGTTATAAATCCGTATCAAGTTATAAATGTGTATCGAGTTATAAATCTGTATCGAGTTATAAATCTGAATCGGGTTATAAATCTGTACCGAGTTATAAATCTGTATCGAGTTATAAATCTGTATCAAGTTATAAATCTGTTTCGAGTTATAAATCCGTATCGAGTTATAAATCTGTATCGGCTTATAAATATGTATAGAGTTATAAATCTTTATCGGGTTATAAATCTGTATCGAGTTATAAAAATCTGTATCGGGTTATAAATCTGTACCGAGTTATAAATATGTAGTGGAGTTATAAATCTGCATCGGGTTATAAATCTGTATCGAGTTATAAATATGTATTGGGGTTATAAATCTATATCGGGTTATAAATCTGTATCGAGATATAAATATGTATTGGGGTTATAAATCTGTATCAGGTTATAAATCTGTATCGAGTTATAAATATGTATTGGGGTTATAAATATATATCGAGTTATAAATATGTATTGGGGTTATAAATCTGTATCGGGTTATAAATCTGTATCGAGTTATAAACACGTATTGGGGTTATAAATCTGTATCAGGTTATAAATCTGTATCGAGTTATAAATATGTATTGGGGTTATAAATCTATATCGGGTTATAAATCTGTATCGAGTTATAAATATGTATTGGGGTTATAAATCTGTATCAGGTTATAAATCTGTATCGAGTTATAAATATGTATTGGGGTTATAAATATATATCGAGTTATAAATATGTATTGGGGTTATAAATCTGTATCGGGTTATAAATCTGTATCGAGTTATAAACATGTATTGGGGTTATAAATCTGTATCGGGTTATAAATGTGTATTGGGGTTATAAATCTGTATCGAGTTATAAATATGTATTGGGGTTATAAATATATATCGAGTTGTAAATATGTATTGGGGTTATAAATCTGTATCAGGTTATAAATCTGTATCGAGTTATAAATATGTATTGGGGTTATAAATATATATCGAGTTATAAATATGTATTGGGGTTATAAATCTGTATCGGGTTATAAATCTGTATCGAGTTATAAACATGTATTGGGGTTATAAATCTGTATCAGGTTATAAATCTGTATCGAGTTATAAATATGTATTGGGGTTATAAATATATATCGAGTTATAAATATGTATTGGGGTTATAAATCTGTATCGGGTTATAAATCTGTATCGAGTTATAAACATGTATTGGGGTTATAAATCTGTATCGGGTTATAAATCTTCATATGGCCAGGAGAAATAATAATAATTTTTTTAATACGATTTAAAGATGTTGTAAATTAAAAAAATTGTTTTACGTAAATAATTATTATCTGCTTTTTATTGTCGTGTGTGTGAAAATTTCCAATTCATTTGAAATATTTCGTTATATACCTTTACAGTATATATATATATATGTATATATATATATATATATATATATATATATATATATATATATATATAAATTAAGCACTTATTACTTAGTGACACTAGTGAAGTAGGTACTGATAAATGACTAAGTATGACATTTATAATAAAACGTATAAAATCAATATCTTTATTTCTATTTTGAATAGACAAACAAACAGACAGACAAGAAAACTAATATTGTATTGTCATTCAATTCCGAGGTATGTTTAAAGGTTCAAATATCTATCTAAACGGGAAGTTAGTTGAAAACCGTTTGCAAAATTTGTATCGGACTAAACAAACAAACAAACAGACAAGAAAGCGAGCTAATGAAAACGAGGTAAAAAACTATAACAACGAATAGCAATGGCACTGGGAGGATTTCCTACATATTTAGGTACATATGAAAGTTTAAACATTTAAATGTGAAAGTGTTTTTTTATTAAACTATTTATAAATGTTTATATTATTTTGTGCCGCATTAATATAATGCTTATTACATATTTTCAAAGTTAAAAATAGCGCTATTTCCAAAAAAAAAACTGTAAGACTTAGAATAATCGCTCTAGTTTGACAATAGTCTTCTAGCCAGAGTTTACTACCCCTGTTTTTCTACGATTTTCCATTTAGTAGCTTCATAAATAAGGCAGGAACTCACCTTTTCGCATATTTTGGTGAATATTTTTGACAGTATGGCTTTTCAAATACTTTTGAGCCTGTTATAATGTGTCCTTCTCTCAAATAATACGTTACACGATACATAAAATTTAAAAAAAAATATTTTAATGTGTTAAGGATTGCAAAATATATAGATTAATATTACTATGACAAATTTCGAGTTTCCAAGTCAAACGGTATCTATGAAAGACTGAAACATTTGGTTCGATTTCACCGATGTTAGCATAAAGTTAAGAAAAAATTAAGTACATTTATAACTATTAACATTGCATAGCGCGGAAATTTCCACGCACTTCTCACGTAAACATCGATCGTTGCCAACGTTAAGTTAGGTCAGGATACGAGGCGGGGCATCCGGGAAAAGCATTGGAGGTCGTCCTCGAACGAATTGGGGCACAGCCCCGGGACTTCCGCGTATTGCATAGGGCCGGGCTCGATCGATCGCGGCCCACTGCATCCCGGCCGATGCAATTACTAGGGCGCGGCGGCTATGCAGCCCCAGATTAACCGTTTGATGCACTTCGTTGTCGGTACTGGATTTTCGTAGCGAGTTCGTAGGCTAGACGCCAATTATTTTGGACTAGAATTAATTCAAATTTAAGTTTATTTTTTTTATAAATTTGTTATTTTAGTTATTAATTTTTAGTTGTTAATTAAGTGCTAGATTTTCGTAACCAGTTCGTAGGTTAGACTCAAATTATTTTGGGGTAGAATTAATTCAAATTAAAGTTTATTTTTTTCCATAAATTTGTCATTTTAGTTATTAATATTTAGTTGTTAATTAAATACTAGATTTTCATAACGAGTTCGTAGTCTACATGCCAATTATTTTGGGGTAGAATTAATTCAACTTAAAGTTTATTTTTTTATAAATTTGTTATTTTAGTTATTAATATTTAGTTGTTAATTAAGTACTAGATTTTCGTAGCGAGTTCGTAGACTAGACGCCAATTATTTTGGACTAGAATTAATTCAAATTTAAGTTTATTTTTTTTATAAATTTGTTATTTTAGTTATTAATTTATAGTTGTTAATTAAGTGCTAGATTTTCTTAACCAGTTCGTAGGTTAGACTCAAATTATTTTGGGGTAGAATTAATTCAAATTAAAGTTTCTTTTTTCGATAAATTTCCGATTTTAGTTATTAATATTTAGTTGTTAATTAAGTACTAGATTTTCGTAGCCAGTTCGTAGGCTAGACGTCAATTATTTTGGAGTAGAATTAATTAAAATTAGAGTTTCTTTTTTCTATAAATTTGCGATTTTAGTTCTAAATATTTAGTTGTTAATTAAATACTAGATTTTCATAACGAGTTCGTAGGCTAGACGCCAATCTTTTTGGGGTAGAATTCATTCGAATTAGATTTTATTTTTCTATAAATTTGCGATTTTAGTTATTAATATTTAGTTGTTAATTAAGTGCTAGATTTTCGTAACCAGTTGGTAGGTTAGACTCAAATTATTTTGGAGTAGAATTAACTCAAATTAAAGTTCTTTTTATAAATTTGTTATTTTAGTTATTAATTAATAAATACTAGTTAGTCGGATTTTCGTTCATGAATGTACTAAAATATAAAATTAAATGTGCTATTTTTTATATAAATATTTATAAAAGCGAAAAATTCTATAAACAAAACTTAAATATTTCAAAATTTCTTTTTATAAATATGTACTTTTGTTGGAGACGAATTTTAAGCGAATATCTTTACTCTTTTTATTGCCGTTATATCAAAAGTTTTAAGTGTGGTACCTATATAAAAACGGTGCGTAGCATAAATACGTAGCGTAGCATAGACACGTTGCGTAGCATAAATACGTTGGGTAGCATAAACACGTTGCGTAGCATAAACACGTTGCCTAGCATAAACACGTTGCGTAGCATAAACACGTTGCGTAGCATAAACACGTTACGTAGCATAAACATGTTGCGTAGTATAAACACGTTGCATAGCATAATACATTGCGTAGCATAAACACGTTACGTAGCATAAACATGTTGCGTAGCATAAACACGTTACGTAGCATAAACACGTTACGTAGCATAAACACGTTACGTAGCATAAACATGTTGCGTAGCATAAACACGTTGCGTAACATAAACATGTTGCGTAGCATAAACACGTTGCGTAGCATAACGACATTGTGTAGCATAAACACGTTGCATAGCATAAACACGGTGCGTAGCATAAATATAAAAACGCTGCGTAGAATAAACACGTTATGTAACTGAATCTATAAATCTTCCTTTATAGAATCGTGTGATTACTCTGCGTTTGTAAGTAATATATATATATATATATATATATATATATATATATATAATATATATATATATATATATATATATATATATAAATATATATATATATATATATATATATATACATATAAATATATATTTATGTATATATATATATATATATATATATATATATATATATTTAGGTGATATCTTACATATTATATTTCATAGGGCGCAATATATTGTTCACGAGCAAAACCAATTCTACACGTCGCCATCTAGGTTGCAGTAACGGAACTCTTACATATTAAAAGCTTTTTCGATGAAATTCAATAGCGCGCTATCTATGGTGCAGTAGCAAAACCGTTAATTAATGATATATATTCATATTTAATTTCGATTTTTTATAAAATAAGCCGTCTAACCAAATCCAAAAGTGCACGCAAACCACGATGTGGATATATCTAGTTGATTATAAAATAGAATTAATATTATTATAATATATATATATATATATATATATATATATATATATACATAAATACATATATATTTATATATATATATATATATATACATAAATACATATATATTTATATATATATATATATATATATATATATATATATATATATATATAGCTATGAATATACTATGACACCTGGAAAATCACGTCCCTAAATATTTTCAAAGATCGAGTGAAACTGTCCTGCCTCTTCTGAAACCTTTGTGCCCTTGGTTTTTCCTGTCTTTCCCATCTCAGATCATGTCAATAGTTTGCATTACTAATACTTTTGTTTTTTTTCATAAATAATTCTTATTGTAAAATCTCTTACAGTCTACCAACTAAATTTCAATGCCAATTGTTATGATTGACTGGAAGATATTGCTCATGTAGCAATAAGTCCGCCATCTGTACTGTGTACACAATTTCGAAACTATAAGATATCAACAAATTTGGAAACACACACAATTTGGAAACTATAAGATATCAACAAATTTGGAAACACACACAATTTGGAAACTATAAGATATCAACAAATTTGGAAACACACACAATTTGGAAACTATAAGATATCAACAAATTTGGAAACACACACAATTTGGAAACTATAAGATATCAACAAATTTGGAAACACACACAATATGGAAACTATAAGATATCAACAAATTTGGAAACACACACAATTTGGAAACTATAAGATATCAACAAATTTGGAAACACACACAATTTGGAAACTATAAGATATCAACAAATTTGGAAACACACACCATTTGGAAACTATAAGATATCAACAAATTTGGAAACACACACAATTTGGAAACTATAAGATATCAACAAATTTGGAAACACACACAATTTGGAAACTATAAGATATCAACAAATTTGGAAACACACACAATTTGGAAACTATAAGATATCAACAAATTTGGAAACACACACAATTTGGAAACTATAAGATATCAACAAATTTGGAAACACACACAATTTGGAAACTATAAGATATCAACAAATTTGGAAACACACACAATTTGGAAACTATAAGATATCAACAAATTTGGAAACACACACAATTTGGAAACTATAAGATATCAACAAATTTGGAAACACACACAATTTGGAAACTATAAGATATCAACAAATTTGGAAACACACACAATTTGGAAACTATAAGATATTAACAAATTTGGAAACACACACCATTTGGAAACTATAAGATATCAACAAATTTGGAAACACACACAATTTGGAAACTATAAGATATCAACAAATTTGGAAACACACACAATTTGGAAACTATAAGATATCAACAAATTTGGAAACACACACAATTTGGAAACTATAAGATATCAATAAATTTGGAAACACACACAATTTGGAAACTATAAGATATCAACAAATTTGGAAACACACACAATTTGGAAACTACAAGATATCAACAAATTTGGAAACACACCCAATTTGGAAACTATAAGATATCAACAAATTTGGAAACACACACAATTTGGAAACTATAAGATATCAACAAATTTGGAAACACACCTAATTTGGAAACTATAAGATATCAACAAATTTGGAAACACACACAATTTGGAAACTACAAGATATCAACAAATTTGGAAACACACCCAATTTGGAAACTATAAGATATCAACAAATTTGGAAACACACACAATTTGGAAACTATAAGATATCAACAAATTTGGAAACACACCCAATTTGGAAACTATAAGATATCAACAAATTTGGAAACACACCCAATTTGGAAACTATAAGATATCAATAAATTTGGAAACACACACAATTTGGAAACTATAAGATATCAACAAATTTGGAAACACACACAATTTGGAAACTACAAGATATCAACAAATTTGGAAACACACACAATTTGGAAACTATAAGATATCAACAAATTTGGAAACACACACAATTTGGAAACTATAAGATATCAACAAATTTGGAAACACACACAATTTGGAAACTATAAGATATCAACAAATTTGGAAACACACACAATTTGGAAACTATAAGATATCAACAAATTTGGAAACACACACAATTTGGAAACTATAAGATATCAACAAATTTGGAAACACACACAATTTGGAAACTATAAGATATCAACAAATTTGGAAACACACACAATTTGGAAACTATAAGATATCAACAAATTTGGAAACACACACAATTTGGAAACTATAAGATACAATTTACGAATCGAATTAATACTTTTATATACTGTTTCGTGAATCCTTAACAAACAAATAATACTTCCCTCTTTATTACAGTAGTGTAATTAATGTATGTCTTAAAAAGAACCCGGCTATTGACTGTAGGCATGACATGCTGGAAAGCAAGGTCATAAATTTAAAAAAAATTCCAGCATACAGAACCTTTGTCTATAGCCGTATCTAGCCCAAGGAACACATTTGAGAAATATTCACAATGAAATAGTTGCCCAGAGTTGCTCCCTACTTTCATCAATTTAGTCTTTTTAGGGCCACATTCCTCAAGAAGAAAAACGGGACACTTATAAGATCATTCACCTGTCTGTCTGTTTGCCCGCCACAGTCGTTTTTTTTTCATAAACCGTAAAATTTATTTCATAGTAGAAAAGAATAATAACTCGCACATTTGTGGGTGTTAGTAACTTATTAAAAAAAAAATTATAGTGGAATTTCATATTTTTCATTTTAATTTTTTGTTTACATTGTAGAAGTATATACGTTCAAAAGGAAAGTTTTAAGTGTCCCCCCGCCTATTTCCGAAAACCGAACTTGATATAATAAAAAAAATAATGTTTTATTAATCTACGCAAATGCTATAGAAAAACACATAACGACGATTCTAGACTATAGATACATATATTTGTGGCGCTAGGAAAACGTATTAGTGATGATTTATAATAAATAACATATTTTCACTTCAAACGTGGTACGGAACCCTCCTGCGCGAGCGAGACTCACACTTGACTGCTTTTCATTTATATTACATATTCTATAAAAACTGGCGGAGATGTTTCGGAGAGAAACATATTTTTCAAAATATCTACGAGGATCTAAAATTATGAAAAAAATATTTTCAAGATCAGTATAACTAACCCTTTTCAAACGGTACGTCACACTAATACCTATTTTCAAGTGTCTTCTACTGAATACTGATTTTCAACTTCCTCCGTCTAAACCAGGGTTTCCCAACCTTTTTTTTGTTGATGCTCCCCGGACTATAAATTATATTTTCATGCCCCCCTTTTACTTTTCATGCCCCCCCCTTTGATTTAGTAAATTAAAATAAATTATATAATTATTTAAAATAAATTATAGTAAGAATAATATATAATAAAAAAAATAAAAGTATAGTAAGAAACTCCAAAAAAACATTTTTTTCGTCTTAAACAAAAATTTTAAATATAGAGATTTTTAAATTTTAAGTGTAAAGATTTTGTTTATAAACTAAACAAATTAAATTATAAAATTTAAAAAATAAAATTATATAGTTTAAAAAAACTAAAAAAAAACACGATTTTGTTGCAGTATGAATTAAGAATTAAAAAAATAATCTTTAAATATCAAGATTTTGATCAAGAACGAAAGGATGAATATGACGACAAAATATTAACTTTAATGTAAAAATGGGGGGTGGGGGTGGGGGGGTTGCGTGTTGTTAGTTGCTTGGTTTCAATGGTCGTATTTTTTTAATCGTTAGCTATTTGTAGAGGTAGTCATTATGAAAATGTAACTCGAGAGCACCGCACATTTTTTTTATAATAAAATAAATTTTTTCATTATCAATTACGCTGTTGACTAAAATCTTTATATTTACAATTCTTTTTTATTTTGTAGGTCACATTGCTACAAAACTGTGTTTTTTTCTTTTTAATACTATAATTTTATTCATCTACCCTAATCAATAGTTTCGTACCGTCGACAACAGTCCCGAAGGAATGCACTGCGGTCTTAGATTAAAACAAAAAAGGAAAGATACGGTACGCTTTAACGGTGCGCGGTCCGAGTAAACCAGGTCCAATGGACCTGGTTGTGTTTTCTTCATTTCAGTCGTACGTAAACCGGCGTTTCACATAGACGTGGGGTTCTTGAAATTAAAATTGCCAATATTTTTAGTCAAATCGGTCCGAAAATATTTTCTAGTGTTTTACCACATGCATTAACTTCACTTCACATTATTTATATTTAATTTTTATATAATAAATTTTTATATAATAAACAATTTAATTTTTATATATTTTTATAATATTTAATTTAGATTAACAAATAATGCGACTATTACTCATTAAGGTTATTTTGTGCATCACACTGACTATATTTAATTAATTTAGATTAACAAAGAATGTAACTATTACTCATTAAGGTTATTTTGTGCATCAAGCTAACTATATTCAATTAATTTAGATTAACAAATGATGTGACTATTATTCATTAAGGTTATTTTGTGCATCAAATTGATTATATTTAATTAATTTAGATTAACAAAGAATGTGACTATTACTCATTAAGGTTATTTTGTGCATCAAACTGACTATATTTAATTAATTTAGATTAACAAATGATGTGACTATTATTCATTAAGGTTATTTTGTGCATCAAATCGACTATATTTAATTAATTTAGATTAACAAAGAATGTAACTATTACTCATTAAGCTTATTTTGTGCATCAAACTGAGTATATTTGATGCGTGTTTCTGGAAAATAAAAGTTGGAGCGAGTGCAACTCAGTACAGTGACAGAAGTAAAACTTATTTGGCGAAAAATTTCCAAACTCCGATATGTAAGTATATGACAAGGGGTAAAGCGGCAAAGAGAGAGAGAGAGAGAGAGAGAGAGAGAAAGAGAGAGAGATAAAATGTTAAGTGTAAGTCTAAATGTTGTAACAAATTTGTATAAGAAGATTTTAATACTATATACTCAGAAACATTAATAAAATATCATTACAAATCGACGAAAATAACTAATAAAATCTTCGTATATAATTATAAATATTCATAAAAATATTTTCATTTAGTGCGTTCGATGCAAATTGTTAATTTGCTGTAATACCTTGTTTCACTCGCGCTACAGTCACAATGCATCGCTCTGTCTCTTTCGGTTAATTTAACATCTAGGCAATTTGTGATTGCAACTGGGAGAGTTGTGAGCGTGTAGTTGTACCTATGCCCGTTTTATATTTACGTAAAGTAAGAGTGTACCGTATCTTTCCTTTTTTGTTTTAATTTAAGTTTACATCTATGTACGAGTATATAATAAACCAGTAGAATATGATAATTCGACTGTATAGTGAAGATATTCGCGAAAAAAAACTAATTAAGTGGGTACAACACAATAATAGTGCACAAAAGTATTGTTCTTATAATTTTTATCTGATTATTTGCCGGTCTGCTTGTGTTTTTGTGATTGCATCACATAAAACTACTGACCAAATTTGGATTAGTTTATTTTGTCGCTCGTCAAAATAATTGTTCTTATAATTTTTATCTGATTATTTGCCGATCTGATTGTGTGTATGCGCCTGCATCACATAAAACTACTGACCAAATTTGGATTAGTTTTTTTTTCACTGGTCATAATATTGTCCTTATAATTTTTATCTGATTATTTGCCGGTATGCTTGTGTGTTTGTGATTGCATCACATAAAACTACTGACCAAATTTGGATTAGTTTATTTTTTCGCTCGTCAAAATATTTGTTCTTATAATTTTTGTCTGTCTGTCTGCCGATCTGCTTGTGTGAATCACATAATTAATCACATGTGCATCACATAAAAAACTACTAAACTAATTAAAGATTAGTTTGTTTGTTCGCACATCAAGCATGAATAGCCGAAATTTCTAATGGTGGATCTTTCTGGGATAACATATAAGCTATTTTTCAATGCAATCGATTAACTGAAAAGAAGATATGGCACTGGCGTTTCAATACAAAGTGCACTTAGTTTAAACAAGTTTATTTTCCTAGATATTTTAAAAATTACTTTACTTTAAAGCGGGTAAGCTATTACTTTACTGTTAATAATCGTAATAACAGTTTAATACACACCCGGTCCATTAATTTGTCTTATAATTATAGACTTATATTGGCTAGTTTATGACTTATTTACGATACAAAGCGCACTTAGTTTAAACAAGTTTATTTTCCTAGATATTTTAAAAATTACTTTACTTTAAAGCGGGTAAAGCTATTACTTTACTGTTAATAATCGTAATAACAGTTTAATACACACCCGGTCCATTAATTTGTCTTATAATTATAGACTTATATTGGCTAGTTTATGACTTTTTTTACGATACAAAGCGCACTTAGTTTAAACAAGTTTATTTTCCTAGATATTTTAAAAATTACTTTACTTTAAAGCGGGTAAAGCTATTACTTTACTGTTAATAATCGTAATAACAGTTTAATACACACCCGGTCCATTAATTTGTCTTATAATTATAGACTTATATTGGCTAGTTTATGACTTTTTTTACGATACAAAGCGCACTTAGTTTAAACAAGTTTATTTTCCTAGATATTTTAAAAATTACTTTACTTTAAAGCGGGTAAGCTATTACTTTACTGTTAATAATCGTAATAACAGTTTAATACACACCCGGTCCATTAATTTGTCTTATAATTATAGACTTATATTGGCTAGTTTATGACTTATTTACGATAAATATGAAACCAGTATTGATAATATAGTATCCTATTTATAACTAATATGGGCAATACAATATTAGTTGATAATCTGAATTAAATATAAAAATATTCGTACCATTTCCATATGCTTGAAGTAAATAAATCGCTTACGGTTGTTAGTTTTCACATAATTTTCATATTTAACTAAAACTTAACAAGTTTCAGTAACAGTGCATTAGATAATAAAATATTAACTTCGCGCAAGAACTAACGCGCAGTAAAAGGTTAGTTTCTAAATAATATAAATCGCTTTATAAAATTAATCGCATCGCCTCCTTATTGATATATATATATATATATATATATATATATATATATATATATATATACATATATATAGAGTATTATATTAACAATGAATGTGACTATTACCCATTAAGGTTATTTTGTGCAACAAACTGAATATATTTGATTAATTTAGATTAACGAAGATATAATTTACATTAACAAAGAATGTGACTATTACTCATTAAGTTTAGGTAGTGTTAATATTTAAATTTTGTAACGAACTTTTCTAAAGAACACTAGGAAGTATACAGTTGAAATTAATAGCAAATACTTAAGTCTTGGAGCTGCAAAATCAAGCTTCTAAGTCAACGTAATCAAGAAGAACCCTAAAAATACAGTCATATATGCAGCATATTTTGACACTAGCAAATAGGGTACTTCCCGTTGACCTAGAATCATGAAATTGGGCAAGAAACAACGTCTCACAGCGCAAGTAAACGAAAAAAATCCGAAATTATTAATTTGTAGTTATATCAGACGAAACAAATTTTAAATATATTTTCGTTCCAAAAAATTAAAATTTTGTAAATATTTTAATAGGTTTATTATGTATCTTTAAATGTTTATTAATGCTTAATGTGTGCGGAACCATGGTAATGCGAGTTTCACTCGTGCTCGGTAGGTTTTTTACGATTAATTTATATTTTAATTCTGGTACTTATATTAGCTTGTCTCTGCCCTTATACATATATATTAAATGTTTATTAATAAAAGAGAAAGTGAATTAAATAAAAATAAAAAATAGGGAGATGATACTTTGTAAAGACAAGTCATAAATGGTAATTTTTTTTAAATTATTTATTTTTCTAAATCGAATCGCCAGCGAAGTTGTCCATTTAAAATTTACTTTAATTAAAAAAAAATGTGCACAAAAATTTTACATTCTTCGTAAAGTATTTATAACTTACATAGAAGAACTTTTTAGCGCAATCGATATACGCTACGCGCAAAAATTCAACGATTATCGAAATTATTAAAAAAACATTTAAATATATTTAACTTAGTGAGAAATCATCATATTTAAGTTAAAAAAAAGTATTTTAAAGCCAAAATATTGTAGTTTTTAATAAATTTCTAGAATATTTTTTATTTCTTAATTCGATATTCTACGACTTATTTCTTACATATGAAAGAATATTGAAAAATATTCCAAAATTCTTTAGCAACTTCAAAACGTCGCGCGATAAACGATTTTGATTTCTTTTTTTCTTCATTTTTTGTTTACATAGCTTTCTACGATCATCTTTAACAATATTTTATTTAATTAATTAATACTCACATTTTAATGAAAAAAAATATTTTTAAATTTAATAATTTATAATTCGTGAAAAATAATTGTGCGACAATAAAAAAAAACAGTTTAAAAAGCTTATAGAAAATAGTCATCTTTTAGATGTCTTTAGATCTCCCATTAGACGCTAAATTTAATTTTTTTTTAAAAAAATGCTGTGTCAATCATAATATCAATAATTTAATAATGTCAAAATCTGCATTGTTTGCACTTTTCGGTAAACATAGCGTCACTTAAAAAAAATTAATTAACAAAATATTTGTGATTTTTATAAATTAAAAGTATCCATAATTATTCTGCAAAACGGCTGATAACTTAGATTTTTTTCTATGTATCCTACATAGTGTAATCCGCAGCAACGAAGGAAAAAAAATTAAAAAAACCTCGTTGTTCTACTAAAAACATTTGAAATCACAGAATTAATATTTTATCAATTTAAAATTTATCACTTTATAAAATTAATCAGACCAACGTCATTACGACCCTAAATATTTTTTCTTCTACGCAAAAAAATGTTTAATCGTAAAATATATTTTTGTATTTTCATTAGTCACAAGCAGTTAAAATTAAAAATAAGTTATTTTTGCTTCAACACGAATAACTACATTATAATGGTTTAAAAAAAAGAAATAAATTTTACGAACAATGTATTAAATTCCGCGCAATGCTTTAAATTTGAAAAAAAAATTGTAATATTTAAAATGATCGTTTCACCTGTAAGTTTGCACAAGTAACAGATATAAATCTTTGAACGATTTTCACTTTAAAATGTTTTCTTTAATTTAAATTGGACGATTTTTCGCGCAATTAAAACTACTTAAAAAATAGCTTAAAATTTGAAAATGTAACATATATATCTGAAAATATCACATACACTATATGATCACATGTACAAAACACAGTAATCCTTGGGTGAGACATTAACTTTATTTTTTTTCAATAATTATTTTACATGTTTAGGAAAAACACGCCTATAATAATGTCACTACAAAAAATCGCCACAAACCCATTGAACAAATTAAAACATATCATTATAAATCATTATTATAAAACTCGCGAAAACAACAAGGAACGCACCAAAACAAAAAATAATTTTAACGCCAAAATTTTCTTCGAGTGACCTAGATAATAAATACAACAAGAAAAAAACATTTTTCGCACTTGCAACACTTGTAAAACGATATGTAAATTAATGTAGAGCATTGTTAAAAAAAAATAAAACTTTAAATATAACTGCACTTAAAAATATAAACAATGCTTAATTTCTTTGATTACACCTCAAAACAACACACGCGATATTTTCGATTCATAGTGAAAACACCATTAATACATAAAACTTAAACTTACTTCTTCTCAATATAAATACATAATTTAAATAAAGCGCAACACATATTAATAACAATCTTTGATTACCTGAATGAACGCGCTCCAAAGACGTCCAAACTCGGCGGCGGTCAGGCACAAACTGCAACAGAGAGGGACGCCCGGTGACAGCTTCGCTGCATTTATTTGCCGACCTGAACCTGACCTTGACACTTGTTCCAGTTTCCGCGCAAAAAGGGGGATACATTAAAATCGATGGAGGCGTCTTTTTATTTGGTTTAACACCAATAGTTTTGCCAAGTGGATTTATAAGTTTATTTATTAATATATCTGCATATATTATTTGGTATTAGTGGCTATAAATAAAAGATAATTTTATGTTAAAATTAAGAAATTCCAGGTTTTGGTCCGTGAAAACGTGTGTGTCTGTATCTACGTATAATAATAATATCGTATTTCTACTAACTTTTTCGAAAAATTAATTAGTTTTATATTTATTTCGCCATTAGAGTAATGTAAATACGGCGAACTTATTGGTACAAAAATAGACGAATTTCCATCAGGACTAGCAGACTTCTTCTAGTAATAATAGCTAAAGAATGATCTTTTCTTCGGAAAAATCTGAGTTAGCAAACAACCTAACCATAGCAACGATAATAACACCGCAGTCGTATTTTTCTACTGCAAGCACGTTGCTGTACAGTACCTTTACAGTACGTGGAGAAAAATTGACTTTTTTGACCTTACCTCTGGAAATAATTTTTAGATTGCAACCAAAAATAATAGGTACCATCTGTGGACCAATAGCAATAGCCTGCAATTTATCCGGTTCCAATCCTATTAGTTTATTAGTCAATAAATAAACTGGTCAGTTTCTACCTTGGACCGTTTAAGTGATGTTCCCCGACTTCTGTTGCATTTTTTTATCAATACTCTGCTCCTGTGAATTGTAGCGAGGTTATATATAGCCTGTTATCTTGTTCATATTATTTTTTCTTCCACAAGCAACGCTTCCTAACTCAAAAATATTTTTTAAATCAAACGTTTTCCAGTTTATCTCCATCTACTAGATCTTTCAAACGACACACCCCCCCCAGTCTATATTCGAGTGTTTACATAAATTAGCCCCACCATTCCAGGCTTAGGTGGTTTGCCTGCATATGTCGGGCTCGGGTATACCCATACCGACTAAAAACTTCCTCGATCTCTGAACTCTGTTTCCCTCGCGGAACAGCCCGTTAGGCATTACTTCACCGGGGGAGGATCTAGATGTTGTGCTCTTCCTTCATTTTGTCAGAGCCATCGCTTCTCTTCTTCTAATTTTTATTTTTGGCCCGCTTCCGTTCGATGCGACGTAGTTCCTGTAGAACTTCCGCCGAAAATGTGCTCGTCGCATCCCACGCCATCTGCGAGGAAAGCATGTTGAAAGCTTTCACCAAAGTTTCTGGTCGGATTCTCTGCATAATAACATTTTCCAGAGTATCGCGCAACATATTAAATCTGGAGCACTTAAAAAACACATGCTTGGCATCCTCACTAACTCCTTGGCAGGACGGGCATTCTGGGGAATCCTCATGCTTGAAGCGATGAAGATATGCCCGAAAACAGCCATGTACTGAGAGCATCTGCGTTAGATAATAATTAACCTCACCATGTTTTCGGTTTAACCAGACTCCCACCTCTGGGATGAGACGATTGGTCCACCGACCCGCTGTACCTGACTCCCACCGCATCGGCGGATGCTGTGTTGCCGTTCTTCTGCAATTAGTTCATCCGAACTCAATGTTGTCGATCCTCTTCGTCGATAAAGGGCCTGCCTCTCTTCCGCTAGTACTAGAGAGTGAGTGTGTTTGTGTGTGTGTGTGTGTGTGTGTGTGAGTGTGTGTGAGTGTGTCATAAGCACACTCCAGGTTTTTTTTAATCGGTGTATACATTTAGGCTATATGAATAATGTTCAATTCACGTTATTGCTATACACATTTACTTTGTACAATATAACGTCAAAGTGCGTATATTCAGTGCCAGATATTGACATTAAAGTTTTTTCAATTTTTTTTTAAATAAACATATCTAACATTAAAAATAATTGTCGAAAATATACAGGCAAATTAGGGCAAAAGCTTAACTATTGTAAAAAAAACAAAATCATGTATGCAATTCACACGTGGTAGAAGTGAAACCTTCAAAAATTTTAAATTTTAATTTTTTAGTTTAATATCAATTTTTAATTTTGATAAAAACTAAAATAATTAGAAAAGTTTTTATAATTAATAATATGTAAATAAAATTGATAAATTTCATCTAATTTTATAATTAAATTAAATTAAAATCTTATTTAATTTTTTTGCACACCTATAAATCTTTTAATTCAGAAAATGATCGGCACACAAATTTAAAGTTTATGCAAATTTACATACAAGTACTCACAATCATTATTCACAATATAATTTTCAATTGCGCGCATAAACACGTATTAACACACGTACAACGCTGAGACCCAAGCAAACTCTCGCTATGCCTTGATAAACACGAGTGGAGGGGGTACGAAGCAGAGCACAAAGAGAACCACGAACATAAGAAACACTGTATAATGCTTCCTATCTCATTTTGTCCCACGTCAAAGCTTATGAATTTATGTGTCTGTCTCTTTTTACTGTCGCTTTTTCGTTTCATCGACTTTCAAATCACAACGATGCTAAAGAAGTTTTCACTTCAAAAACACTGTCGACAAAACATGTATATTCCACATTGCAAAAATACTAACATTAGTTTGAAAATAAAATGTCGCAATGTTTTTTTTCATTATCTTTACGACAAATACCCTGTATATGTATAGTATTTTTTTTATATGGCTCCAATGTTCCGTCTCCTTTACTTCTTCTGCCTTGCATATAGACAGTTGGAACTGACTTTTTGCAAATATTTTCATTCAACATGTTATAAAATAAATGATATGTATTGAATAGCATATAATGATATGAACTTCGGAATATTGAATATTTTTCCAAAATGTTTTATACCTCTGAGTCTTGTGTGATTGACGGCTAGGGTTGTCCATTTTTATTCTTTAAATTTTATTGTTGTTATTAATAAAATATTCGTGTAATATTTATATTTGTAACATCATTTGGCATGACTGTTTATTAAGTTAATATAGTAAAATGGTAGATGATTCATTCTAAATTTTGATATTTTTCGTACAATATTATGAAATATAAGTTAATTAAAAACCAGTCTTGAAAAACATTCAAAAAATGATTGAAAAATAAACCAGTTGTAGGCTTCTAAATTTGAAGATACGGATAGAGTTGGGTATATCCCTGTCTCTTTTCCTTTCGCAGAATATAATGTGCAATACTAAAAATGACCTCACAAGATAGTATAGCCGTCCTTCTCTAAAGGTTAAATTTAAACTTTTATAACTCGGTCAATTTTTAAGATTATTAAAAAAAATTTTAAGATTATTAAAAACAGTTTTCATCAGCTTGTACCTTGAAATTATGATTAATGGAATAAAATAAATTTAGTCAAATACCCAATTGTAGTACCGCGTATGGCGTCTTGTACTAACCCTGAACATGGACGGGAGATGGAGACTGATGTGGAAAAAGAGAAGGTACAGCGTCGTTCATTGATTTGCCGAGTCCACTTTTGGTTTCGAACATGGAAATGATGCATGTGGAAAATGTTATGAACATATTTTAGTGTAAATATTTAGTGTCCAATCGGACTTCCTAACATCAATGATTCATTTTTTCATCAAGCTGAAAATGAGTAATTGCGAGTACTATGCTCCTGATACATTGCTTGCACCTGGCTACAAAAAAATTTATAATTATATATATATATATATATATATATATATATATATATATATATGTATTATAACATTATAAAAAATAATGTGAAAACGTTACCATGAACCAATGGAAACGTTAACTATATTTAGAATCATCTTATCATATATTATAACTGTGTATAAATATTTAACATTTTTAGGTCGAGTAGTATTTGTAGGCCGAATATTCTTATAAAATTATTAAATTTATTCAATATATGAAAAATAATTCATGCATATTTAAATTTTAATGTATATAAAATAATCTATGCAAGTTCATATGTAAGTGCTTTAACAAAGGAAGTAAAACGTTTAAAAAATGGTAAAAATATCGACACGTGCATCGAGCGCGTACGTCACTATTATACTGCCAATTAGACGTGGGCGTTATTAACGTCACTAGATACAATAACTAGCTACGCGACATGTAACCGAATCACTAGTTTCGAGTCATATTACAAGTAGTGATTTTTGTAAATGCGTTATTACTGTTAACTGTGATTGTTGGGTTTGAGTGGTCGAGTGAGAGTTACATGTCTTTCGCATCGCGCCTTCCGGCCGGCCGAGCGAGCGAGGTGGCAGATCGACCGAGTAAGCTAAAGTCTAAGCGAGAGCGTGTGAGCACGAATGAATCCGAAGTAATCCGAACTCGCACGTGCCGTGGTATACAACAAAAAACAAAACAGCGCAACAGTATTAGTATACCTACGTTTAATTTTGATAAGGCTATAAACATAGATATTATATGTCTGTATATAATACCTGTATTAAAAATAATTATTAATAATATTATATATTGTGTATCTGTGCGTTTATGCGTGTAAACTGTATACGTATATGTGTGTATATGTATATATGAGTATTTGTATATGTATGTATATCATCAGGTGCTGGCTGTAAACCGGCCGTGTCGGTTCTGCTTATAGCATAACTGCACAAGCCGAGCTAGTAACCTTTTTGTGGATAAAATATTGAATAAAATTTAGGTTAAGGCGTGTAACTTAATTTTTAACTCTAATTTTGTCATTAGCCCTAAGAAAATTTCTGTACATGTCTATTACCTGTTGTATTTTATATACACAAATAAACTATATTATTATTATTATTATTATAAAATAGAGTGAGTGATCTCTTTTTGTAAATAATTTCAACGGCTCGTGATTCCGGGAAGCGGGCGTCACTTTTTGAATTTAAAGTGAAATAAATAGGTATTTTAATTTGTTTTAGTTCGTCATTGTATTTGTGTATCATTTTGAGTACTTTCTTCTAAAAATTAACGTTTATATGTTATACTAGCGTGACCCGTGCGAAGTCTTCGCACTATTTATTCCATTATGAAGCTCAGATGACAGATCAAACAAATATTTTACTAAAATTGACATCTAGAGGCGCAAGTATCAAAAGCATTGAGCTAAAGCGCCACTTTATTTATACGTGAGTGGATTTGAAATTAAATAAAAATTTTACCGACCGTCAATCATATTGACGTTGAGCCGTTAGATGGCAGCACTGCTGTTTTGTGTATATAATTTTAATAATTAATTAATTTGCAAAAACAATAGCAATAATAATTTTTTTAGTTGTGGATGCCGGTAGAGCGAGCAATTATCTATAAAATGATATATAATTTATGTGGATTAGTTGTGAGGTTTTTTCTAAAAAGGGAGAGTAACATCTTAACCTTAGCGTATTAATATATATGATGATAATGATGATGATGATATGATGATGATGATGATATATATATGATGATGATGATGATTGGTGTTTTATGTCAATATAATGTAACGTTTCTTTGTTATTATGTAAATATAATTAGTGTGGATTATATAAGTCTAAATAAAGTGTAAATAAAAAACTTGTAAAAATGTCTCGATTGAATTCTATGTCTCGATTGAATTTTCAAAGATTCGTAAATTCGTAAACAATTCGTAAATGTTTTTTGTCAATAAAAAATCACTAAACATTTTTTTTACAAGTAAACATTTCTTTCACTAATTAAAAACGAAATAAAATATTTTGAAATAAAATTTTTTTTTTAATTTGAAAAAATATGTTTTTAATGTTAAAAAATTAAATTTTTTTGGATAAAATAATTATTCATAATAATTATTGCAAGATATGTTTATTAGTGAAAAAACATGTGTGTTTAGTGATTTTTTTTTGACAAAAAACATGAAAAATTTTAATTTTAGCATTTATGAATCTTTGAAAATTCATATTGATATTGAAAATTAAGTATATTGGACAAATTTTTTTTTTAAATTACTCTTTTTTCAATAAATTTTCAAAAAAAAAATCATGTTTTTATTGTGAAAAATTTTATGAAAATAACTTTAAACGAAAATACCCAACGTGTACAATGTTTTTATTTTAAATGATGTATTTATTCTGTATATTAATTTTCAAAAATTGATAATAAATTAAAAAAGTTAATATTTAAAAATTTTTTTGTTAAGAATAATTTTATTTTGCCTTTAATTATTAAACGAAATGTTTACTAGTGAAAATTTTTTTCAGTGATTTTAATTGACAAAAAACTTGAAAATTTTTAATTTTCACATTTATGAATGTTCGAAAATCCATAAAAATTTTGAAAATTAACTTTTTTGAGCAAATTTTAAATTACTCTATATTTAATAAACTTTCAGAAAAAAATCATGTTTTTATTGTGAAAACATTTTATCATGTCAATTTCAAACGAAAATGTCCAAAGTGTATTTTTTTTATTACTAAATTGATTTCACTCATTGAAATCTCGATTTCTATGAGTTGTGTTATATATATTCTTCAATCCGATAAAAAGTAGAATATTTTGAAAAAAAGTTTATGCGAATATCTCAATTTTTCGATTTTTTATGGCCAAAAATAGGTGGAGCCGCGATTCTAAACAATTACCAATCATAGTTTCACAGTAAACAGTAATCAACCATAAATACATTTAGTGCAGACAAGGTTTTAGATAGTGTTTAATTTATTTTCGTTTCGTGTATAGTTGGTGGAAGTATTTATGCAAACAATCACAGTAGCTAAATAAAAATGGCTAGTTACAAAAATCACCAGTTTTGAAACAGGTGACACCGACCAAATCACTGGTTCGTTTCTTAAAAATGACGTAACGATCTACGTCTACTGCCAATATATGCAACGGAATAACGGAGCTGTGGGGTGGGGACAGGACTTACAGTTGCCCCTTTCCTCACCCATGCGACGCGGAATATTTAATTTGTCTAAAACTATTAAAAATTGGCTTATCAGTGAAATGTGATGCCTGTTTTCTGTTTGGTGTGTTTTCGAGTGTCGTTTTTATAAGCACATTTGACTATTTTATAAGATAAATATTGAAATAACTCTCCCGAAAATCACAAAGGACGCTCACAGTTTGAACTTGTTTCAGACTACGTACATTTGCGAACAAACACAGGCAATATTCCCACCAGTGTATATTATTCCCACCACGGACCGCGCGCTCTGTTGTAATGTATACTCTAAGGTGACACCAATCAAATGGACCACTCTCTGGGAACTCACAATGATCCTACCTATCGCAAGCCTGATGAGATGATCGGTAGAAGTCAGATACGTGATTGCGAAGACAGAGCTGATGCAAATCTTTTATACATTAGTAAACTTGAAGTACGAAACAGCGACAACAAATCATTTGGTTTCTAGAAATATATCTGTATTATTGTATATCCGTATTATCACTCCGTTCATAATCTCTGGTACATCTTAATTTTACTCCGTTAATAATATCTCGTATATCTGTATTATCACTCCATTAATAATCGCGTGACGAGTATTACCTTTTTTCCTCCATTTTTCTTTATGAAGAAATAATTTATGTTATGTATACTAATGTATCTATACTAATAAAAATAATGCTAGAAATTTCTTTGATTGTTTGTGTGTACGCGTTAATGTTCGGAGCCACACGGTCGATTTCAATAATTCTTTTTTGTGTTGGAAAACAAATAATTTGATGAATATTTCAGGTTATATATTTTTCTTAACATTTCGACTTAGAACATTTGAATCTTTTTTAAATTTACAAATTGGACACTATAAAAAAAGTTTGTGGGGGCAAAATTCGCAGACTTGTCTTTAAGTTTAACTATTAGTAGTCATAATTGTAATATATATATATATATATATATATATATATATATATATATATATATATATGCAGGGTGTGGCTGTGCCGGGGACATGGCGCGTTTTTTTACGTGAATACGTGTACGTTAAAGGGTAATATTTTTTATGTTCCCAACACCGCTTCACTCTATTATATGGTGTATCACTGGTTTGCTCTTGAGAAGCTCTTTCCAACCGCATACGATTTCTGTATTTTGAATTAGCTTTTTTACGAGTATAGACCGACATTGTATTAAGCTTTCTTAATTCCTTAACCTTCACACCATTTATATTCAACATAATCATTCCACACTAATGTTTTACACAAGCCAACGATAAATATTGACATAATCATAAACGATAAATATCGACAACCATATTATATTGACATAATCATAAACGATAAATATTGACATAATCATAAACTATAAATATTGAGATTATATTGATAAATATTATATTGACATAATCATAAACGATAAATATTGACATTATATTGATAAATATTATATTGACATAATCATAAATATTGAGATTATATTGATAAATATTATATTGACATAATCATAAACGATAAATATTGAGATTATATTGATAAATATTATATTGACATAATCATAAACGATACTATATTGACATAATCATAGACTATAAATATTGAGATTATATTGATAAATATTATATTGACATAATCATAAACGATAAATATTATATTGACATAATCATAAACGATAAATATTGACATAATCATAAACGATAAATATTGAGATTATATTGATAAATATTGACATAATCATAAACGATAAATATTGACATAATCATAAACGATAAATATTGAGATTATATTGATAAATATTGACATAATCATAAACGATAAATATTGACATAATCATAAACGATAAATATTGAGATTATATTGATAAATATTATATTGACATAATCATAAACGATAAATATTATATTGACATAATCATAAACGATACTATATTGACATAATCATAGACGATAAATATTGAGATTATATTGATAAATATTATATTGACATAATCATAAACGATAAATATTATATTGACATAATCATAAACGATAAATATTGACATAATCATAAACGATAAATATTGACATAATCATAAACGATAAATATTGAGATTATATTGACATAATCATAAACGATAAATATTCATCAACGATAAATATTGACATAATCATTCCACACTAATGTTTTACACAAGCCAACGATAAATATTGACGAGAGATGTCGATTGAAACTCAAACGAGCATTTAGCTTCTCCGAATAAAAATTTATACTAAACAAAAATTATATGACGCGGTGAAACGATCCCAAAATGGCGACGCGTCCCCCTCTGCTGCGCGCGATGTGTCACAGTCCCTACTCAACGTAATTAATTCTTGGATCCTTTAACTATCAAGTGGTGTAATTAAATTTTGGATATAAATGACAGTAATGTAGCTGCAGTGCCAAACTACATCCCCCGATTTTCTTATTAACAAGTTTTCTGAATTCCTTATCATTATGGAAGCAAATTTAAAAGTTTTTAACTAGCATGACAAAACCATTTAATGTATAATATAAAACATATGTAACGCCATCTGTTGGTGACTAATTAAATTAAGTGACCTAAAGTTAATATTTAGGGTACACTTAAAACTTCTTTTCAATTATCAGTCATGTTCTGTTATTTTATAAGATTATTACAGAATTTAAATATTATATTAAATATTAAATAAATGAATGTTAATATTTTATTAAAACTTTAACACACTTTTTTAACATAAATAGATAAAGTTTGAATTTTTTAAACTAATTTTTCTTAACTCGCATGATAAAGTCATTTGATGTATAATATAGAACACACGTAACGCCATCTGTTGGTGACTAATGAAATTAAGTGACTTAAATGTAATATTTAGTATATAGATAATATATTATCTTTTCAATTATCATAAGATTATCTATCTTATTTTATAAGATTAGTACAGAATTTAAATATTAAATATTTCTAATAATTTTCTAAAACTAAATTAAATGAAAGTTAACATTTTATTAAAACTTTAACATACTTTTTTAACATATGTTCATGTTTTAAACTAATTTTATTGTCTCGTTCTGTCCTCATTTGAGATAGTGTTACTTTTGAATTTAAATTCGGATCCGTCTTATAATTTACAATTCGGACGTTACCGTATCATGTGTAAGTAATTTTTTTTAAAATGTCACACAGGCATCAAAGTGTACAATTAATAAGCAGTAATATTTAAATAACTATGCATAATTAATGAGTTAATAATTTATTATATTGTAGCGTAATAATGTATTTGAATATATTTTTTATTATTAAAATATAATAGGTAATAATAACATTTAAAATAAATATATTGTACCTAGGACGTTTCATTACAAAGTTATAACGACATACAAACTGACGAACTACGATTCGCCCGAAAACGCTCCATACAAAACACAACTGGCTTATGACGTCATTGGCCAGTATTTAGCATTCATTAGAAGGGAGTTTATTAAATATCTTTGGTATATCGTGAAATATTACGTTTAATTAAATATTGCATATTATAGTTTTCTCTTTTTTTGTGTGAGAACTAAATTCATAATGACTTTTTAATTTAATGAATAAAAAAAATTTACGAGTTTCCTATTTAGAAGTTTCGATTAATTGTTTGTTGTATGCACTATTTTTTCATCACAAAGTTTTTTTAAAGCTACTGTACAGTTTTAAAAGATTTTTATAAAAAATTTCCATATCAGTCAAATATCATATTCTTGGAGTAAACAAACTTAAAGTTGTGGCTGTGAAGTGGCTTTGTTTACATTTTCCATTTTTAATTACGTTATTGAAGGTAAACGATATTACCATGGAAGTTTTAATTATGTTGTGTGTTTCACGAAACACACATTGTTGACTTTAATCTACTTTTCCGAATAGTTTTTTTTTATTTTAGGGTTGCATCCCTTAAAATGAAAGGGGAAAGGGGATCATTTCGGATTCCGTCCGTCCGGCCGTTGCTGAAAGAACTTTTTCTCAAAAATAGCTTAAGATATCCAATTTAAATCGTATATCTAAGCTTATAGTCTTACATTGCTGTAAATAAAGTTAATATAGTAATTGTAACAATTCAAGTTGTTTCATTCTTGCTATAAAAAGGTATAGCACTTTATAGCGTATTTTTTCCCTTATTTTTACCATAATCTTGTTCGCTGACCATCAAAATCTACAGGGTATTTCCAGTCGATCTGCGACCATGAAAGTTGGCATAATAGGAGATCTTACAGCACAATTAAAGAGAAAAATCTAAAAACCAATGGTTTCTAATTCTATGTGGAAGTATACATTTTTTTTAAATAAGTGAAGATGTAGGCAATATATTTGGGTCCTGAAAAATTGAAAATATTTTAATGGAAACGTTATGGATTATAACGTTATGCATAAGGCAGATGTCATATCAAGAAAATAGCGCATTCAAATATATGATAATTTAAATGCAAACAATTCTGAAACTAACAACAGTAGATTTGTATATATATATATATATATATATATATGTATATATATATATATATATATATATATATATATGTATATATATATATATATATACATATGTTCAATGAAATTGTAGCGTAGTGAATTCTGTACATGGAAAATATTTTAAAAAGAGTGATTGACTTAGTGTAAAGAATGATAAGAGTAGCCGAAAAACCTTTTCTTAGAATTTATGTCTGTCTGTCTGTATGTCAATTTGTTCCGCAATCACGCGATATCTACTGGATAAATTTTGATGAAATTTGGTGTGGTAATAGTTTATATTCAAGAGTAACATATAAAAGACGGAAAATAATCTAATAGCTTTTCTCAACGCGATTTTCACGCGAATGAAGTTGTAGGTACAGCTTCTACCATTGTATATTTTATTACATATAAAATTGTAAAAGTGTAAATTCTGCACATGGAAAATATTTTAAAGAGTGATTTAACGTATAGAATGATAGCTCTTCCTCCTTGCGTCGTGTCCCTCATTCCTGAGGGTCGTGAGCTCCCTGATTCGAAGTTAATTTTGCACGCACGATATCTCACCATCTGTTCTGGTGCCTGCACTGCACGCCTTAGTGGCGTGCAGTGCCTCGTGCAAGTTTGTGCCCAACACCGAACGTATTTGGTTAACCCATCTAGCTGGACTACGCCCCCTTGGTCGTTTGCCACCCAACTTGCCGGTAATCATCAGCTGCTCCAGGTTATGTCCATCCTTCTGTGCGATTTTTCCAAAGAATTCCAGGATCCTTTGGAAGCGGATAGTGGAAAGTCTGGTCTTGACATTAAGCTCACGAAGAACGGACTTGTTTGTACGGAACGCAGTCCGTGAAATCTGAAGCATCTTCCTCCAGCACCACATCTCGAAAGCGTCAATGCGGTCATGTTCGGCCTTTTTTATCGTCCATGTTGCCATGTGCCATAACTAAAGATGGAGAACACCAAGGACCTCACAAGTGAACCTTTTCAAAGGAAATTTTTTCTTAGATTTGTTGTCTGTCTGAAATTTTTTTATAATATAAATTCATTACGTATGTTATTCATTACGTATTATATTATATAAAAAGAAATACATTACAAATGATATAATTAATTAAAATAATTTCTGGTCATAACTAATGTTTAAAAAAATTTATACCACTTTTATTTTTAACACTTTGTGTCGACTTTTTATAGACGTATTTGTACATTGTGTCACTACACACCATTTATACACCATTTTAATATGAAAATAAATAATAATCCCCTTTACTGGGCAGGACTGTTTATGTTTACATTGCGTGTGACGTCACGCTAGCCGCCATTACAGAAATTGTGTTTTTAGCCCAAGTTTGATAATTTAAACTTTAAAAGTGATTTATATGAAAAATACGGAATATATCCTGGAAATATAAATGTGCTGTGCTTATAATGCAAAACAGAACAATTTAAAAAATTCGAGACAAATAGCCTATTGTTTATACCCAAGAGCAACACATAAGAGAAAAAAAATCGAATATCTTTTCCTATTCCGAATTTCACGCGGACGAAGTCGTAGGCATAGTTGGTACACATAATAAAATTAGACTAATATCAGCAGCCGGAAGTCTAATTAAGCCGAGTTTACCCGCTTGAAACCGCAGGTTTCACAGCACAGCTTTTTGTATTTCGAATACATTGGAATTTTCAAATTTAATTAATATCCAAACGAATTCGCATATTATACTAGCTGTGTCTGCGACTTCGTTCAAGTGGAATTCGGAATAAAAAAAGTTTTTACAAATTTTTTTCTGTTTTTTGTGAAGTGCGAAAATGCATTTTTATTGCTTTAATTGGTCTAAAATACTACTTTAAATTATCGATGTAAAACGGAGAGATACGGTACGCTTAAACGGTGGGCGGTCCGCGAAACCAGGTCCAATGGACCTAGTTTTATTTTGTTCAATTCAGTCGTACGTAGACCGGCGGTTTGTGTAGACGCAGCCTTTTTGAAATTAGAATTACCAATATTTTCAGTCAAATCGATCCAAAAATGCCTTCTAGTGCTTTTACCACATGCATTAACCATTCACAAAATAAAAACAGGACACATGGATTTATTTTTCGTCCGTAAATTACATAAAAATGTTATAAGTTTTTAAATAAATATTTTCTTTTATTGCCGTTATGTTTGAATGACAGCAGCATGCACAAGCGCCGCACCGTGAGAAGTTATGGTACTAGCAGTGCGTTCGGTGCAAATTGTCAATTGGCTGTTTCACTCGCGCTACAGCCACAATGCATCGCTTTGTCTCTTTCGGTTAATTTAACTGTGAGAGTTGTGTGCGTGCAATTGTACTTTTGTCCGTTTTGTATTTACATAAAGTAAGAGTGTACCGTATCTACCCTTTTTACATCGATGGTTTAAATATATATTTTAAAAAATGAAACTTTATTGATTACACATTTATGTACAAAAAAAATTTATTTATTTGAAAATACAATTTAAAATCACGACTTTAGGTTATTTTAAGATAATCATAACAGAGTGAGAATAGAACTTTATTTGTCTTTCTCATATCTTCTGATCCTCTCTATCAAAGACTTGTAATGTGAGGATCAGAATATATGAAAGGTTGATGAAATAAATCTTCCCCAGTTTGTTTTCTGGAACATTTCGAAGAAAATAGTTTTCTGGAAAATCTTTTCAGGCGACGCCAGTAGATGTAGGCAAATTTAGCATCATAAGAAATCTCCTGAAATGTACTTATTAAATATCTAGAAAAAACGGATTGAGTATGATTTTTTTTAATAGGAGAATAAAAATAAACTGATAAAGTATAGCCTTGTGTGTAAACAATGTATCTTCATAACAGTATGTTTTGTAAACGTCCTAGTTATTTAGTAAAAAAGACATTTACCTGACGGTATGTAATTAGTGATGATCTAAAACAATATTACACTTGATTTAAACAATGGGGAATCTTATGCAAAGCTAGGCGTAGATGGCGCCACCAAAATAAGACGTAAACTAAACTAGCTGTCAAAAAAAGCGGTGAATTATGTTAAAAGTGTTTTATGTTAAAAGAAAAAACGATGAAAAAGTAATATTAAAAAAAATAAAAACGAACATAAAGTTTTTGCAATGCACAGCTATTTCCTGCAGCTTCTGACATTGTTTGTCCTTAGGGAATAAATGGACAACTATATTTCAAATGCTCCAACTCCAATTGCATCCAACTGCACAACATTGATGCATATTTATTATGAAACCAAGATTTAGTCTTCAAAGAACCAATGAAACTCGATACTTCTTAAGACAGAAGGATTTAAATTACAAACCGTCACATCATGTTTACCTATGATGTTTACGTTATGGTATATGTAGCCCTCTATCGGGAGAAACGGACTGTACGTTTCCCTATTGTTTAAACATTATTCCCACCTTCCACCCGGGTTGTCTCCGGGCCTCTTCATATAACAGGGAACATCGAAGGATCCCTAAAAGTGTCCCGTATATGCAGTCTCAGCTTTTCCACTCAATATCGTTAGAGTCTGTCCCTTCTTAAGGAGCCATTAAGTATCTCCATCTCTTCAAGAACACACTTGGCGAACGATGTATTTTAGAGATCGTTGTTGCTCATTAGCAATCTAGGTGGTCTTCCCCCGATTCCAACGGGGAAACGACCAGGTCGTTTTCTCCAATGTGTCTGAGTACTATACTTCACAATTTCTAACGGGACATGGCGCATTTCGTGCCAGTTTGCATAGATTATTCACCCTTAGAGACAGTCCGACGTGTACCGGGATTTGAGACACTCATGAAAGAGTCATGTTTTATTTATATGTTGCAGGACATGAGTCATGTTTTGTTCCAGTGCAGTGAGCTCGATAATGCGGGTGGAGTTTTGTTAGAGAGCATGCGTCTCAACATTAGCATAGAATCACGCTGAGTTTTAGAACGAGGTATCATTAGACACCGAGACTTGGTTGAGAATGGACCGATCTCTGAGTAATTAAGGGTGTTCGCCAAGTGTGTTCTTGAAGAGATGGAGATCCATAATGGCTCCTTGAGATAGGACAGACTCTAATCCTATTGAGTGGAAGAGCTGAGACTGCATATACGGGATACTTTTAGGGAAACTTCGATGGTCCCTGTTGGATGGAGGGGCGCGGAGACAGAGACCGGAGACGGAGACCGGAGACTCGGGTGGAAGGTGGGAATAGTGTTTTGAATAATAGGGAACCTTACAGCTAGTTTCTCCCGCTAGGGGGCTACATGTACCATAACGTAAACATCATAGATAAACATGATGTGACGTTTTGTAATTTATATCCGTCTGTCTTAGGAAGTATCGAATTTTATTGGTTCTTCGAAGATTAAATCTCGGTTTATAATAAATATGTACCAAGGTTGTGCAGTTGTATGCAATTGGAGTTGGAGCATTTGAAATATAGTTGTCCATTTATTCCCTAAGGACAAACAACGTCAGAAGCTGCAGGAAATAGCTGTGCATTGTGTCTACGTACGACTGAATTGAACAAAATAAAACTAGGTCCATTGGACATAGCTTACGCGGATCACGCACCGTTTAAGCCTACCGTGTCTTCCCTTTTTACATCGATGATTTAAACTATTATTTTAAACCAATTAAAGCAATAAAAATGCGTTTTGACACTTCACATAATATTGGCCATCTTTTTCGCTAATTTCACATGTGTGCGTCGCCTAGTTTCTGAGGAAATCGCCTGTGACAGACGAACGAACAGATGGCTAATTTTATAAGGGTACCGTTTTTCCTTTTGAGGCATGAAAACCTTGAAAAATCTACTATTTCGTATTCCTTTTAATAGAAGTCGTGTCTTAAAATGTGTCTGTCTCACCCTAATGAAATGTATACTAGACGACATAAGTTTCCTTAACAGTTTATATGAATCTTAGTGTGTATTTTATTATTTTATTTACTTGCTAGTGCACGTTTACATTTTCACAAATGGTTATTTTTTATGTACCCTCTCCTGTTAATATAATAAATTAGATCTCAAAATAAATACCCCACCGCCGTGCCGTCTACTTCATAGAATCCATACATATAATGGAACTATAACAGAGAGAATTCTGCATATGGAAAATATTTTAAATAAAGTTATTGATTTAGCGTATAGAATGGTAATAAAAACCAGAAAACCTGTTTTTAGAAATTTTATCTGTCTGTTAATTTGTTCTTCAATCACACGGAAACTATTGGACGAATTTTGATGAAATTTGGTATGGTGATAGATTATACCCTCGAGCAACATATAGGATAATTTTTATCTAGATATTCAGATAAAACAATCTCTGGCTTGGCGAATATTATAATATTGGTAGTGACAATGCCATCTATTAGCGTTTTAGTCAACTTTATACCCATAGAGTTTTGAGAGCAGAAAGATAATGAAGCAAAAAAAACAGAAAAAAATACGTAATAGCTTTTTTATTCCCAATTTCACTTGAACGAAGCCACGGGCGCAGCTAGTATAATATACGAATTCGTTTTGATTTTATTTAAATTTGAAAATGTTAATGTATTCAAAATGCGAAAAGCAGAGAGTTGAAACTTATTTTATTATGTGCTGTGAGACCCGCGGTTTCACGCGCGTAAAATTGGCTTAATTAGACTGACCCCCTCCCCTCTTTCCTCCCACGTTCATTAGACCTTTCCTTAGTACGCCAAACGACATAAGTTGTTGGAGCCATTGGTATACCGGCAGGAATACTTAAGATAATCAATCAAGAAATGAGCCATTCTGTCTCTAGCTTGCATCATTTAAGCCGTTTTCCTCGGCTTCAGCTGTATTTTTCACGACTACTCTGCCCGTATGAATAGCATGATGATATATATGCTAGAATCTTCTTCAAACTATGGAATATCTAACACTTAGTTGAAACCAACTTGTGGTTCAGAGATTAGCGCGAGCAAACAAAGAAACAAATATTTCGCTACATATTAGTACTAGCTGTGCCTCGCGGTTTCACTCGCGTGAAATTCGGAATAAGAAAAATACTTTTTCTTCTCTCAAATGTTGGTCTTGCTTATAAACTATACCATACTAAATTCCATTAAAATCCGTCCAGTGAATTTCGCGTGAATAACGCACAGAATAACAAACAGACAGATTGGCAACAATTATAAAAAATGGTTTTCCTACTTCTCCTATCAATCTATACGCTATATCAACCACTCTTTAAAATATTTTCCATGTACAGAATTTACTCTGTTATAGTTTTATTACTTGTACTGGCTGTGCCTACGACTTCGCCCGCGTGAAATTCGCGATAAAAAAAATTTATTAGATTTTTTCTCTTGTATGTTTGAGTATAAATTATTACCACACCAAATTTCATCATAATCTATTTATTTATTTATTAAATTTTATGTATATTACATATGGCGGACTTATTTCTACATGAGCAATCTCTTCCAGTCAACCATAACAATTTGTATTGAAATTTAGTTGGTAGACTGTAAGCGATTTTACAATGAAAATTCTTTAAAGCACATTAGACGAAAACAAATTTTAAAAAAATACAAAAGTAAAGTAAAAAGAAACTATTGACATGATTTGGGATGCGAGAGACAGGAAAGGACAAGGACACAAAGGAAAAGGTTTCAGGAGAGGCAGGACTTTTTCACTTGATCTTTGAAAATATTTAGGGACGTGATTTTCCTGGTGTCAGGGTCCAGGTGATTCCAAGTTTTTGCTGCTTGGACAGTGAAGGATTTTTCGTAAGTGGTAGAGGTGTGTTTAGACATAAGTAGGGTGAGTGAACTTTCAGATCGTAGCCCAAGGACGTGAGCAGACAAACTTTAAATTTGCCACTAAGATAATTTGTGCTATGAAGATTGTTTAATATATTAAATACAGTAGAATATATTAAATAGAGTAGTTAATCTATACAGTAGATTTCGCGTGATCGCGAAAAAAATTGACATACAGACAGACAACAATTCTAAGAAAAGGTTTTCCGGCTGTTGCTATCATTCTATACGCTAAATCAACCACTCTTTTTAAAATATTTTCCATATACAGATTTTACTCTGTTACAATTTTATTATATGTCCTAGCTGTGATTATATGTCCTACCTACGACTTCGCTCGCGTGAAATTTGGAATAATAGAAGTTATTAATTTTTTTTTCTCTCATGTTGCCCTTTGTTATAAACTATTACCACACCAAATTGCATCAAAATCTATCTAGTAGATTTTGCGTGATTGCGGAACAAATTGACATACAGACAGACAGACGAAAATTTTAAAAACAGGTTTTCGGACAGCTGTTGTCACAAACTATGCTAAATCAATCACTCTTTTTAAAATATATTCCATGTATAGAATTCACTACGCTACAATTTAATTGTGTATATATATATATATATATATATATATATATATATATATATATATATAAATTTACTGTTGTTCATTTCAGGTATATTAGCATTTAAATTATTATATATTTTAATGCGCTATTCTCTTGATATGACATCTGCCTTATGCCGGAAAATATATAATTTTACACCAAGATATAATCCATAACATTTCCATTAAAATATTTTCCCAAATTTAAATTTTTCAGGACCCAAATATATTGCCTACATCTTTCACAGGCGCCTATTTGAAAAAAATGTATACTTCCACATAGAATTAGAAACCATTGGTTTTTAGATTTTTCTCTTTAATTGTGCTGTAAGTTATTTTATTATGCCAACTTTCATGGTTGCAGATCGACTGGAAATACCCTGTAGATTTTGATGGTTAGCGAACAAGATTATTGTAAAAATAGAGGAAAAAAATACGCTTTAAAGTGTCAAACCTTTTTACGGCGTGAACCAACAACTTGAATTTTTACAATTACTATATTAACTTAATTTACAGCAATGTAAGACTATAAGCTTAAATATACGATTTAAATTGGATATCTTAAGCTATTTTTGAGAAAAAGTACTTTCAGAGATGGCCGGATGGACGGAATCCGAAATGATCCCCTTTCGTTTTTAGGGATGCAACCCTAAAATTAAAAAAAACTATTCGAAAAAGTAGATTAGCCCTTTGTTGCATTACAATTCTTCTCATTTTTTCGTCCATTTTTTTTTGGTTGTGGCCCAATGAGTCAATCAAAAAAGTTAACAATGTGTGTTTCGTGAAACACACATTGTTAACTTAATTAAAACTTCCATGGTAATATCGTTTACCTTCAATAACGTAATTAAAAATGGAAAATGTAAACAAAGCCACTTCACAGTCACAACTAAGTTTTTTTACTCCAAGAATATGATATTTGACTGATATTGATACTTTTTATAAAAATCTTTTAAAACTGTACAGTAGCTTTAAAAAAACTTTGTGATGAAAAAATAGTGCATACAACAAACAATTAATCGAAACTTCTAAATAGGAAACATGTAATTTTTTTTTATTCATTAAATTAAAAAGTTATTATGAATTTAGTTCTCACACAAAAAATGAGAAAACTATAATATGCAATATTTAATTAAACGTAATATTTCACGATATACCAAAGATATTTAATAAACTCCCTTCTAATGAATGGTAAATACTGGCCAATGACGTCATAAGCCAGTTGTGTTTTATATGGGGCGTTTTCGGGCGTTCGTCAGTTTTTAAGTCGTTATAACTTTGTAATGAAACATCCTAGGTACAATATATTTATTTTAACCGTTTTAAATGTTATTATTACCTATTCTATTTTAGTAATAAAAATATATTCAAATACATTATTACGCTACACTTATAATAAATTATTAACTCATTAACTATGCATAGTTATTTAAATATTACTGCTTATTAATTGTAGACTTTGATGCCTGTGTGACATTTTCAAAAAAAATTACTTACACGTGATACGATACCGTCCGAATTGTAAATTATAAGACGGATCCGAATTTAAATTCAAAAGTAACACTATCTCAAATGAGGTCAGAATGAGACAATAAAATTAGTTTAAAACGTTAAAACATGAACATATGTTAAAAAAGTATGTTAAAGTTTTAATAAAATGTTAACTTTCATTTAATTTAGTTTTAGAAAATTATTAGAAAGATTTAATATTTAAGTTCTGTACTAATCTCATAAAATAAGATAGATACTCTTATGATAATTGAAAAGATAATATATTATCTATATACTAAATATTAAATTTAAGTCACTTAATTTCATTAGTCACCAACAGATGGCGTTACGTGTGTTCTATATTATACATCGCATGATTTTATCATGCGAGTTAAGAAAAATTAGTTTAAAAAATTCAAACTTTATCTATTCATGTTAAAAAAGTGTGTTAAAGTTTTAATAAAATATTAACATTCATTTATTTAATATTTAATATAATATTTAAATTCTGTAATAATCTTATAAAATAACAGAACATGACTGATAATTGAAAAGAAGTTTTAAGTGTACCCTAAATATTAACTTTACGTCACTTAATTTAATTAGTCACCAACAGATGGCGTTACGTATGTTTTATATTATACATCGCATGGTTTTGTAGTGCGTTAAGAAACTCAACGAGGTGACATACTTTTGATGTAATGTGTCTTTAAATTTGCTTCCATAATGAGAGGAAATTCAGAAAACTTGTTGATAAGAAAATCGGGGGATATGGTTTGGCACTGCAGCTACATAACTGTCATCTACATCCAAAATTTAATTACACCATTCAATAGTTAAAGGATCAAAGAATTCGTTATATTGAGTGGGGACTGTGACGCATCACGCGCAGCGGAGGGGGACGCGTCACCATTTTAGAGTCGTTTCACCGCGTCACGTAATTTCCGTTTAATATAAATTTTGACTCTGAGAAGCTAAGACGCTCGTTTGAGTTTCAATCGACAGCTTTCGTTAAGATTCATCATTTGCTTGTGTAAAACATTAGTGTAGAATGATTATGTTGAATATGTATGGTGTTAAAGTTAAAAATTAAGAAAACTTAATATAATGTCGGCCTATATCAGTAAAAAAGCCAAATCAAAATACAGAATTCGTATGCGGTTGGAAAGAGCTTCTCAAGAGCATTCCAGTGATCACCATATAATAGAGTGAAGCGGTGTTGGGAACGTAAAAAATATTACCCGTTAACGTACACATATTCACGTAAAAAACGGGGCCATGTCCCCGGCACAGCCACACTGATTTTTAAAAAGAAATTATTTAAATATAACAAATAAATATTACAATTATGACTACTAATAGTTAAACTTAAAGACATGTCTGCGAATTTTGCCCCCACAAGCTTTTTTTATAGTGTCCAATTTGTAAATTTAAAAAAGATCCAAATTTTCTGAGTCAAAATTTTAAGAGAAATATATAACCTTCAAGATTCGTCAAATTATGGGTTTCTAAACACATAAAACGAATTATTGAAATCGACCGTGTGGCTCCGAACATAACGCGTACACACAAACAATCAAAGAAATTTTGCCCATTATTTTTATTGGTATAGATACATAAGTATACGTAACATAACTAATTTCTTCTTATAGAAAAATGGAGGAAAAAAGGTGATACTTGTCGCATGATTATGAATGGAGTGATAATACAGATATACGAGAGATTATTAACGGAGTAAATTTAAGATATACGAGAGATTATGAACGGAGTGATAATACAGATATACGAATGATTATTAACGGAGTAAATTTAAGATATACGAGAGATTATGAACGGAGTGATAATACAGATATACGAATGATTATTAACGGAGTAAATTTAAGATATACGAGAGATTATGAACGGAGTGATAATATAGATATACGAAAGATTTAGGATTTACAATTTTTTTATAGTGGAATTTTCATAGCTCTAGAAACCGGTCGCAGTTTCGTATTTCAAATTCACTACCGTATAAGCGATTTGCACCAGCTCTGTCCTCGCAATCACGTATCTGACTTCTACCGATCATCTCATCAGGTTTGCGATAGGTAGGATCATTGTGAGTTCCCGAGAGTGGTCCATTTGATTGGTATCACTTTAGAATACACATTACAACAGAGCGCGCGGTCCCTGGTGGGAACAGTATGCACTGGTGGGAATATTGCCTGTGTTTGTTCGCAAACGTACGTAGTCTGAAACAGTTCAAACTGTGAGCGTCCTTTGTGAGATTCGGGAGAGTTATTTTAATATTTATCTTATAAAATAGTCAAATGTGCTTATAAAAACGACACTCGAAAACACACCAAATAGAAAACAGGCATCACATTTCACTGATAAGCCAATTTTTAATGGTTTTAGACAAATTAAATATTACGCGTCGCGGGGGTGAGGAAAAGGGCAACTGTAAGTCCTATCCCCACCCCACAATTCCGTTATTCCATTGGCATTATAATAGTGGCGTACGCGCTCGATACACGTGTCGATATTTTTATAATTTTTAAACCTTTTATTTCCTTTGTTAAAGCACTTACATGTGGACTTACATTGATTATTTTATCTACATAATTATTTAAGTATGCATGAATTATTATGCGTTTCATATATTGAATAAATTTTAATGATTTTATAAGTATACTTGGCCTATGAAAATGTTAAATATTTATACACAGTATAATATATGATAAGATGATTCTAATTATAATTAACGTTTCCATTGGTTCATGATAAGGTTTTCACATAATTTATATGTATATATATATATATATATATATATATATATATATATATATATCATATTTATACATTTTTTCGAAATTAGGTGCAAGCAATGTATCAGGTGCCTAGTACTCGTAATTACCTCATTTTCAGGTTCCCGGAAGACCCTAGCTTGATGAAAAAATGGATCCATGATGTAAGGAAGTCCGATTGGACACTAAACATTTGGAGTAAAATTTGTTTACAATATTTTCCACATGCATCCATGTGCGAAACCAAAAGGGGGCTCTGCAAATCAGTGAACGACGTTATACCTTCTCTTTTTCCACATCAGTCTCCATCTCCCGTCCATGTTCAGGGTTAGTCAAGACACCGTATACGGTACACAAGGCATATGAAATGCCCCCTACTGTTCTACATCACTAATCATCTAATGACCCAGAAACGAAATTGACAGAATTCTCTAATACAGTTTCAAACACAGCCGACACTCCAAGAACAGGAAAGCTAAAAAAAGAAATAATACGTTTGGAAGACATAGCAAAAAAGTATTTACAAGGCAGTTTTTCAATCACAAATATAAATACATTTAAATATATAAACATAAAAAGCAGTGAGCCGTCACGGGAAGCCTGGTAGATGTGAAACATCGTGTTCGTACAAGTAGTATGCATAAAAGACAAGATTATTACAGGAACTAAATATAGCATAATGAAAAAATAAAGTATTACGAATTTCTTACAGAAAATGGTGACTTTATTTAATAAACATTTATTTACAATTAATACAAAAATAATAAAGCACAGGTTATGTGTACCGTAGTAAACAACAACGTCGAACTGAGTGAGGAGGGGGTCGCGTAGTCGGTTGCGCATGGCGACACGTCGCTATACCGTACACTCTACTAAGTATAGACTATATATATACCTTAGTATAGCGTGGCGACCCGTCGCCACGGCAAGCGTCGCCGCGCCAACGATCCGGTTTATACCTGCGCCTATAGATGTTTCACATCAATAAACAATACATTAAATTCATGGCCACCCCACACGCCTCCGACTATGTTTATTGATAATGCGAGTAATATAGGTATATCGATGTACGTAGCTATAGTACATCTGCCTACGATGTGCGTTTGGCGACCGATGTAAAACGCGCGCTCTATAGGAATGTACACTCTAAGGGTGTCACCCTATAAGAACTATCATTACACAACTTAAGAACAGCCAGTTCTTACGGTTGAATTCGCCTGTCTACTCATTCAGATACGTTAGGGCTGTCACAGCGCTTATAATACACCCAATAGTATGAGTATAACTCACACTATATACACAATTCCATTCCAAAAGATAATGTTTATAAGCAAAATAATTTGAAAGTTAAAATATGGTTGGCACAAATATATATCCAATAAAAGGATGACTATTCGTTTTACCTATGATACTTTTAACCTACGTACTACAATTACTATAAATAATTACCTAAATAAACAGTCATGTCAAATGATGTTACAAATATAAATATTACACGGATATTTTATTAATAAGAGCAATAAAATTTAAAGGATAAAATGGACAACCCTAGCCGTCAATCGCACAAAACTCAGAGGTATAAAACATTTTGGAAAAATATTCGATATTTCTATACGTTTCGTACGTAGGCGAAGTCCATATATGCTACACATTACACATCATATATTGAATAATGTGTTGAAGTGAGGTTATGTTTGTAATACATAAGTTTCGACTTTCTTTCTAGCGTGATGCTTAATCAAGGCAGAAGTAAACGAGACGGGCAGAATACTTGACATATGGTTAGTGAAAAAAAAACATTGCTACATTATATTTCCAAATAAGTATTAGTATTATTTTTCAATGTAGAATACATATTATATATATATATATATATATATATATATATATATATATATATATATATATATATATTTTATACGATAACATTTTTTTATAACTGTTAAGTATAACTGTTAAGCTATGGCTCTTATTGACTGAATATAAATGTTACATATATTTATTAAAAAAAAAAATATTTGATAAAAACTTTAACCTCAATAATCTGCATAATATATACGCACTTTGGCAATACATTATCCAATGTAAATGTGTTTAGCAATAATTTTCAATAAAATAAATTACACTTTATAAAACATAAATGTGTACGCCAATAAAAATTATATTGTTTCATCACAAATACCATATAAATCCATATAATATTACTAACGTGAATATAAGAACAAGGTTTACAATACCTGAACTCTCAAATTGATTTGTTTACCAAGATTCTCTTTTCGAATGGAATTAGCTATAGGTGCATTTGAAAATAATTGTTTACTTTGTGATATGTTGTCTAGTACATTTTACACGTGCGTTAAAATATTGTGGATTTCTCAAAACTACGAGATTTACAATTATCGATATAGTAAACTTCTAGTAACTTAGTTTTTAGAGTTAAAGAAAAGCAGAAGCCCTTATAATATAACTCACGTGACCGTCCGTCCGTCCATCATAGCCGTTTTTCTCAGAAACCGTTTGCAGTATAAACGTGAAATTTGGTATTCGCTAGGTGCATGACATTAGCGCCGCCTAGCGTCAGCAACCTTAATTTTATTAGTACGTTTCAAATTAACGCTCTGATAAATTTTTACGTGAATAATATAAAAATAACAGAAAATATCGAAATAAATGCTTTTATTAACGTATAATGATGGAAGAAATTGCTCATGTAGCAATAAGTCCTCCATATTTACTATACATAGAAGTTTATAAATAAATATGTTAATTGTCCGTACCCAGAGTATATAATATCCATTTGTTTTAAGCTCAACAAAATGAGTAAAATAACAAATGTATTACCCATATTGTAAATTTTTCAAACACAAACAATGTCAGACACAAACAATGTCAGACACAAACAATGTCAGACGAAATGCATTTTATACCAGTTATCCATTTATTTTTTTTATCTAATTTCCAATTCAATATAAGAAATATGTAACATTAGAATTTGTTATTTCTTGTGGGATTTTTCCAATTTAATACACAATAACTATCGTGTTATGTTCAGAAAATTTGCTTTTAATACATAAACAATTAAGTACGAGTTCAGTATATATAGCAAAAATGCTAATTTTAGTATTAAAAAGGTAAATATTTATGACCTTTATATATTTAGTTTATGCTATATACATATTTAAATTAAATTTTTATGGATCCTCTTTACTTTAAATTTCTTTTTTTTTTGGGCTGATAAACAGGAAAATTCTCATTGTTACTAAAAAACAAAGTATGACAAAAATTGTGTCTGTACTTATGTACGTGCCTTTGAAGTTACGCTTCTTTTGGCATAATGCAAAGATAACTCTATTTAGCATGCAAATAATTAGTGGTAATAAAATAATAAAAGGACTAGAGCATGATTATAAATAGGGTTGGTAAAATCTAAATTCAATCAAGTGATTAAATTTTAAATCATCATCATCATCATCATCATCATATATATTAATCATCATGTCATCATCATCATCATCATCATCATCATATATATTAATCATCATATCATCATCATCATATATATTAATCATCATATCATCATCATCATCATCATCATATATATTAATACGCTAAGGTTTTAAGATGTTACTCTCCCTTTTTAGAAAAAACCTCACAACTAATCCACATAAATTATATATCATTTTATAGATAATTGCTTGCTCTACCGGCATCCACAACTAAAAAATTTATTATTGCTATTGTTTTTGCAAATTAATTAATTATTAAAATTATATACACAAAACGGCAATGCTGCCATCTAACGGCTCGACGTCAATATGATTGACGGTCGGTAAAATTTTTGTTTAATTTCAAATCCACTCACGTATAAATAAAGTGGCGCTTTAGCTCAATGCTTTTGATACTTGCGCCTCTATATGTCAATTTTAGTAAAATATTTGTTTGATCTGTCATCTGAGCTTCATAATGGAATAAATAATGCGAAGACTTCGCACGGGTCACGCTAGTCCTTTATAATTTAAAATGCAAATAAATGTGTACTTAAATTATACTTCACTTAGAGAAATATATATAAAATATATTTTAAAAAGTTTATAAGAGCTATTTCTATCACGAATATTCACACTAAATAAATGTTTACTATAATATCCACTATTAAATTTTAATTACTAAAAATATTACTTAAAAGCACAGAAACAACTTAAATTGGTATGAATATAAACTAAAAATGTTATATAAAAACACAGATATAACATAGATTTGTATGAATATAAAACACGTGTTGTTTATTCACAAATAGGTCAATAACTGTCATGAATATAGCATCAGTCACTACATGCATGTTTAGCGAGCAACTTCATACTGTCGATTTTTGTTGCAACGTGCGGGCGCAATGTAAAATTTCACTCTCATTATTTTTTCATAACGCGACTAAAGAAGTTTAACTTCAAAAATAGGTCTCCCTCTTTTTTCATAGACTAAGCAAAGGTTGTAGGAAAACCATAGCGAAAATTCTATAGGGTCATAATTTTTTTAACTATGTACCATGTTTTTACGCCTATCACTGACATAGTTGGCAATATATTTGCGTTTTTCTGCATTCACATCCGATTTTTTTAGAAACTATCCAAAGCAAAAACTTGGAATTTAGCACAATAACATTTATTAACCTGCATGTTTTGGATTAGCTAACTTTTCCAGAATATTAGAATATACAGATTAGAATTAAAAAGGGCTAAATAATTGGGGTAATAATGTTGTGTAATAAAGCAGAAGAGAATATGCTACTCACTTTGATCGGTCAAAGAAAATATCTGGAGAAGCTTAAATAACAATGACATTTGGACTAAATATGAGCAAGCAAACATTTTCAGAGTAATCAAGTCCTACAGAATATGATAGTTGGGACACGTCTTTGAAAGGTCTGGACTCAGTTAAAAAAGAAAGGTGCGTGTACTTATGTACGCGCATGAGAAGTTATACTTCTTTGGCATCATTAAATAATACATACGGATAGATAACCTCAATTATATTGGAGCACTTGAAAAAGTCTATAAACACAATTTTTTCACTAATATTTACGAATAGTAAATATATTAATCAAAATATTGAATTTAAATCACTACTGAATATAATTTATCAGCACATATATAAATCGAACTTATATGAAACTAAAACACGTGTGTGAATGTAGACACTAGAAACATGTGCATAAATACTATGAATATGAAAACAGTGAACAGAGGCGACGATGGTGCCAATAGCTTTTGTTTCGAGACTGCAACCGCTGCAACTTCATACTGTAACTTTTGTGTGACGAATCTTAAAATTTCACTCTCATCATTTTTTCATAACGCACCTAAAGAAGTATAACTTCAAAAAACTGACTTTCTTGAAGATTGAAGGGTACCAGGAGAAGAGGAAGACCACTTACAAGGTGGTTGGACAGTGTAGAGTAAGACTTAAATTTTGGGAGTCAACAGGTGGAGAAACCCTGCATCAAGTCTTAATGCCTGGAGGGAGCAGATTGTGAAAGCCTTGGCCTGCACCGGGCTGTAGTGCTGACAAAGAAGAAGAGAAATACTGGTCCATTTTTTAAAAATTTAGTATATCATGCGGGGTATCATTTGAAAGAACTTTTTATGAGCAATACATGACTTCTTCGTAATTTAAAATTACATTTTTAAAAAGATGTTAAAAAACGTGTGCGAAAATGAAGCACTCCCCCTTCCGCGGTATATCTAAAATGCAGAGTCAAAAAAGCTTTGTGGAACACTCCTGTAACCGATAATTGGTTATGGAGACGTGTGCTATCCTGATCTTAATGAAGGATATTTATGCAAATTGGAACGTCTTCAAAATTTATGGCATCCGGTACATCTTCAGCCTCAGAAAATATGATCATATTTCTGAATACAGGTCACTTCTCAAATGGCTGAAGATCTGTGATCGACGCCAACTTCACATACTTACACTTCTTTTTAATATATTAAAATATCCACATAGCCCAAATATCTTAGTGGCAAATTTAAAGGTTTATCTGCTCACGGCCTTGGGCTACGATCTGAAAGTTCACTCACCCTACTTATACCTAAATATACCTCTACCACTTACGAAAAATCCTTCACTGTCCAAGCAGCAGAAATTTGGAATCACCTGGATCCTGACATCAGGAAAATTACGTCACTAAAAATTTTCAAAGATCGAGTGAAAAAGTCCTGCCTTTCCTGAAACCTTCTTCTTTGTGTCCTTGTCCTTTCCTGTCTTTCTCATCTCAAATCATGTCAATATCTTTTTTTTTACTTTACTTTTGTATTTTTTTTAAATTTTTTATTCGTGTAATTTGATTTAAAGAATTTTCATTGTAAAATCTCTTACAGTCTACCAACTAAATTTCAATACAAATTGTTATGGTTGACTAGAAGCGATTGCTCATATAGCAATAAGTCCGCCATATGTACTATTCATAAAAGTTAATAAATATATAAATAAAATAAATATGTTATAACACAAACTAATTATTCCATACAAACTATGCATACCTAAAGCAAAGAATATTAACTATTACTGCATAAAGAAGCGACACTCACCTTCTCCCGCCAGTTTTAACGTCACCCGCAGATAAGGGGTACGATCAAGAGTACGCGATCTCAGGTTGCCACTTGTTACACGCGCGTGTTATTTGTTCAATTTTGCGACGTTTGGTTGAGTTTAACTTGTGTAATTCAGTCTTAATTGATAACTATTCATAATAATTCAAAATAACTGTACGTTATTGCGCTGTGTACGAGTGCTCAGAAAGCAATAAAATGACTAAGGGTAGGAGATTGTTTTGTCTCCCTTTTTTTGTTTGTTGTAAATAATTTTGTTTTGTATCACAAACTTATTTGGTAATCTATAATTTTATGTCTACAAACATGTCACTGAGTAGTTTTAAAATGCAAACTGTTCTTAAAAGTCATTGTTTTGTTTGAACGCGATGTGGTTGGAAAACGTATCCTTGTAGTGTTGGCCATAGGCTTTTTATATGGTTTATTAAGAGTCAAAAGTACAACGAAGAACTTATTCCAGTACATCACATTTGTAACTGAACAAAATTTATTTTTATTTAAAACTTTATCTCGTTTTTAGGATCCACACTGAGTATCTTTTTTCAAATTCTATCTTGATATTATTATTATCAAATCACGTTCACTCAATTAAATGTATAGCGTAAAATATTTATTTACATAATCTCATTTTTACAATTCGGTAATAATAAAGACGTGCGCCCCAGGATAAAGATAATGCACCAACGTGCTATCGAGACAGCCATTCGATCGACGCTATTGGTTAGAAAGAGAAATAGCTATGTTGCTGTCGTATAGCATCAACTCGCTCGATCGGCGTGATTGCCCGCAACGATCGAAACCAATAGTAGTGACAGTAAACATTCTTTATCTGCACGCTGCTGACAGCCCTACATTAATTTACGCACACACACATACGGATATGATGTGTGTGTGTGTGATACGATGTGTGTCGATGGATCGACAAGCACCTATGTAATGGTGTAGACAATTAAATCTGTTCGCTAGTATGGAGTGTCGGGGGTGTGCCTAAAGGATACAGTGGTACACAATCTGTTCTTTGTTTCATCTTGTTGACTCAATTAATTTCGTAATAAAATAATTTACAAAATGTTATGGAAAATAATGGGAATTTCATAAAAAAATGAAAAATTTCTCATTTATATGGTTAACGATTTAAATAAATCTTTTAAGGAGCTTATTCGTTTAATTTCCTTTCTTTAAGAATTAAATTTTTTTATTTTTGTAACACCTGGGCCCAACACTATAGATTTTCACCTGTCTCCATTAATGACTTAACTCAGAGATTATGCAGAAGATAACATATTTCTGTGTTATTCTAATTAACTGTTGTCCTATTATTAATTAACTGTACCTAGTTGGCAACACTGAATTTTAAAGTTGGCGACACTCGTAATTGTCAAAAACTTCGAGCTATAAAGCAAACCTGTAAATCAATAACTAGTACTGATTTGCAGAGAATGTCATTATGAATGTCGTTACGGCCGGATACGCCGGACCTTTTTCGATGAATTTATCATTATTGTGTTTATTAAAAGCTGAAAAAAATATGAAGTCTGTTTTATTGCGATACGACGTTGGAAAGTAACATTTGTTTACATTTACCTCACGTAAAATATACTGAGAAAATTTCATTGGTTTAAATAATACATATAGATAAGCACCCTGCGTCCAAAACGTGTCAAAATACGTTATCTGTGTTTTGCGGTATCACTAATACTAAAACATATGTATGTTTATATATTCGTCTCTCTCACTTTTGGAACATTTCACATAATTTAGTTATTCACCTCTTCCCTCTTAGGCATGTATTGTTTCCATCTCCTAGTAGAGGCGAGGCGTATTTATTGTCATAGGTAAAAATACTCGATATCTCATATCAAAATACGTACTTGGTATGCAAAATACAAAACACTTGGTATCATAAATACTTGTATGGTATGGTATGGACGTTAGTAGAATGGTAACATTATGGTCAGACTGCGGCATAACCCTATCCCTCTTTGTCTAGCCAGCTATAGCCATTACTCACGCATATCGTACTCAGGTTTTCTCGCTCTTTCAAATTTAAAACGTATATGAAATAAGGCACAAACTGAATATTTAAATACTCTATAAGTCGTAATACTTTAAAAGTATGTAATACGAGTACGTTAAACATACTCGTATACTCGTTTTACTCATTACGTTAAGTATTATTTCGCACTTCGCGTCTCGTGGACAAATACTTAATCAATACGACAAGTACGAGTATTTTAAAATAAAGATTTTAAGTATGATGCTCTTTTCGGCCAATGATTCTCCGTTTTTCTACTGGAACTACTTGAGTGTTATTAATTTGTAGTGTAAATATTGTAAATAAATAGTGTATATAAAAAATAACTGTTTATTAGGTTAAATTCTAACTTCGCAATTATGTTCACAAGAAAGTGCAGTGTTATATGGAAGTATTTGACAGAATTGAGTGATTATTTTGTTTCTTGCAATATTTACAAAACTAAATTGCCATTCAAAACAGCTACATCTAATTTAAAAAAAACATGAATAAAAAACATCCAACTGTAACAATAATCAATACGGAACAAGTTGTGTGTTGCGAACATCTTACAACATTATTTTAAAAACATTGGCTAAAATTGACATGGCAAAAAAAATTTTTTTTAATAACATGATCTAGTTTTTTAATGATACTTATTGTATACAATGTGATTCATTTTTTAAATATACTATCTAAATAACTATGCCAGATGAATAACTTAGTTATAAAAAAAAAAGTCCAAAGCCTGGAGCCATAAATATTTACGGTAGTATGAAGGAAAAATGAAACACTATAGTTTATTAAAAAATGTCTCATTTAGAAATTACAGGAATTCCCGCCAATTCTTGCTGTAAGAAACAAAGGATATGAGCATTGAGTCCTTCATAATAGGTGGCAATCAAGATTTATTGCACGTCTCCCGCGACCGTAAGTTTATAGCCATTTGTAATTTGGTTCTCTCACAGCGGAATTATGCCGCCCATACTCGTCGAGTATTTTGTCACCGATATTTTATAATACTCGTACTCATTGTACTCAGTATCTCAATATACTCGTATCGCCCAAGTCTATCTTCTAGTGTCGACGCCATATTATAAACAAAACACACAATTATTTTCTATCTATTTTTTTAATATGTTGACCTTACGCGCGGAGTGTTACATTTTTTATCTAATTTGTTTTACGACTGGCGATTTTATACTGAAATTCGCTTTATCTGAAGTCAGCAACGTATTACGCCAATGATATAATATACTGGAATGTAGAAAAAAATGTCGACTCATTGTCAAAAATTTAATTGTTTGATATTGTTAGTAGATAAGTCGTGTCTTTTGTAGCATTACAAATGCTGTTTGATGTATACATGTTTTTTTAACCAAAAAAAACAATAGTAGTCCACGCAAAGTCACATCCAAAAACTAAGTAAATAAAAATATAATACACCTATAAAATTAGATAACAGTTTTTTTATATAATTTATCGATAAATTAGTACTCGCTTCCATAAATTAATCCTTTTTATATCAACCGCCATTTATATATCGATTCGATCACCCGATTTATATACCCACTTATCACGCGGATTTGCTTCACACTTGACCGCGATCTTATGGCAAAGGCAATTAATGCGTAGATATCTCAATGTTGTAATCGAATATGGAGACCTTTTCCCGCTTTCTTTGCACGCGCTGGCCACAAAAAAAGCTAATCAAAAAACAAATAAAACATTATCTCTCATTCGTTTAGTTCAAACGTCATTTCTCATGGCCGATGCGCGCGTTGCCTATAAGTGGCGATGTGCGTCGGGCGCAGGCGGCAATACGCTCGCCGCCGCGGTCGCGTCATCGTGGGCGCGGGAAATATAATAAAAAATGCAAACACACGTCGGAACACGCGCGTGATTCATTGGACGCGGATTACTGCGCCATTCGCTGCCTGATAATAACAAATTAGTAAAGAAATAGGTATTCAGTGAAATATTGGTTAAAAAAAAGTGTGCGAGATGTGGCCGTGTTGTTTTCAGTTGTCTATGACAGTCGCCCTGCTGTCAGTTTTGACGGCCCTTTTGCTGCAGTTTGTCTGTGGTGCTTCCGCTTACCGCGCTTCAAACGTCAACAAGCGCAACGGATATGGAGAAAATTATGGACGTGGTTCGTGTTTTTTTTACCATTTTTGTTAATTATAATTTACTAAAATTTAAGTTAATGGAATATATTTTCAAAATAATGTATTGGTGGTCGTGATATTAAAAAGAATTTGTTTTTTTTTTAAAATAACCTTCAAAAAATTGTATGATAAGTGTTTAAAAAATTATTTCATGTTAATTTTTTTTTCAAAAATTAGGTCACACTTGTGTCAACGAGGGACAAAATTTTGTTTAATTATATTTTCCTATCTAATTATATTTATCAATACGCGTTGAGTATCACATGAAATAAATGGAATATTATTATATATAAATGGAATATTATTTTTAAAAACGCTTATTTCAAATTAATTTTACGCTATAAAACAAACAAACAATTCAGCGATTGGCAATTGTCAAACAGCAAAAATAAAATAAAATTTGTAACCATAATACAAAATATAAAAAGCTAACTTCATAGACGCGCTAATATTATATTTTTAATACGTCAATAATTGTTAAAAAAACAAAAAAATAGCAAAAAAAACAATCAATACTGTTTGCATTTCTTTAATGTGTAAATAAATTATTAACTGGTTTTGACATCCATTCTGTGTTGCCTAAAATTTAATTTAAAAAAACTAAAAAAAAACACTTTTAACAGCAATATCAAATAAAAAGAAAAAAATAATCTTTAAACATAAAAACTTTGGTCAAGACCGAAAGAATGTCTCTGATGACAAAAAATTAACTTTCATGTAAAAAAATTATGGAGTGTTAGATATCAGTTGTAATTTATTTTATTGCTAGCTATTTATAAATGAAGAGGCATTATGAAAACGTAAGTCGAGAGCACTTCACGTTTTTTTACATAGTAGTTTGGTCAAAATTTTTAAATTTAAAATTTATTTTTCATTACAAAGAAACTGTCTCGTTTTACTCCTTACGGACTAGGCATGTAATTTGATAATAAACTACACATTACAGTAGACAAGTGATGAGAAACGTGATGCTTAAACAAACAAAAAAAACACAAACTTGTTATTGCTGCTTATTTTTCATAGATAATGTAACTTTCAAACTTTTTAAGATACAGAGAGAGCTTTTAAATAAATAAAAAAAACCTGAGAATATAATTATTTTTAGGCTTCTATAAACAATATGAGTAGAGAATAATCTATTTTGTTTGTGCCTTCCAAATAAATGATTTATTTTTCAATAAAAGAAAATTATTTTTTATTTTTCAGCATTTTGTCAATCAAAAATGTATTTCTACAAACGTAACGCCAAATATATTCAATAATCAAAATTACATTTAAATGTTTGCATCGAAAGCATGTTTTTTTAGTTTTTTTTAATAACATTTTGTTTCTTTTTTGTTTTAAGACTGGAATTTTTTTAGTGAAAGTATTGTCATTAGTTCCTGATACGTGCAAATTTTAAATAAACCGGACGTAATTTTTTTAAACGGTTTGGAAGTAATTGAAAATTTCGTTATTTTTTATGTCTTTTGGATTTGAAACTAAAAATGTTCTTTTTCATTTTATGAAATTACTATATTATCAACAGAAATACATAAATATGTTAAGTTTGATGATGATACAACAATTATAAGGACATGAAATTTAGTTTCATAGATTCCATTACATAGGTAGTTGTTTAATTACAGGTCGACCTAATAAAAGTGTATTAAGAAGAAATATTTTTTCGATGACTCTGTCAGACCTGAGAGTTTCATTGATTAGTATGTTATATTAATATATGAAACTTTAAGGAACTCAACATAAAACTCAATGTGACTACATATAAATTGTCGTTTAAAAAAACTCGGTGTAACTTAATTATTTTGGTATAAGCTTGTAATAATATAAAGTCGTTTGACAAAAAAAATTATTTTAATGTAAAAAAGCGTAGGGTACTTGATATGAGTTGTTGTCAGTCGAGAGGTCCCCAGGTCTTTTTTACAGTAAAGTTAATTTAATTGAAATAATCCGTTACATTCATATATATGTTCCTCCTATATACAAATGAGAAACACATAAAACGTGTTGGAAATAATATGTGATTGACTATTTAAAAAAAAACTGTTTTCTCTGGATAAGAATTTAATTTTTATTTTTGTAATATCTGCGTCCAGAATTACATCGATTTTTGATGGTCACATTTAATGGTAAACCATTATATTTCGTAACATTTCAGATTGGACGCACATTAAGTTTCGTAATGACGATCTGTTATTAAGTAATCGCGTAATGATGATGAATTTGTGGAATGGAAGCTCTAATATAAGTAAGCAAGCCCTTCTCAAACTTTTCGGTAAATTAATCTTTATATGAACGCATTTAATAGGTTGATCCGTAAATGAGTTTTAACGCAGCAAACTATGCAAACAAATGTCATTGATTAGTATAACTATATTTCCGAAAAATATCAATGTTTGGAAATTATTTGAATACAATATTTTTGAAGTAAAACTTCTTTAGGCACGCTTGACTTGGGGAGCAAGCTGGTAAATGCGTAACGAGAGCGTGTGATCGGGCGAGGCGAACGGACGTTGAGAGGGAGATATAAGTTAGTGAAGACAGAAAGAGAGAGAGTTACGTTTCGTATATTACTGTAGGGACAAGAGAGAGAGGTGCGAGCACACACTTTCTTTCTCTCTTTCTATCATAGCCAGTTTTGTTTCGTACATCTAAGACACAGTGCAAGCCCATTGTCTGAATCAAACTGTAGGAGCAAGAGAGAGCAGTGCGCGCGCACATTTTCTTTCTCTCTTCCTCACATAGCCAGTGCATGAAATATATATATATATATATATATATATATATATATATATATATATGCGACTTTGCTAGCGTTACACGAACGGTGATTTTTTTATTATTTTGTAATTTCATTTCGTTCTTGAACAATTTTATAAATTATTATTTTGTTCAACACATTAAATATTCTACGTTTAAAGTGAATAAAATTGTAAATTCATTTTTAAGTTCATATTTTGTGAATTTGAAGTTTTACTTCAGTCGTGTGGTCTAAAGCACACTCGTTATTTTACTTCTTTTTTGTTTCCTTTGTGTTACCTCTCCTCTATAGGTGATAATGTGTGTTTATTTTTATGTATTTATTTAGATAAGTAATTGATTACAAAAGATAAAATGCATTCGTATGTGGTACATGCAAACTTACATTTGCGTAGGTCTAAATAATATTCTGTATATGAATTGTACGTTTTATTGCATACACGTATACTTTATTTATCAATGTATGTTAATATTCTTGTACGTATGTATGTATGCATGCGAGTATGTGTTCATGTATTTTTACTATATAATATCTATTGTAGTTCATTTTTCTCGAAATACACTATTTCAGTGTCAACGAAAGAGTTAAAAGTCGCCCAGTGCGTGACACAATCAAAGTGTTACGACGCGACAAGGTCAAGAGAGGTCAAAGGTGATAAAGTGACTGAGATAAAACTTAACTTTAGTGTAAAAAGGCGTGGTGTCAATGTAAATCGAAAATATTTATAAATACCATTTTAGTTTGAAAAATGTCGGGTCGAAAATTGGAAAAGAATTGTATTTATGATATCCGTAAACCCAACTAATGTTGGATAAATGAAAATGTGTTTGATTATTTCTTGGCTAATACCTCAACAACGACTCGACTAATCATCACCATGTTTTGCACATGTATAACCTAACATTTAGGGTAGATTTTAGATACCTCGGAAAATCTGGTGGCTCCTTAGCGAAATGACCAAACATTTTTTTCTAAAAAGGCAGTGCTGCCAGGTGTTTAATAACTAATTTTTATTAGGTTGGCAATTAATAAATCAGTCATCTCATTTTATCAGTGTTGTCTTATGTGGCAGCTAAACAGAATATTAATTTCGCGATTTATTCCGTAATGCATGAAATTATTTTTATATTATTTTATTCTATTAGCAGCATTAAAAGCAGAAAATAGCACTGCCAGATAATTTCCACTTAACCTGAGCTCTGCTCCAACAAGATTTTTAAAATTTTTCTAAATTTGATTTCGGCAATCGTCCTGGATGTGGATTAAAATTTCCTGTATTGAACATTTGGAACCAATGTTTTGCTGCGTCATAAAATAGCACACCTTCGCCAATGACAGTTCATTTATCGCGTATTGCTTCGTTTGCTTATAGGCCTGAACGGAATTCTGGAAGCAACAGCATTCTAAGTTCTCTTCGAGAAATTTTCGTGTTTCGTTTGTTCTTTACTCTCCGAAATTCAGTTGGTAACTGAACTGGAGGTCGAATGGCATGCTGTTTATATATGCTCCAAGAGTTTCTATAACACTTCAGAAATCTATGGAAAAATATAGTTTGGTTGTTAGTAGCTAATCTAGGGTTTTATTGCGTTTTTAATGTACAGTAGTTATAAAGGAATCATTACAATATACATTCCTTAAAACCTTAGTCCAAGGCCAGATAAAAATGTTAGCTTATATATTAGACAGCGAGTTCCACGTTTTCTTATCTTCTTGACATTGTCTGATGGACCCAGCAGGTCTCTAATATTGCTTGAGCCAAATGGCCGGTAATAGCTAATTAACTAGCCAAAATAGTTCACTGGTCAGGGATTTTTTGCAAAAGATTTCGAATAATGTCTTTAAATCATGGATTATTTTGTGTATATTGCTAGGTGTATAAATTTAAATCGGCGCGAGGGGCTAGGGGGTGTGGTCTATGCTTCATTCGCCATTTTGAGGAATGGTTTTTATTAAGTATCTAGGAAAGAGATGGACTTGAGACAAAATCAGGTAAACCTTTTTTCATAGAGCACGAGATTTTTTTTATTTATTTATCAATTTTAAAAAGCGTAAATAATAGCAAGTATAATAAGAGGAGTGGCTCAAAGTTCTGAGCCCAGTTTAGTAAAGCCAAGAAAATATTCTCAAAAAAAATTGTGACAGTCTTCTTCAAGCTCAATATATTTTCCACATTTTTTACAAAGGACTTATTCCCGCTGAAAAAAAGGTCGTATCTTTTACCTCAAAATGTTCTTTTATGGTATCATTGACCTCAAAATGTTCTTCTATTGTATTATCGACCTCAAAATGTTCTTCCATCGTATCATTGACCTCAAAATGTCCTTCTATCATCTCATCTACCTCAAAATGTTCTTCTATTGTATCTTTGACCTCAAAATGTACTTCTGTCATATCATTGACCTCAAAATGTTCTTCTGTCGTATCATCGACCTCAAAATGTTCTTCTATCGTATCATTAACTCCAAAATGTTTTTCTATCGTAGCATTGACCACAAAATATTCTTCTATCGTATCATTGACCTCAAAACGTTATTGTACGGCCGCCTGCAAATGATATTCATCCACGAGTCTTTGGCCATGTAAATTATCAGGATTCTCGTGAATCATCAGGATCTTTGGGTCGTCAGGAATCTAGGGTGGGTGGCCGATTTCTAAGAGGGCAGTTTCTCATTGGCTTTCCTGCTTGCCAATGAGAAACCGCCCTCTTAGGCTCTCTCTTACGGCTTGCCTGGAAATTCTCCCTCTTAAGGCTTGCCTGGAAATTCTCACCGTGTGAACTGGTGCGTTGCCTGGAAAAACAAAACCTCTTTGCTTATTTTGCCTTTTCTTTTCTCCACAATAGCCTGACAGTCGGCACTGATCGTAATGTTTTTTGGGAGATAGTCGATAAGCAATGTCCCTTCGGAATCCCAAAAGATGGTGGCCATGAATTTGGAAGCCGACTTTTCAGCCTTAAACTTCTTCTGTTTTTTTCTCCTTTTTCTATTCACTATATTAATTCTTGTTTTGGTTTTAGATTATATTTCGAACCCAAGTTAAATTTACGGAGCTGAAATTGGAACAGAATTTCTCAAAATTGTCCTTCCGCAAGTCGAGAATCCTCGCGATGATGGTCCTTTTAAACATTAGAAAAAGACGGAATGAAACGTCTTAAAAGGGACCACAGACATATTTGCTAGCGGCCTGTAGCAGTCGGCTTTCGTCGACGTTTGCTGTTTATTTATAATTATAACGAAATTATCTTAAAATTCAGTGCAAATTGAATTGTTTACATAATGGTGAAACGTACAAAATATAAGTGTGTCCCTTCCATGTTAAAAATACTCAGTATTACACTTTTTATCGACAAACATGTAAAAACAATTTTCAGTTGTGTTTTTTTAATTATGATGATGAAAAGAATGATAGTTTTTAGAAGTTCATAAAGCGACCAGCTGCGCATTCATTGCTGCATTTATTCGACAACTTATTTGAAGAATATCTGAAATATAAAAGACGGGAAAATAATTCCTAAAGTAACCACAACTTCCATAAATATTTACACAGACATTTAAAGTTTTACGAATGTTATTGTATTCGAACTTTGATCTCGCATTGTTTTGTTTATTTACCGTCTATGGTTTTATATACTTATATCTGTGGTATTTAAAAACACGAATTTATATTTAAGAGAAGAAAATTATATCATAAACTAGAGATTTAATATTAAAATTTCAAGGTTGGCAAAATTGAATGTTTTTATTGAAATAGAGCAAAACGTCATTATTATTTAGTTTTTTAATACCTTGAAAAGTCTTATTTTTCTCTCATTTAGTTTTATTATTATCATTTCTACTTAAATTTTTGTTAATTGTGTAATATCTGTCGTAAATTTAAAGGAAAAATAGTGAAAAAATACAAAAAATGGATATATTTATTTTGAGTAAATTTTTCATAAACCAATTTTGTACAATAAAGTAATAGCGATGGCGCCTTTTTTAATACGTTGGAATTTAATGTTTTTTTCGTTTAAAAAGAAGGAAAAACTCTGGTTTAGCAGAAATGCTAATTTTCTGTTTTAAATTGAAGAATATTGGCAAAAAACGAAGTGTTTACGTAAATTAGGGCTCCGTCGCGATTAATTTATTAAAAAAAATGCGGTGTGGCTGTGTCATGGACACGGCCGTGTGTTGTACGTGAATACGTCTATGTAACGCATAATTTCAACCGCCCCAGCTGCAGATGTACTGACACCGTCGTTGATCCGCTCGGCCGCATTCATTCTTTTACGTTTCCAGCGCTGCTTGACTCGGTCATATGGTCTTTTATTATTACCGTTCGATTGTTCTTGAGAAGCCCTTTCCAGCCGTATACCATATCTGTATTTGGTTTTGGCTTTTCGACGCATATAGGCCGACATTATATATTTTTGATAATACTTGTTTATTCTAACACCTTATTATATTCACTGTCACTACTTTAAACTAATGTTTTATATACAATCGACAGATTTTGATGACAGCTGACAATTATTAAAACTTAAACGAACATCGTAACTTTTCCGAATCAAAAGTTATACTAATTGCAAATCTCGATAGGCAGCAAAATAACCTCAAAATGGGGGCGCTTCCCCCTCCACAGCGCGCGATGCGTCACTGTTCTCACTTGTCGTAATGAATTCTTTGATCCTTTAGATATCCAGTGGTATAATTTTTGATGTAGAGGATAGATTCTAAACTGCAACGCCAAACTGTATCCTCCGATTTTATTATCATTAGGTTTTTTGGATTGCCCCCGTATGGTAGCAAATTTAAACTGTATTTACGTCAAAAATGAATTCTGTGTAGAAAAAGAATGTCTGTTATAGGAATATAGAGTCATAGTACCAATGAATATTAGAGACAATATATAATGTGTGAGTCACACGCTAGTTATTTAGTTACACGCATCAAAGAAATATTAAGATCATATTTTTGGTGTCCGGGCATAGATAGCGAAATAGAAAGCCTAAAAAATAGTATTAACTATTTGCAAAACCATTAAAATCCAGAAAAAAACTAAATTAACAGTGTGGTCTCAACCGCCAACAGTTTGACACAGATTACATGCAGATTTTTTGGGTCCTTTATTCTCAAAAACGTTTTAGTAATAGCGGATGCTTATTCCAAATGACCTGAAGCATTTGTTGGTTATAACAGCACAAAAAACAATTGAAGTATTTAAAGGTATGTTTGTTCGTTATGGGTATCCTTTGCATTTGGTCACTAATATTGGACCCATTTGGGGTAGTGACGAATTTAAGAGTTTTTGTAAAACAGTGGAAACTAAATTGATGTTCACCCCGCCATATTACCCAGCAACAAATGAACTAGCTGAATCTTTTGTAGAGTCATTCAAGTCACATGTGATACAAATAGTAGAGAGTGGTAAAAAACTTGAATATGCTTGTCATTTGTTCCTATTTGATTATATATGTACCGCTCATAAAACCACAGGCTATAGTCCAGCCAAATTAATGTTAGGAAGGGAGTCGAGATGTAGTTTCTCATTACAGAGATCAAATCCCGTAAATGATAAGATTTTGAACAAATGAAATTAACAATATATAATAAATATCATTATAAAACATTTAAAGTGGGAGAAAAAGTGATGGTATAAAACTCAAGAAAAAATAAAAAGAGTTGGTCATCAGGTAAAATTATAAAGCTTCTAGTACCAGGTGTAACCTACACGGTGGAAGTGGATGGACTCCAGTCGAAACGACATGTCAACCAACTTGTTGAAAGTAGCCAGAATTTAGAATAAGAGATAATTACTATGGTATCATTTAAGAATATATTAATATCTATGTCTAGAAATATATATATATAATACATATATAGTTATTTAGAGGTTCTAGTTCTGTTTTGTCTTTTTTAAAGCGAGGCAGAGTGTTGTATAAATAATTATATTTTTATTCAGAGGACAGCACAAGCTCTCCAGTCAGTTGGCTGACATGTTAGGTGTTGTTGGCACAATAAAAACGTGTTTGTCAATTAAAGTGTTTAGTATATTAATTAATTACAAGAAATATCATAAAACAGTTCCCTTATAAAAGTGCACTTTGTCAACGAAGTTAAAGTTATAAGTTTTTCGACGCAATTGCATTCTTAGTAACCCTAAACACTGGTTTGCAGATACGAAAACAAAAAATAAAAAAGAAAAAAAACAAAAAATAAAAATAAACTGCGCAGGGGATCGCGCGAGTGAAAGTGAGGTTATAAAATGTATGTTTGACAACCAACTGACGGCCATTTCTCCATAGAAAAAGAGTATTTTAAATTAATTTTTTTTAATAAAATAATCGAGTCCGAGCTATAATTTGTGAAATACACACACACACACACACACACACACACATATATATATATATATATATATATATATATATATATATAATACACACACACACATATATATATATATATATATATATATATATATATATATATATATATATATATCGTTTCATTTAAAAAATATAATAAAACAGGAAATTCTCATTTCTGCTAAACCAGACTTATATCAAAGACTGTAAAATTCATGTTTTTGCTAAACGTCACTTATTCTTAAGTTCTTTTAGGTGACAATCATCATCATCATATATATTAATACGCTAAGGTTAAGATGTTACTCTCCCTTTTTAGAAAAAACCTCACAACTAATCCACATAAATTATATATCATTTTATAGATAATTGCTTGCTCTACCGGCATCCACAACTAAACAATTTATTATTGCTATTGTTTTTGCAAATTAATTAATTATTAAAATTATATACACAAAACAGCAATGCTGCCATCTAACGGCTCGACGTCAATATGATTGACGGTCGGTAAAATTTTTGTTTAATTTCAAATCCACTCACGTATAAATAAAGTGGCGCTTTAGCTCAACGCTTTTGATACTTGCGCCTCTATATGTCAATTTTAGTAAAATGTTTGTTTGATCTGTCATCTGAGCTTCATAATGGAATAAAAACGTAATAAGCAGTGTGCAAAATTAGAAATGAATTGAATACCTGCAATCAATTTTGATTTATTAAATTGACTCTAAACACTCTGTTGTAACTAATATGACAGCTGTGAGTTCATTTTCTCATGTGTAAATATTTATAATCTACCACGCAAATTGATATAATGCGAAGACTTCGCACGGGTCACGCTAGTTATATTTATAAATTATTTGAAATATTTCAATTTCTCTTATGTATAAGATATAACTTATATGTTACATAAGTATACAGCGTAAGTGAGCATAATATTTAAAACATTATATTTATTAACTAGCTGTGTCTACGAGTTCGTTAGCGTGAAATTAGGAAAAAAAATTGTTGTCTTTTTTCTCTCATATATGCTCCTGGATCTATACTACAATCATACCAAATTTCATAAAAATCCGTCCAGTAGCATTGCGTGTACAAATTGACATACATGCAGACAGACAAGAATTCTAAAAAGAGTTTTTCTGGCTTCTGTTGTCATTCTATACGCTAAATAAATAAGTTTTTTTTAAGTATTTTCGATGTGCAGAAGTCACTATTACAATTTTATTATATGTTTAGATTACAAATCAAACAAAACCATATTATATTAGTAACATGAAAAAGGTTTGCAATACCTGAACTGTCATTTTGCTTAGTTCACAAACATCCTAATTTGGAATGGAATTGGATATCAGTATATACAGAACCCTCGTAGTGTGAGTTCTGCTCGTACTAAACAAGCCTATTTTTGACGTATTTTTCATCTCCAGGTTGTCTGTTTCGCATCAACGAGGACTTCGGACAGCCTCAGCCCGTATACCTGCTAGGTAAGGAGCTGTTGAAGCCCACCACGGCAGGCTTCGTCTCCATGAGGGCTGGTGAGGAGTTGACCCTTTCGTGCGGCGGCGGCGGGAAGGTTCTATCGCACGCGCACATACTTGGTAACAACGTCAGCGAGGCTGTAAGTACTTTTGTTTGTATGCATATTATTGTTTTAGCGCGTCTAAAAATGTTTCGTTTTCCCAAAATTCAAACAAAGAAAAGGATTTCGTTTTTACGGTTCCGTACCTCAAAAAGTGAAACCTTATAGGATTATTTTGTTGTCCATCTGTCGGTCTGTGAAGACCCTTTTTTTCAGGAACGCGTGGAGGTATCAAGTTGAAATTAATATCAAATACTTAAGTCTACGATCCCTTGGAGCTGTACAAAAATTAAGCTCCTAAACCAACGGAATCAAGAAGAACCTTAAAAATACGATCATTTATGCCAAATATTTTGACACTCGCAAAAAAAATCAAAACCTATAGAACACATCGCTTTGACCTAGAACCATGAAATTGCGCAGAAAGCAAGGTTTCACAGCACAAATAAAGGAAAAAATCGTTGATTTGTGGTTATATCACATAAAAAAAATATTTTTTTTAAATGTGCGCCTGTGAAAGATATAGTAGGCAATATATTTTCATTCTAAAAATTTAAATTTTGTAAATAGTTTAATAAGAATATTATTTACAATTAAATGTTTATAAATGCCTAATTGTGTACAGAACCTTCATAGTGCTAGCTCCACTCATGCTTGAACGATTTTTTTATTCCCACCCATCCCCTCCTCAATACGTAGAGGGGTGGTTTGGGTCACCACCTCGTTCAGGACCTATTTACACTTGGACCGTCCGCCACATCCAACGGACGACCTCCGGTGAACGAATGCGGCTGACAACCTTCTTCGTATATACTGGTCTGTAGCCGAATTAGACGGCCAGCTGCACTCCATGATTGGCTGACCTGTTGCGTGACGACGTGACAATATATTTAACAAACCCATCGTATTCATTTTCTTTATTTTGGAGACTCAATCCAGTTTAGCAGTTTTTGTAGAATAGACATAATATGTTTATGTAGAATAGACTTCATTCTCAGAGTTTTCTCTTAATTCTGGCATAAATTCAGTCATTCCAAATGATGAGAAAAATAATTTTGTATTCAGCTATCGTGCACAACCAATTTTCCAAAGCAACGGGGAGACCTAATGAAATGTGCAATTGCACTAAGAGAAACAAGAGAACAAATTTATCGGCGACCACAAGAGTCGTTCGCCGCATGCGTCCGACTACCATGACTAGATCGACGCGCATGGTTGGTCGGCTACTATACCTGTATGCACCACACATAGTCAGGACCGTCAGTCGGACTTACTGACAATTACGCTTGTAAGCACCACACACGGTCAGGACTCTCAGTCGGATTTACTGATAGTTAAAAACCTATTTTGTATGGATACTTTAGCAATTGGGTCGTGCAATAGGGTATGGTCTGTAAAGTAGACTCTTATTCCGACACAATTGACAGTTAATGAGAAACAAAAATACGTTTTTAACTGTTAGTAAATCCGACTGACAGTCCTGACCGTGTCTGGTGCATATGGGCGTTAAAAACGTATTCCTGTTTCTCATTAACTGTCAGTCGAGTCGAATCAAGAGTTTACTTTACTAATCGTGTACCATTCCAATCGCTAAAATATCGGTTCAATCGCTAAATTATCCATACAAAATACTTTTTTAATTGTCAGTTAGTTCGACTGACAGTCCTAACCGTATGTCATGTATACGGGCGTAAGTGTAAATGACTACATAGGTATATAGAATGGCAAATGCTACGCGCATGTTACACGCTTCACAGAATCCAATACCAACAACATTGTAACTTCGAAACTGTTTGAGATGTCACAACAAAAACCCAACAGACTTAGAAATTCAGCCAAGTTGTTGGACTTGCAAATCAGTTTAATGCTGCAATATATATTTAGTTAGTATACCTGCTATACATTGCAATATCAGTTTAATGCTGCAATATATATTTAGTTGGTATACCTGCTATACGTTGCAATATCAGTTTAATGCTGCAATATATATTTAGTTGGTATACCTGCTATATGTTGCAATATCAGTTTAATGCTGCAATATATATTTAGTTGGTATACCTGCTATACGTTGCAATATCAGTTTAATGCTGCAATATATATTTAGTTGGTATACCTGCTATATGTTGCAATATCAGTTTAATGCTGCAATATATATTAAGTTGGTATACCTGCTATACGTTGCAATATCAGTTTAATGCTGCAATATATATTTAGTTGGTATACCTGCTATTTGTTGCAATATCAGTTTAATGCTGCAATATATATTTAGTTGGTATACCTGCTATATGTTGCAATATCAGTTTAATGCTGCAATATATATTTAGTTGGTATACCTGCTATATGTTGCAATATCAGTTTAATGCTGCAATATATATTTAGTTGGTATACCTGCTATATGTTGCAATATCAGTTTAATGCTGTAATATATATTTAGTTGGTATACCTGCTATATGTTGCAATATCAGTTTAATGCTGCAATATATATTTAGTTGGTATACCTGCTACACGTTGCAATATCAGTTTAATGCTGCAATATATATTTAGTTGGTATACCTGCTATATGTTGCAATATCAGTTTAATGCTGCAATATATATTTAGTTGGTATACCTGCTATACATTGCAATATCAGTTTAATGCTGCAATATATATTAAGTTGGTATACCTGCTATATGTTGCAATATCAGTTTAATGCTGCAATATATATTTAGTTGGTATACCTGCTATACGTTGCAATATCAGTTTAATGCTGCAATATATATTTAGTTGGTATACCTGCTATATGTTGCAATATCAGTTTAATGCTGCAATATATATTTAGTTAGTATACCTGCTATACATTGCAATATCAGTTTAATGCTGCAATATATATTTAGTTGGTATACCTGCTATACGTTGCAATATCAGTTTAATGCTGCAATATATATTTAGTTGGTATACCTGCTATATGTTGCAATATCAGTTTAATGCTGCAATATATATTTAGTTGGTATACCTGCTATACGTTGCAATATCAGTTTAATGCTGCAATATATATTTAGTTGGTATACCTGCTATATGTTGCAATATCAGTTTAATGCTGCAATATATATTAAGTTGGTATACCTGCTATACGTTGCAATATCAGTTTAATGCTGCAATATATATTTAGTTGGTATACCTGCTATATGTTGCAATATCAGTTTAATGCTGCAATATATATTTAGTTGGTATACCTGCTATATGTTGCAATATCAGTTTAATGCTGCAATATATATTTAGTTGGTATACCTGCTATATGTTGCAATATCAGTTTAATGCTGCAATATATATTTAGTTGGTATACCTGCTACACGTTGCAATATCAGTTTAATGCTGCAATATATATTTAGTTGGTATACCTGCTATACGTTGCAATATCAGAAAAGAAAGTGTCTGTGTCTTAATTCTGTTTATTGAAGGGCTTTTGGATGCACAATACATGTTATGTCACACTAGCACTGAAATTTTGCTGTTTACATTTGATTCAATTGAATCAGATATGTTGGAAGATGAGCGGGCTGCATTCGTCTTCCAAAATCTTTGATTTCAATTATTTTAAGGATGTGCACTCATACATAGAAAATACACGAACAGCCGCGAAACTACCTAAGAACTCCTTCTCCACATATTGTACTGACTAAAATTTCATTTAATTTTTGGATTAATGGTATAGGAAAGCATACGAGACAAACAAAAACATTTATTTATATATATATATATATATATATATATATATATATATATATATATATATATATATATATATATATATATATATATATATATATATATATATATATATATATATGTGTGTGTGTGTGTGTGTGTGTGTGAATACATATAAGATTGACGGTGGTTAATTAATCAATATCTAGCAATTACAGACAACAGATACACTTTGAAAATAGTTCTATTGATTTACTCATTGTACGATGCATAACTGGTTTTCCACCTTTCTATGGAGCCGAATCTCAAAAACTGTTTTTTATATATTTTTTAAAAACTCCATACTCGACTTAGAAATTCAGCCAAGTTGTTGGACATGCGAAAGTATCACAAAAATAACTGGTTATGAAATGTAGTGTCTGCATTAATGCGCCACAAAATGTTTATTCGAATTGCTGTTTGCGCAATTGAAATAACATCACTCTAGATCAAGTGATCAGACGTCAATCCCGAACAACTCCATAACCCCATTCCTGAAACGGTCAATGAGGCAGAAAAAGTAGCAAAACTGCTTACATCTTGAAATATTGCTTTAAAGGAAACATGCACGAAAGACAGGCGAACTTTGCAGGATATCTATTTGCATACTAGACAGGTGAAATAAACTGTGACGTGGTCCTCTTATGTAGCAGCTAGCAGCATATAGCGCTACTAAACCCAAGATCGAGGGGTTATCAACGTATTTATGCAATAATAAGAAAATTGCATGATCAAATCAATTCCCCTCGAAGATAATGGGAGTTACATCCGACATCCGACCATGCCCATTATAAATCCCAAGGGGAATAAATAAAGATAACATTCATACATTTTGTAATACAAAAAGCCATTGAACATTTTGAATGTTTTCTCTAGCATGATGCTATAAGTAGCTTCATCAGGACATCACATGACTTATCTCATACCTTAGGAGACATTGACTTTTTTGTGGTCAATGTCTCGTAAGGTAAAACGCAGACCGCAATTCGATTTGAAATTCTCAAACAGGCAAAAAACTCTTTGTCATGAGCAACAAGGACTTCGTTTTAGGCGTTCGAAGGTCATGAATCTCGCGCGCCTCATCCACTTTGTCTCCTATTAGATTGATCTTGGTGTTTAGGTCGAAGTGAGTCATGATATCTTATTATGTGATAGTGATATTTTATTAAACCGTCTTTTCCGAAGCCGTATCTGAGTCTTCTTTCGTGCGATTGGGAGTGAACCAGGGTTTTAATCCCAGGTCTTTAATTCACTCTCCTGATAAATGAGCCTGCCTGCTACTTGCAGTTGACGTGAAGATTTTTTCTATTATTAGAGATATAGTAAATTGAAAGTTGCTACAGCGTGATGTTGATGCGTTTCTCGGATTGCCAGCAGTTTTCGGTTCAACAGGAGCGAATGTTTCTTCGGATTCTAAGGCCAGCTGTGCGTTCATTTTGAAATATACATTCACTTAAAAAAACAAGTCAATTTTTAGCTAGATGTTATATTCGGCAAAAAACTATATTTCAACACTGTAGCTATTGTCTATGGAATACTTGAGTTTGTACTAAGAACGAGTATTGTGAAAGAGAGTATTATAAAAAGGTATTGATAGCAAACAAAAAATATTTAAAAGAGCTTTACCTTATTATACCGTTGGCTTTAAACTACTTTACTGTATACTTGTACACAGACCGAGGAGTGTGCGCCAGTCTGGTGCCAGAGCAGTATATATGTGTATATATATACATATATATATATATATATATATATATATATATATATATATATATATATACACGCTTTCACTACATCATGCTGGTCAAGAGCAATACGTCATACTCATAGCTACAGGTATACTGTTAACATTATCATGTCGGTGACGCGCTAACAAACATTGCTCAATGTGGTTAAAGAAATTTTCACTTCAAAAATTCAAATCCAATCAAGAGTTAAACAAAACTCTATTAATTACGAGTGGGATAGAGGACTACGTTTAGTAGGTAGGAGGACTACGTTTGTACCCTATTTATTTGGTTACGTAAAGTTGAAACATTTAATGATACATGGTGATCTTAACAAGCAATTTACAAATATTGATATTATTCTTCATTACATAAATATATTTATTACCTAGTAAATCTTTCACATCCTCTACATGGCTACAGTTCACCGATTTGACGAATTTAATTATGTATATATATATATATATATATATATATATATATATATATATATATATAAAATAAAAAAAATTATATAATAAAACATAGAAAATATTTTAAAAAGAGTGATTGATTTAAGGTAGACTAATAGCAGAAGTCGAAAACCTGTTTTTAGAATTTTTTCTGTGTGTCCAATTGTGTGTTAATTTGTTCTTCAATCACGCGAAATCTACTACACAGATTATAATGAAATTTTGGTATAGTAATAGTTTATATCCTCGAGCAACATATTGGATATTATTTATATGTGTATTACAGATATTTTGTCATACCAAGTTCTATGCTCCAGAGCTAGTTCTTATTATAAAATTTCATTGAAGAAATTATACAATAAGTTTCCTATCTCATGACTCGGTTATTAAAATAAATATTTATCATAAATCGGTGTCTTATTCTAGCCCCGACGAAATCAAAAAAGTTCTTAAAGAAAATCATCACTCATCAAGTGCTGGTTACCCAGGTGTATCTGGAATGTATTAACGTCTAAAATATTTGTGGAAAAACGTGCACCAAAACGTAGAGTATTTTTTGTTTGTATTGTTTATTATTTCTAAACTGTTTATAAACAAATTTTTTTTTTATTTGTTGTTCGCGTTCAGGATATATCTAATATCGGCTTTGTTGTTTTTTGAGGTAGAATTTGTAAAATGAGATCTAAACTCGACCCTTCTGGCGGTTGCTCACGTTATTTTTTTTTATTTAAATAGAAAAACATGTAACTAAATATATATCTACTCTACTAAAATATATAACACTCTACTCAATAGCTTATTATGATAATTTCCCACCGCCTAGGTAAAAAGAAAATAGGTCCTGGTTCGCACGTGTGAGGACTCCTACGAAATTAAATTATACTAGCGTGACCCGTGCGAAGTCTTCGCATTATTTATTCCATTATGAAGCTCAGATGACAGATCAAACAAATATTTTACTAAAATTGACATATAGAGGCGCAAGTATCAAAAGCATTGAGCTAAAGCGCCACTTTATTTATACGTGAGTGGATTTGAAATTAAACAAAAATGTTACCGACCGCCAATCATATTGACGTTGAGCCGTTAGATGGCAGCATTGCTGTTTTGTGTATATAATTTTAATAATTAATTAATTTGCAAAAACAATAGCAATAATAAATTTTTTAGTTGTGGATGCCGGTAGAGCAAGCAATTATCTATAAAATGATATATAATTTATGTGGATTAGTTGTGAGGTTTTTTCTAAAAAGGGAGAGTAACATCTTAACCTTAGCGTATTAATATATATGATGATGATGATGATGATGATGATATTATTTTGAATAGGATATTTGGTTTTGGACTAAAACACTATGTTTTATTACCACCTATCGAAACCTGTAGCTAATTCCTTTTGCAAGCTAAAGTTATAAGATCGATAGACAGACAGCGTTATCACAACTATAGGGTCTCGTTCGGGCCTGTTTAGACATGGAGCCATGAAAAAAGCGACCAAGTACAATTTGGACTCCCATACGAAGGGTTCCACACCGCTGCATAATATTAACACCGATTCACTACTTCACAAGGTTTTTTACTCATAGATGAAATGAATGTGTATCGGTAGAGTGATGAATCCTACGTTAGATACTAAGCAGAAAAAATACCAGACATCAAATTTTTAAAATAATTACCATATTTATTTTTAACAATTTTTGTGCATCCTTAAAAAAATTAAAAATGGCACAGATCACTCTTTCTTTTATACTGATTACTATCAGTTTCTCTTAATATAGACTAGCAGTAATCAGCTAACATATTTTTATCCCAATAACCTTGGTATCTCTGTTCAAAAATCTTCAAATCTTGATGAAAACGTTCACCATATTCATCACTTACGCTGCCCAGGTTTTCAGGAAAACAATACAGGTGCGAATGTAAAAAATTAATTTTTAAAGACATGTTGACCCCCATTTTTTTGGTAATTCCTCAATAAATTGGTAACTATTTGTTTATAATCCTCCGAATTATTGTTACCCAAGGTATTTTTATACCGAGCGTCTTTTTCGACACTGGATAAGTGGCCATCAAAATGGTCGTCCTTCAATATCTTTCTTATCATATGGCTGGTTCATTGACTTAAAAAGACCACGAATATCATGGCAGTACTCATACCCACACTTTGCTTTAAAATACTTAGTAAATTTATCACTTTTTTGAGGTAAAATCCCACTCGCCCAAGCATCTTTTTCGATACTGGATAAGTGGCCATCAAAATTGTCGTCCTTCAGTATCTTTCTTATTGTATGGCTAGTTCATTGACTCAAACAGACCACGAATATCATGGCTGTACTCGTGACCATCCTTAGATTTAAAATACTCAGTAAATTGATCACTTTTCTAACGGTAAAATCCCACTCGGGTGTTAGGTGCTAATAAATTCCATTGCTGAAGACACGAAGGTAGCAACTGCGATTTAATTTGTGGAAGCTGCAAGTCTCTTGTAAGGTCATTTAATTCACTCTGTGATATTAAATGTTAATCACATTTAATATCACATCCTTGAAAGTCATCCAAATTAGTATCCTGGCTCGACATAGGTTCATCTAATTCAGCCTCTATGAGCTCTTCGTAATATTCTGTACTTGAACTTCTGGGCAATGCTGGATAAGGCACTCCTTCAGAACGTAACACAGGTTTTGTGACTGACGAAATATTGGGGTGTTGTATACAATTTTTGTATTTGCTGTTAAAACCTAAAGTATTTGTAAGGCAGAAGTGATTTGTTGGTTCTTTCCATAACAATGGGACTACAATTTTCACATACCACTCCAGGAACCCAGCTTTCACCAATATTTGCTACCGAGAATTGAAGATATTTGAAATAGGCTCGTTTTACGGCGTCAATAATTGGTCTCTTCTTATTTGACATGATAAATTTTCCACAAGCATAGCAAAATTTATTTGGGCTTAATTTACACTGTGTTGAGGACATTTTACAAATTTACGAAACAAATTAAAATGTTTTAAAATTAGCTGCAAAATGCTTAATGCAACTATATCGAATGATAACACGGACACAACTTACAAGATAGCCCGATAACTTATGGGAGGGTATATTTTAAAAACTTGACGCGTTACAAATATAAGACATTACGTCACTTCTTATTTGACATGGTAAATTTTCCACAACCATAGAACAAATTATTTGGGCTTAATTTACACTGTCTTGAGGACATTTTACAAATTTGCGAAACAAATTAAAATGTTTTAAAATTAGCTGCAAAATGCTTAATGCAACTATATCGAATGATAACACGGACACAACTTACAAGATGGCCCAATAACTTATGGTGGGTATTTTTAAAAACTTGACGCTTTACAAATATAAGACATATATTTTAGTTGTAAGAGGGTAGATAGGAAACACATTCAATATGAATTATCTTTGGGTAAAATATTTTCTCTTGTAAAGTACTGAATTCTTTGGTAAACAGTAAAAATGCTTTGTGATATTTACATAACAAACAACTTTCACGTTGGTAGATAAGAATGGTACTGCCTAATATCTGTGCTATATTTTAATTCAGGCCGAAAGCGAACCTTCACAGGTAGGTTATCTTATTTACCTCCAACCCAAATACTAATAAATAAGCATTATAATTTTTAAAAATCAGACCAAGTTTGGTGACTGTGTGTGGCGTATGTATTTAAGATTTATTATATAGGGGGTAAAACCATAGTAACCACGTATTATGTGAAGAATTCAATTTTCTACCTATTTCAGTTTAAAAGATACAGCCTCTTGACAGATAGACAGATAAACGGACAGACGGACGAAGGAGGCTCAGTAATAGGATCCCATTGGCACCATTTGGGTACGAAATCCCAAAAAGTAACAGTCTGGTCTTAGTTCTTTTTTTATAAGTCCTTTTCAACAGTAAAAGTTTAATTTCACAAATAATGAAATAATCACGCGTCATTTTCTGTTTGTAATAATAAATATACGGATCGAAACCAAGGGTAAGTTTTTGTGTTATTGATTGTCTGATTTATATTTATAAAACGAGAGCAAACAAATTTAAACATTCTTAAAGCGTTTACGTATTATACATCTTGCACGACCAGCAGACAAGGCACGGTTATAAAAAAACGAAAACTGATTAGACGGCATATATCTCTCACTTTATAGTGTAACGGCGTCTCTCTCTCTGTTGGTCGTACATGATGAATATTAGGTTAAGCTCTTAAGTTACGTGACCGGTATTTACCTCACTATTGCATAAAATTCAAGCTATTTGGGAACTTACCAATTGTGACTTTAAAAACTAAACGTGGCCATCTCCAATACACTAATTTTCAAAGAATTAACGATTTTTGGTTACAAGATAAAAGGGATATTTATTGTTTTTTTTTTTTTAAACCCAACTTTGAGTTTAAGTGCAATTAAAATTAGTATACATTATTAACGATTAATTTGTTTGTATTCAAATAAGACATTTCCATTGAAACAGTGTTCTAATGTGTAATTCAAATAGTTAATTTGTTCGTATTCAAATAATACATTTCCATTGAAACAGTGTTCTAATGTGTAATTCAAATAGTTAATTTATTTGTATTCAAATAAGACATTTTCATTGAAACAGTGTTCTAATGTGTAATTCAAATAGTTAATTTGTTTGTATTCGAATAAGACATTTCCATTGAAACAGTGTTCTAATGTGTAATTCAAATAGTTAATTTATTTGTATTCAAATAAGACATTTTCATCGAAACAGTGTTCTAATGTGTAATTCAAATAGTTAATTTGTTTGTATTCAAATAAGACATTTCCATTTAAACAGTGTTCTAATGTGTAATTTAAATAGTTAATTTGTTTGTATTCATGTAAGACATTTCCATTGAAACAGTGTTCTACTGTGTAATTCAAATAGTTAATTTGTTTGTATTCAAATAAGACATTTCCATTGAAGCAGTGTTCTAATGTGTAACTCAAATAGTTAATTTGTTTGTATTCAAATAAGACATTTCCATTGAAACAGTGTTCTAATGTGTAGTTCAAATAGTTAATTTGTTTGTATTCAAATAATACATTTCAGTTGAAACAGTGTTCTAATGTGTAATTCAAATAGTTAATTTGTTTGTATTCAAATAAAACATTTCCATTGAAACAATGTTCTAATGTGTAAATAATTTAAATAGTTTCTACCATTTTGATTGTCTAGTGATGTTATACAACTTGAGAAATTTGGACGCTTCGATATCGATGTGGTTTTTTTATTTCACGAGAGTTGGCAAACTCAGTAATAACGTTTGCGTCTATCTCTATTTCAAGGTTACGATGAAGGTCATTGTTACGAACGTGTTAAGGTGTATTCACAATACGCCTTAACACTTTGTTTTATAAACATCGATTCACCTGGATGTTGAATTCTGCGCAACACCACTGTTGGATATCCTAAGTCCATACTAGACATCGAACTTGCTTTAAGAAGATAAACTTGTTTTTTAGAATTACGCCTAAGCAACCAATGAAATTTTGTGAACTTGATGGGAAATTCATCAGATTTCTTCTTGTTACGCTATGCTCTTTCCACGGAAACTTGGAGTCAAGAGTCATACCAAGATATTTTGGAATGTTGGCATAATGTAGTTCTGTGCCATTTATGAAGAATGACTGTTAATTAATTGTGTAATTTTCTTATTTGTGAAGTGAACGTGTGATGATGTTCCATACGTCCGATTTATTTAAAATTTGGCTCACGTATCAAGAACCGATGACGATATAATATTTCATAATTTTGAATATAAAGATTTTGATTTAAGATTAAAAAAAAAGGGTGCGAGTACTTATGTACGCTCGTGAGAAGTTATACTTCTTTGGCATCATTAAATAATACATACGGATAGATAACCTCAATTGTATTGGAGCACTTGAAAAAGTCTATAAACACAATTTTTTCACTAATATTTACGAATAGTAAATATATTAATCAAAATATTGAATTTAAATCACTACTGAATATAATTTATCAGCACATATTTAAATCGCACTTATATTTTTTTATCCAATAAATTCAAATGAAAAAGCGGCTCACTGTGTCGATATTATGTACTTGAAGTATTTTTGTTACGTGAAATTAATAATCATATCTATCAAAAGATGGCGCTGCGCTGATGTAAGGAAATTATAAACTAATTGATATTTTAATTCTGTATGAAAAGTGAATACAAAATAAAGATAAAAACAATATTACCATAAAGCTAAATGCCTTATGGTAATGCTGTTTTTATCTATTATCTGCATAAATTAAAATCATCATCAAGTAAATCTGCATCAAATGGTAATATTGTTTTTAAATATCATCTGCCTCTCTGTATAAGTATTTATCTGTGAAATTAGATTTATTAGTAATATAAATAAAGAATGATTTTAAATTATTCGAAAGACAAATAAAATGCAGAATCTAAAAATAAAAAACTTGTCTTGGAGGCGCCGGGTATCGATCTTGGTACCTCTCACATACTAAGCGAGCGCTCTACCATCTGAGTTACGTCCCCAACGTAAGTTTCGTACAAAATATTGGTATTAATATATAGTCTCAATAACTGCAACTTCATACTGTAACTTTTGTGTGACGAATCTTAAAATTTCACTCTCATCATTTTTTCATAACGCGCCTAAAGAAGTATAACTTCAAAAAATTTAATTTCATTGAAAACATTTACAAATAGCTAGCGATAGAAAAATTAGGACAGCTGATATGAAGCATCCCACACTGTTTTTACATTAAAATAATTTTTTTTGCTAATCACTCTATTCTATTTTAAGATCATTCAAAAAATTTAATTATACCCAATTGTGAGATATATCTTTCGCTCTTGACCAAAATCTTTATAAAGATCATTTTTAATTTTTTTTTCATGTAGCTACAAAAGCGCTTTTTTAAGCTATTTTTAAATATAATTTTATTACGTTTATCATTATAAATAATACTGATTGATATACGCTATTGAGACTTCTTACAAAAAAATGACAGTAATGTAGCAGGACACCATCTTGCACGTTGCCCTTTTAAATTTGACCAATCTTCAAAGATCTTTTTTTAAAAGAAATCTTTCAAATAGGCATTCGTAATATTATAATTTAATTATAACTACCGAAAAGTCATTGAAAAATGTGTTTAAGTTCAAAAAAAATATGTTCAAAATAGCCAGGTTTCATTTCTAACGCCACTATTCTGTCACTATTAGGCGAAACCGAATTTTACGTATGTAAACAATGATTTTTAGCAATGACCATGGAAGTGATTACTTGACAGACCCAGCGAGGAGATACCAATGAAATTCAGGTCAAACAAGACTGTATTTGGGACCTTTGAAGATGTTTATTCAACATCAACGACAAGTGTTTGCATAGAGACCCTAAGGCCATATCACGCTTCTAAAGCATACTTCTTAAAGGTCTCGGTGATTTCAAGATGTTTGTTCACAGACCTAGCTGATAAGGCTTCATTTTGGCTTTGATCCAGTTTATCTTTCTAATCCTGCTATAACACACTTGCAAGTGTTTTCTTATCTACATTTATATGTACTATAGATCATATCTATTATTCAGTGAGGTAAATTGTGTACATTGACATATATACAGGGCGTTATAAAGTAGATTTTTCAAAGAGGTGATTTTGTGCATCAAACTGTGTATATTTGAAGCATTTTTTGTAGGAAAATATAATTTTTTTTTAAAATCGCTACTTCGACAGTAATTTTTTTTTCAAACACGGTTTTCACGCATTTCTTCTACATTATCTATTCAGTTTGATGCACAGAAATACCTGTATAAATCATAGACAGATTTTTTACATTTGTATATACGAGGTGGTAGATTAATTGCAATATATTAATTTTATGATAATCTCTGGAAGATGTCAACTGAACGAACAATTACCAACAAATAAAAGGATATCTTCTTCTTCATCAATTCAAGGATATTTACAATGTCCCGAGTTCGTTTCAGGATAAAAGCAAATCGTAAATTATGACTGGCTAATGTTTAAGCATCCATTTTTATGATTGCACTCGTTGATCAGTTTTTAGGTTTATTGTATTTGGTAATAATAGCATTAAGAAAAAAGAAAAAGATACATTAATGGGATTAATTGTTATTTGTGAAGTTATGCTTCTTTAGGAGCACGATGCAAGAAAAATCGACAGGATGAAGTTGCTCACTAAACATATATTTACATGCGTCTAGTGACTGATACTATATTCATGATAGTTATTGAGATATTTGTAAATACGCAAAACGTGTTTTAAATTTATACAAATCTAAGTTATATCTGTGCTTTTAAATAATATTTGTAGTAATTAAAATGTAATTGTGGTCCGTATAATAAAAAAAACATTTATTTATTGTGAATATTCGTGATAGAAATAATGCTTATAATTTTATTAAAATATATTTTGAGTATATTTCTTTGTCTGAGGTTAAGTTTAGGTATGTATTTATTGAGGCATATGTAAATAAACAACACATGTTTTATATTTATACAGATCTAAGTTATATCTGGTTTCAAATAATATTTTTAACAATTGAAAAATAATAGTGCTCCATTTTAATAAAAAAAAAAATTCAAGATAGAAATAGTGCTTATAAGTTTATCAAAATATATTTTAAGTATATTCCTCTGACTGAGTTTAGGTATGTATTTATTGAGGCATATGTAAATAAACAACACATGTTTTATATTCATACAGATCTAAGTTATATCTGGTCTCAAATAATATTTTTAACAATTGAAAAATAATAGTGGTCCATTGTAATAAAAAAAAATATTCAAGATAGAAATAGTACTTATAAGTTTTTTTCAAAAAATATATTTTAAGTATATTTATCTAAGTGAGGTTAGTTTCGGTATGCTTGTATTTGCTTTGATTGCATTTGATTTTACCAACCGTATTTATAATCACGCTACAGTCCTTTTATCATTTTAATTCCATTATTTATTTGCGTGCTAAATAGAGTTATTCTTGTATTATGCCAAAGAAGTATAACTTCTAACGCGCATACGTAAGCTCACACAATTTTTTTTTAATTGTCACAATAAAGTTTTTTTAATATCAGTGTTCTAATAAATAATGCCACATCTATTATTTTTTTATAGCTCTGTTAATTTTAAGCAGTTTATTTAAAACGACCAATCAGAGTAGAGGATACAAGGCTACATGCATAGAATATCCAGATTAGCCAATCAACGTTAGCCATTTGGATTCGACCCGTTTTGTTCTAAATTGAATATTAAAAATGTAATTCTCTGTATTGATTAACAATCGTAAGAATGTTTACAGCTTTTTTATAACATACATAATTATATATATATATATGTATATATATATATATATATATATATATATATACACTCAAATATACATATATGTGTGTGTGTATGTTTAAACACGATTTCTGTTTTATTTTTAATCCTTTGTTTAAAAATAATTGTGGTACCATGTACCATATTTATTGGTACCACTTACCACGTTAATAGTGAAGTGCAATATATATACGGCCACAAACCCCGCACCCTCTCCTATAATTTTTGAACGGTGGGTATAAAAAAATCTGAAAAAATAATTGGTACTTTATTTTATAAGTTTTAGTTAAAATAATTTTGGTCTTTCGATCAGATTTTCGGCATAAATTTTAATATTTTGCAGCCTGCTTAGCGATGGAAATAGAGAGACATCAAAAATGATAAAAATACATGTATTTATGGGAAATAAAAGGCATTAAGACATATTAATAAGACAGGTTTTTGTGGTTCCGTACCCTTTAAAGAAAAACGAAACGCTTCCAAGATAAATCACATGTCCCTCTGTCCGTCTATCGCAGCCGTTTTACTTAAACCCAGCGAAAATACAGAAAAATGTTGGGCCCCCAAAACATTTTCCTTGGTTGGGTGGTACCATAAGTACTAGAAAATATTTTTTAAATTTCATTTTATGTAATATGGGGTATATTTTGAAAGGGCTAGTTGCAATGATCTTATAAATATTTTTCTTCACAATTTTAGATGATATATAACAATATAAACATAAACACTATATATATATATATATATATATATATATATATATATATATATATATGTGTATATCCACCCTACTTAATTCTATTAGATATTGTTTATTGCATTAGAAAGTCTACATTAGCGATGACTTCTGATTAATAAAGTAATATTACTGAATTGAAATACGGAACCTCGATGTATGAGTCAGATTCGCACTTGGCCGCTTTTTTGGAAGTAATTCGAAACGACTATGTTTTACCTAGAAATAAACACTTTTATTTCTGAACATTTCAACGTCATACTGAAATACTAACTTCATGTGTACATAATAAATTTTTTTTTGCAACATTTCTTTACGGAACTATTTCTTCTCATGTTTTTAAAAACAAAATGTATTTGATAAATTTGAAAAATTCGCTTTTGGGATAATTAAAAGAAATATTCCAGTTTTCGTGAATTAAAATACTTTCAGTACATTGTTTGGATTAATTATTATGGGAAAATTAACTCGTATGTGACTGATTCCCGTAACTCACGACGGATTTAAGCAAACATTTTTTTCTTCACAAGGTAGGAACGGTATATTCGCTTGAGATAAAAAAAATTCAAACAAATGCATAAAACAAAAAACGTTACTACATAAGGTTTTACATAATACGTTATATTATATAATGTACAAAGAAAATGCATTTTCATATGACAGAAATGCGTATTAGGTCTAACTACAAATTAAATACATATCTGCTTTTCGCCATTACGTATAACCGATATAAATTAAACTTTAATTAAAATTGGTTATTTGCAACTTGGCCTTAACACTTTCAATAAGGCACATTACATACATTTATGTAATATCGCATTTTTCATCGTTTGCCCTCAAGAAAATCTTTAAATTTAAATATTTTTTATAAATAGTTTAAAATATTTCTAGTGACATTTTCCCCCGATATTTTGAAAATTTACAATTAATTGATTTTCCAACTAGTAGATACAGGAATTAAAGATTAAAGACAGTGAAACATATTAAGTTGGTATGATTGATAATTTTCTTATCTGACGCTCAAGACTGATAACAATTATATTGTTTTACGTAATTTAAAATTATTTTATTTTATTAATTTTTTTTAATTTCTTTATGTGTGTCAAGTGTTTAATGTTTAACTATAAATTCATTATATTAACTATCAATTAATATACAAATTTCAACATATTTCTGGGTAGTATTTTTTTTTCAAAATGATTTTTTATCATAAATAATTATCAGCTGCAGAATTGTTTTTAAATATGTCATTTTTAAAGGATATTCGTTCGTATGTCTCAAAGAAAATTGGCAAAATGTTCCTGGTATTGGCACGTATGTATTTAGGTTATATCACATTTTACATTGTTTGCCTCCAGGAAAATCTTTATATTTAAATATTTTTATAATATAATTATAGTTTATTATAATAAATAATATATATGTGTTATAACATAATTATAGTTTTAAATATTTATGGTGGCATTTTTCCCCGATATTTTCAAAATTTATAATTAATCGATTTTTCCATTAGTAGTTACTATTTCAAAACTTTCCGATAAAAAAGATGCTGTTAAAAATATTTTGTTGAAATTTAAATAATTACAAAGTGCTTTTTAGACCACACGACTGAAGTCAAACTTCATAAAATATGAACTTTAAAATGAATTTGCAATTTTATTCTCTTTAAACGTAGAATATTTAATGTATTGAACAAAATAATAATTTATAAAATTATTCAAGAACGAAATGAAATTACAAAATAATCAAAAAATCACCGTTCGCGTAACGCTAGCAAACTCGAATATGTATATATTTCATGCACTGGCTATGAGGAAAAGAGAAAGAAAATGTGCGCGCGCACTGCTCTCTCTTGCTCCTACAGTGTGATACAGACAATAGGCTTGCACTGTGTCTTAGATATACGAAACAAAACTGGCTATGAGAGAAAGAGAGAAAGAAAATGTGTGCTCGCACCTCTCTCTCTTGTCCCTACAGTAATATACGAAATGTAACTCTCTCTCTTTCTGTCTACACTAACTTATCTCAACTTCCGTTCACCTCGCCCGATCACACTTTTCGTAACGCTCTCGTCACGCATTCACCAGCTTACTCCCCAAGCCAAGCGTGCGTAAAGAAGTTTTACTTCAAAAATTGCTAATTGTATATTAAGCCTTTAGGAGATGTAGTTACAAATAATGCAAATAGAATAAAAAATATTATGTTAAATATTTTTTTGGTAAAAATATAATTTCTATAATAAATACTATGTAATGCCAATTCCTTACAAAATAAACTGTAAGCTTTGAAAATATCCAAAATAAGATTTAATATAAATTTATTTTTCGATTAAATAAAGAAAAAACAGTAAAAAATTAATTATGATGAAGTGTACTTTCCCCCCATCTGCCTCCTCTTGTAGCTTAATAAAGCACTATTTAAGTTATATCAGTTGTAGATGCCAATGGCCTTATATAAAATTGGCCTTATACGAGATTGGCCTTAAATAATATTAACCTTCCCCCCAGACGGTGATCTGCGTGTCGGGCAACAAGGTACGCGGTGCCGGGTGGTTGCGCGGTCTAGTGAGTCTGGTTGAACTCGTTTGCTCCAACAACCCTGAGTTCAGCGCCGAGCTAACAGGGCGACGCTGCTACAAAGGCCAGTCCGTTATTCGGGCGGGTTATCGCGTCGGTGGTCGCTTTATGACAACGTACGAGTCCTGCTTCGACGAGGGACGTATGGAGGCGCTGTACGTGACTTATCATCAAGACGCCACCAACTCGGAGATCATGGGCAATGTGAAGCGGCCAACTTTTGCACGTGAGTAGTACTAATAATTTTGAATGAAAATGTATTTAACATCGATTCCGGTTGTGGGGAGACAATCGCGCCTAAGTGGCGACAGTTTTTGTGGAAGTAATTTCAAACTTCAATAACTCGGCTAAAAGTAGGGCTAGCGCCGCCAACTTTGTCTGGTTTTACAGAGGAAGCATGAAAATTGTCGAAAATTCTGACAGATACAGCAATTTATTTTATTGGGAAATTTATTAAAATTTTACATCCCGACGTGTCTAATTTTCGTTACAGCTGTGAAGACTATAATTAAACGTAGCAACCCTTTCAGTTGAATAGTTTCCTGGTCCATTTGCTTCGTGTGTTAGAGAAACATGGCCCACTCATTTCTATCTGCCCTCGGATATGACGATAAACAGATTCTTGATTTTATCTTTGAGTGTATCCAGAAATTATGCTTACGGTCGCGTAGGACTATTCAAGCCTTGTTCTTACCATAGCCTTTTGGGTGACCCGGAACTTCTCTTCTGGTACTGCGGTCAGGGCCTTGTTCTCAACCATATAAATGAAAACTGACAGATCAAGCTGTTCAAATAGTCTTGCGTTCATCGCTTGCACAAAATTTCGGGCAAAATTTCATTGTTGACACCAAAAGAAGACCTGAGAAATGTATCTCTCCATATTTGCCGTTCTGTTTTGGTTACTCAGCGTGATTTTATACCCAAAATAAATATATTCATGCACTATTCCAACTGTCACTTGTTCGTTGCGTGCCTCTGTAATGTTGGCCATGATTTTGGTCTTCAACGTGTTGATGTTTAGACCTCCATTTCCAGATGTGCATTTCAGGGCATCAAACTTGACCAATGTATCTTCTGTGCTGTTGGAGAAAAACGACAGGGACGTAGGTGGAAAACAAAGTGGACAATACTTCCCCAGATATGTGGACGTATTTGCATTTTGATGCCAATTTAAAGAATTCGTTTAAAGTTATCTTCAAGAGCGAATGTTACTTGTTTCAGAGAGATCATATCCCCCAAGTGAAACTGATAATTTCATCATTTTTTTAAAGTTAAACTGTGGTTTGTAGTCCACTCATAAAATCGTGGCTGTGACGTGTTGGGTTGATCACAAGACATATAGCCTATGTAATGATACCCTACACAATGGTGTCAAAAAAAACCTGTGCAATGATAGCCAACACCATGGTGTGAAAAAACCTTTGTAATGATACCCTCTCTACACAATGATCTGAAAAAAACCTTTCTAATGATAAACTACACAATGGTGTAAAAAAACCTTTGTAATGATACCTTACACAATGGTGTGAAAAAAAACTTTGTAATAATACCCTACAAAATGGTATAAAAAAAACTTTGTAATGATACCCTACACAATTTTTTTTTCATTCCTGTTTTTAATAAAATATTTTATCCGACGTATACACTTACATAGTTTCATACACATAAATAAATAACTGTAAAAATCATGACTTATAACAAACGAACGGACACTGGAAAATAAAATTGAAGTTTAAAAAACTAAATAACACTGTTTTTTAGCAATAAGAACTAAAAAATAAAAAAAATAATCTTTAAATATAAAGATTTAGGTCAAGAGCGGAAGGATATTTTACAATTCGGTATAAATTTTTGTAATAAGCTTAAAATAAGGACAAAGTTATTTACAAAAAAAAATTAATTTAAATAAAAAAACGTGGGGCGCCTAATATCAGTTGTAGTAATTTTTTTTTCGCTGGCTATTAAAAGTAGAGTCATTACGAAAACATAAGTCGGGAGCACCGCACGCATTTTTTGCATTAAAATTAATTTTTATATCATCAGAGACTTCCTTTCGTTTTTGACCAACATTTTTATATTATAGATTTTTTTTTATTTTTTAATTCTTATTGTTACAAAAACGGTTCTTTTAGTTTTTTAAATTTTAAATTATTTTCTAAATGTTTAGTTATGAAGTGACTGTATTGTCATCGGTTCTTGGTACGTATGCAAAATTTGAAATAATATGGACGTCTAGAAGTGAGTTATACATGCGACATACATACGCGTGAAGCTGACATAAAGTATGTTAAAAAGGGTAAAATCCCACATCTTATCCATAATGTCACACTCCGCAGATGGTGGCTTCTTCGAACGTGTTCCCGTCAACAAGCTGTATACTCAGAACAAGCAGTTACAGACTATAAGCGATCTGGTTGGCTCGGAGTTGGCCAGCAAATACATCACGAAACAGCAGTACTTGGCCAGGGGCCACTTGGCTGCCAAATCCGACTTCGTCTTGGCGAGCGAACAGCGCGCCACATTCCACTTCTTCAACTCAGCACCGCAGTTTCAGACCTTTAATGGCGGAAATTGGGACACTTTGGAGCAGGTTAGAATAGTTTGTCAATCACTGGCATATAATGATGGATTTCACTCTTCCAGTTTAAATTGCAAATTACTTACACTTGTGTGTAAATTGCAAATTACTTACCATTTTATGTTAATTGCAAATTATTTAAACCTGTGTGTAAACTATAAAGTACTTATATCTATGAGTAAATTGCGACTCACTTTCGCCTATATGTAAATTGCAAATTACCAACACTCGTGTGTAAATTGAAAATTATTTAAACCTGTGTGTAAACTATGAAGTACTTACACCTATGAGTAAATTGTAACTCACTTTCACCTATTTGTAAATTGCAAATTACTAACACTTGTGTGTAAATTGCGACTCACTTTCGCCTATATGTAAATTGCAAATTAGTAACACTTGTGTGTAAATTTAAAATTATTTAAACCTGTGTGTAAACTATGAAGTACTTACCTATGTGTATAATAATGGATTTCACTCCTCCAGTTTAAATTGCAAATTACTTACACTTGTGTGTAAATTTCAAATTACTTACAATTTTATGTTAATTGCAAATTACTTAAACCTGTGTGTAAACTATAAAATACTTATACCTATGAGTAAATTGCGACTCACTTTCACCTATTTGTAAATTGCAAAGTGCTTACGCCAAACTTATGAGACATTTCTAAGTATAACTTTTTCAAAATTTGGCCCTCTACGTCATATGGTCTCTAAGATAATGGCGACAAACGAACGGACAGGAATTAAGTTGATGTGACAGTTTTTTAGTTCAGTATCCAAAGGGTGTCAACAGGACCCTATTGCTAAGCCTGCTTCGTCCGTCTGTCTGTTTGCCCCACTTTTAAACAGAAATAGGTTTACACTTGAAATTTTCACGGAATACATGTTACTATGGCCTTTATAAGGATAAATAGCATACAAGATCGAGTCGAACTCGCACACGAAGTGTTCCGTACTACCACACAACATTAACAATAATTCTTTGGTACATAGCAGGATAGATGTCACAGCAAAAGGTGATATCTATCAAGCACGAGTAAAACTCACACTACGAAAGTTCCGTACACATTTAGATGCTTATAAATATTAAATAGCACGATTTAACTATTTACAAATATTAATTTTTACAAAGTAAATCGATTGCCTACTGAGTACCAAATTGATATTAATATCAAATATTTAGGTCTACTTGGAGCTATAAAAAATCAAGTTTCTAAGTCAACCCGAAAAAAAACCATAAAAATACGGCCATTTATACCGCACCACATCAAAAACCACGGCCATTTTAACACTCGCAAGCAAAACCCATAGGGTACTTCCCGCTGACCTGGAAATATGAAATTTGGCAAAAAGCAAGGTGTCACAGCAAAAGTGAAGGGAAAAATCGGAAAATCATTAATTTGTATTTATATCAAATAAAAAAACGAGTGTGCTTTAGACCACACGACTGAAGTAAAACTTCAAATTCACAAAATATGAACTTTAAAATGAATTTACAATTTTATTCACTTTAAACGTAGAATATTTAATGTGTTGAACAAAATAATAATTTATAAAATTGTTCAAGAACGAAATGAAATTACCAAATAATCAAAAAATCACCGTTCGCGTAACGCAAGCAAACTCACACACACACACGTATATATATATATATATATATATATATACATATATATATATATATACATATATATATATATATATATATATATACATATATATATATATATATATATATATATATATATATTTCATGCACTGGCTATGAGAGAGAAAGAGAAAGAAAATGTGCGCGCGCACTGCTCTCTCTTGCTCCTACAGTGTGATACAGACAATAGGCTTGCCTGTGTCTTAGATATACGAAACATAACGGGCTATGAGGGAAAGAGAGAAAGAAAATGTGTGCTCGCACCTCTCTCTCTTGTCCCTACAGTAATATATGAAACGTAACTCTCTCTCTTTCTGTCTTCACTAACTTATATATCTCTCTCAACTTCCGTTCGCCTCGCCCGATCACACTTTTCGTAACGCTCTCGTCACGCATTCACCAGTTTACTCCCCCAAGTCAAGCGTGCGAAAAGAAATTTTACTTCAATAAAATATTTTCTTTAAATATGCGCCTGTGAAATACATATATTTTTTAAATAATTAAAATTTTATAAATAGTTTAATAGGTTTATTATGTACATTTAAATGTTTATAAATACCTAAATGTATAAGGAACCCTCGTAGTGCGAGTTCCACTGGTACTTGACAGGTTTTTTAAGAAATTATATTTTTTCCTCGTAATGAAAACTTGCACCCTTTTTCACCTCCAGAATCTGAGGAAACGCATAGCCACGATGAACTACAACTGCACCATGTACACGGGAACGTTCGGCGTGACGCAGCTCCGCGACCGGAACGACGTTCTGCGTGACGTGTACCTCTACACGGACGACAACAACAACCATGCGATACCTGTACCCTTGTACTATTATAAGGTACGTACGTACGGCTTCGCTCGCGTGATTATAGTTACAAATTTACAAGGTGAAATTAAAACATGCAGCGCCATCTTGAATGATTAAATCTTTTTTGTCACTTTATGAAACAAATTATAATGAAAACAAAAATGTTTTCCTGCAAATTAGAGATTAAAGAATGTGATTCGTCTATCTACTAGCGACTATTGACTATCACCATATCCTAAGGTAGTTTTGAAGATCATAGGTTGTGACGGAACTAATGGTAATACTGGGTTGAAAAAGTAGAGTTATTTTCATGCTGAAAAAGCATCTTCAAAGGCCATTTCAATGGCTTATTTGTCACTGCGGCATTTGTTCCAGCATTTCGATGGACAAACTCAGTAGTTGATCCAGTGGATCTACTTCATTTTCAGGTCAATTTGACAAAACACTTAAAACTTGTGAAAATAGACCTATCATTGAATTTGAGCATATCTTTGTTTCTCTGCCTTATATTACAAGTAATTAATTAAGTACAGATCAGGAATATTTACAAGATATCTGTTTAGCTGTTGCCAGAGGGGAGGTTAGCCCAGATTTAGCGAAACGAAAACCAGGAAAAATGTCGCATGCCAGGTCGCTGACAATTGCTAACAAAGTTCTAGGCCTGTATGTTTCCACTGAGAAACCATCTAGTAAATTACGTTGGCTTGCTACTTTTATTTGCAAAGCCTATAGTCCAACATGGTTTCAGATCAAATGCAACAGCTCGTGTAAAGGTGGTCCTAGAAATTTATGGTTCATTATCTATCTGTGAACAGAAAACAATAAATGTAAAATTTCAAACAATAGCAGAAGCCAAGAATAAAAACAAAAATCCAATCTCAGTGTTTGGAGTAAAAATTCTTCAAAAAATGGAAAGAATTATAACTTCTATCGATTTTCGCTGAAGTAATGTTTTTTTAGTGACTTATCACGATGTTCTCTTGCTAAAATAAATTTTTTTTGGACCACTGTAAATGGGTCACACCGGTATAAGCATTCCTGTTCATCCAGTTTTGGTCTGGTAAAAAGGAACTGTATTCTTCTTATTGCTTTTAAAAAAAAAGTCTTGCTTGTTTCTTAACCCGAATGCATTTAGTTTGGTAATGGTATTGTCAACGATTAGTTATCTATTTTGTGTTTTAATCAGAACAGTAGAGCAAAATGTAACATAACAACTGTTGTAACAAATAAGCCATATACATTCTGAAACGTATTTGCAGATTTTCCTAATTTCTGCAATATCTTCATATATTGTTTTAATGTAGCTCTAATGGCTTAGTAGTTTAACTAAAAAGTGTACTTGGCAAACTTTAATTTCATTCAATTTAATCGTTATTGCTCACTATCCACACGTTCTAAAAAGGTAATGGTTTAATAGTTTAGCTCAAAAACGTACTCAAAACACTTCAATTACATTCACTTAAGTCGTTGTTACTCATTATCCATACGCTCTAAAAAGGTAATGGTTTAAAAACGTACTCAAAACACTTCAATGTCATTCACTCAATGTACTCAAAACACTTCACTCATCGTATTCAAAACACTTCAATTTCATACAAAAACGTACTCAAAACACTTCAATTTCATTCACTTAAGTCGTTGTTACTCATTCATTATCCACACGCTCTAAAAAGATAATGGTTTAATAGTTTAACTCAAAAATGTGCCCGGCACACTTCTAACTCATTAAACTGAATCGTTATTACTCATTATCCATACATTCTAAAAACATATTGGTTTAATTGTTTAACTCAAAACTGTACTCTACACACTTCAACTTTATTCACTTACATCATGATTGCTCATTATGAACACGTTTTAAAAGATAATGGTTTAATAGTTTAACTCAAAAACGTACTCAAAACACTTCAATTTCATTCACTTAAGTCGTTGTTACTCATTATGCACACGCTCTAAAAACATAATGGTTTAATAGTTTAACTCAAAGCTGTATTCTGCACACTTCAATTTCATTCACTTAAATCGTTATTGCTCATTATCAACATGCTCTAAAAATATCTTATATACCCCATTCTGGACATTATAAGCTGTGGACTCACGTTAACTGATTGAGTCGTTTTGACCCAAACATATGGATATGAACTGCCAACATGATTTACCAGAAACAGTACCCATTTTCTATGCCACGATCAGATAAATGTGTACCTTTGTGCATGCACTTTATATGTTGTATTGAAGGTTAGGAGAGATTTAAGTTCGTATTGAAGGTTAGGAGGATATGTTGTATGAAAGAAAGTCCCGTAGAATAAACCCCTGGAAAAGCCAAGCCAACTAAATCTGCACTGCGCTTCTAATAGTTATATCATCATCAAACGTAACAGTTGTTCGGATGACAATACCATAAAATATTCGACTAATTCGATGAAACGGAACCGGAAGTAAGGCACAGAACTCGATAACGGAACACCGTATTCTAACCGTTTCTGGCTACTAATTATTGTATAATCATAAGACTTGGCAGTTGTGTGTAGTTCTCAATAAACTGGTGCCATAAAACTGATTCAATGAAACAGAATCGAAAGCCAGATCAAAGAATTGAAACGTTCCAAGCTTATCGGAAAGACACCTTGCAATACTGATGCATTAGCAGAGCTGGAGACGATGTGCGCTCAATTGCCCACAAACACAGACCCAAGAAGAGACACCTCAACTTTATCAATTATGCTACTCTGCTAATTTAAATTCTGCAGAAGTTGTTTTTAATAAAGGTTTTATATTTGTAATGGAAAATAAGTTCAAAAAAATTCTCGCTTCTAGTATAAGACTAAAAAATGTAAAAATAAATAAAAAAATACGCTTTTAGAAATATTTCACTAAAAATAAAAAAATAAATGATTTTGCTTTTCAAATTAATATAATATTAATAATGAAAATGATTAAAATTTAGTTAGATTTTAAGAAAAAGCTCCTCACGTTTTTACAATCAAATATTCTACTCAATAACAACCATGGCTTAGTGCTTACAGAGTAGACAGACAAAACAGGTTCGATAATTGTTTTTTTTTAATTTTTAGTCCAATATTTATAAAAGCCAGTGTTTTTTATTTTGTATTTCATAAATTTATTGTTTTTAATATATGTTCTGTTTATAATAATTTCATTATCGATACATTGAAATTTCATTATGGATAAAAACAAAAACAGAAAAATAAAATATGTTTGTAAAAAAGGCTCTAATTAAAAAAATGTTTTGGTTATTTTCGTTTTATATTTTTGATAGAAATTAAAAAAACTCGTCACCGTATTGATTTCCCATTTTCCTCACAATCAGTGCAGATAGTTTTCATGGCAAACTAAAAAAACATTTCTCCTCATTTATTCGTTAATACATAACTCAATCTTGTGCAGGTGGCTTACGACCCCTCCAGACGTCTGGCGACGGCTTTCGTAGGCATCAACAACCCTTACTACACCCTGGCCGAGATACGCAAGTACTTGCAATTCTGTGACGACGTCTGCAGCACGAGCCAATTCCACTGGCTCAACTGGAAGTCAGACGACTTGGTCCAGGGCTACTCCTTCTGCTGCAATCTCCAGCAGTTCAGGAAAAAGGTGCCGCATTTGCCTTATTTTAAGGTGGATGGACTCCTGGTCTGAGAGGGTCTGGCTATGAAGGGGGCGAATATTTTTTTTTTATTATTTATTAAAACTATTCTGTCGATTTATAAAACTGTGCGTTTAGATGGTGGTCGTATTGCCATAAGTGCAATCTTTATCGGCCAGCCAGTACGTATTAAGTACTACGTATTAGTGCAATGGTATGTTGTTTATGATTACCAAAGACAAATTAGCATACGTCAAAGTAGACTAAATGGCTTATTGTCTATGCGAACAGGAAGTGAAACTTCTAAATGTATAATTATAATTTTAATTCGGGGTAATATTGTCCGATTAATAAGAAAATTAAGACAAATTTAGTAGAAAATAGAATAATATATTTTATGATCAATATTAAGGGGGGCAACGAAGAGTGGCGGAAATGATTTATTGCGTTTTCTAGGCTACTTTATCAATTTCAGGGTTAATTAAACATTTTTTTTAATTTAATCCTAAAATCAGCACAAATATTGTCATTTTATATTTCGATTAATATCGAAAAAAATATTTTTCTTGTGTATGAAACTATGTTTTTTAAATATAATATTCCGAATTTTGTTTTATTTTTCGCATTTATTCGGAATTTGTAAACTTGATTTTATGCAACTTTAGCAAATTTCGTCTCGACCGCGGACGCATATATAGACAGACAGACGAAAAATGAACAAGTGTTTTTTATTATAAATTAATGTGTTTTTTTTTAAAATTTGATCAAACGTTCATTAAAACCGAATTGAAAAGCAAGAGTTTTGTTTTACAAAAAAGGAAACTCCCGTTGCGTTGAACAAATAAAATATTTGGACGTGAATATTCTAAAAACCAATTATTTAATATTTATAAATGTGTTTATTTATTTAGAAAATTATTCGATATACAAAGGTATTAGCCTTGAAAACTATTAAATATATACTTAAAATGAATAAACTGTTTAAAATTGAAATGTGTTTTATTTGATAATGTTCCGTACACATTTCGGCACTTATTTCTATTAAATATTTACTAATACTAATTTTTCACAACATAATTATATTGTCTACTATATCTTCCATAGATATAAAAACATGATGCGTATTTAGAAAATCATGAGTTCTGGGAAAATTGTTATAATTTCCCCGCAATCCTTTAGTCACAAACACTGTTTTTCCAAAAATCATAAGATCTGGGAAAATTGTTATAATGACCCCGCAATCCTTTAGTCACAAACCCTGTTTTTCCAAAACTCATAAGATTAGGGAAAATTGTTATTATTTTCCCGTAGCCCTCCTGTTACAAACGCTGTTTTTCCAAAAATCATAAGATCTCGGAAAATTTTTATAATTCCCCCGCAATCCTTTAGTCACAAACCCTGTTTTACCAAAAATCATAAGATCCGGGAAAATTGTTATAATTTTCTCATAATCCTTTTTTCCACGATTTTACTTTTATTTCTTTGTGAAAAGAAATTTCTTTTATTCCTCATGATAAGCCCCCCAATGATGATAATATAATGACGTGATAAAATAAAACCAAAAAAAAATTGAGCTGTTTATTTGTTGCTCTTTATATAGCTCTTATATGAATATTTCCAAAATGTATTATCAGCCAAAGGAGGATGCCCAGTATGGAGTATGTGGCCTAGCTATGAACATCAATGAGTGATGTACCACATTTTAGAGTATGCATATAGATACCAAACTATGTGAGTCTTGGCTCAATAGAACACCTCAGGTCTTCGGTGAAGACAGAAATGTATATGATTTTAAGGTTATAATTAGTTGACAACTATTATTACGAGAAATATAAAAAGTAATATTGTTAACACAAGAGTTGGGTTGATCACAAGGCATACGACCTGTGACGAAGTGACGCACCGCGGAGACTCGGGTTCAATTCCCGGCTGTTCGCCGATAGGGGCTGGACGGGTGTTATGGTTGGCTGTAAGAGATTGCTCTTGTAGCAATAAGTCCGCCATATGTATCAGTTAAATACATTAAAGTGGATAAATAATTAAAATAAAAAACACTTAAGTGATTTTCAATGCTTTATTTCAAAAATTCCAATTAAAAAGGGGGTCTTTTTGAAGTTATACTTCTTTAGGCGCGTTATGAAAAAATGATGAGAGTGAAATTTTAAGATTCGTCACACAAAAGTTACAGTATGAAGTTGCAGCGGTTGCAGTCTCGAAACAAAAGCTATTGGCACCATCGTCGCCTCTGTTCACTGTTTTCATATTCATAGTATTTATCCACATGTTTCTAGTGTCTACATTCACACACGTGTTTTAGTTTCATATAAGTGCGATTTATATATGTGCTGATAAATTATATTCAGTAGTGATTTAAATTCAATATTTTGATTAATATATTTACTATTCGTAAATATTAGTGAAACAATTGTGTTTATAGACTTTTTCAAGTGCTCCAATATAATTGAGGTTATCTATCCGTATGTATTATTTAATGATGCCAAAGAAGTATAACTTCTCACGCGCGTACATAAGTACACGCACCCTTTTTTTATTTATTTAATTTCTAATTAAAAATGTTTAAGCAATATTGAAATGTCTGAATTTAATATTGGCGAGACTTTAATAAAACAAAAATTAAAATGTTTAATGGAATTAATTATATTAATTTGCCAATTTTTATTTTAATTATGTTTTATGTCAATGGTTCAGATTAAAAGTTAGCTAATTTTATACTTATTTAATATTTACAAATTTGCCTAATTTTCACATTAGCTTTAAGGTGTTTAATATTTACAAATTTGCCTAATTTTCACAATAGCTTTAAGGTGTATAATATTTACAAATTTGCCTAATTTTCACAATAGCTTTACAAATTTGCCTAATTAATATTTACAAATTTGCCTAATTTTCACAATAGCTTTAAGGTGTTTGTCATTTAACTAATTTATTTATTTACTATTGGCACACAAACAGTTTTGTCACAATTTTCACAACATTACTCGAGAAACATAATGTATACATCTATAATTTTCTTGTGACAACACCAAAATCAGCGAGCACAGCATGGTTAATTTAGTGTTACCATTACCATATAATGTTGTTACGAATAAGAAACATTTCAATTAATTTTAATAAACTCAATAAATACACAATAATGGAGTTGGAAATTTTAAATTAATTATAGTGAATTAAATCATCATCATCATATATATTAATACGCTAAGGTTAAGATGTTACTCTCCCTTTTTAGAAAAAACCTCACAACTAATCCACATAAATTATATATCATTTTATAGATAATTGCTTGCTCTACCGGCATCCACAACTAAAAAATTTATTATTGCTATTGTTTTTGCAAATTAATTAATTATTAAAATTATAAACACAAAACAGCAATGCTGCCATCTAACGGCTCAACGTCAATACGATTGACGGTCGGTAAAATGTTTGTTTAATTTCAAATCCACTCACGTATAAATAAAGTGGCGCTTTAGCTCAACGCTTTTGATACTTGCGCCTCTATATGTCAATTTTAGTAAAATATTTGTTTGATCTGTCATCTGAGCTTCATAATGGAATTAATAATGCGAAGACTTCGCACGGGTCACGCTAGTAACAATTAATAAGGGATTAATCAATAAAACATATAGACAAACAGACAAACCAATTGAAGTTAATAATAAGCGTTGAATTATTTTAAATATAAGCATAACACTACACTAAATTTTACTTTTTAACAAGCAGAAGTTACCTGTCACCGTCAATCTCAATAAGTTTATGTTTGAATGATGAAGTTGAGGACCTAAAGGAATCTACGGTTGAAGGAAGGTTATTCAGGGTACGGCTTATTCTATTTGCGGGTGCAAAAAATCCTAAATTCGTGAATAAATACGGAATAAAGTTACTTCAAGTTTATATTGAAATAGCTTCGTTTGATATCATTTTATCACCATATATATGTATATATATATATATATATATATATATATATATATATATATATATATATGTATAAATTATATATTTTATGATTTCTGATATTTCTTTAAAACATCTATTACGTTTATATTTAATACGAGGTAATATTCGATACTTTGATGTAAGTATTTTAATACTATCGATACTAGCTTCCGATACTGAATACTGACTACTAGTATCGATAATATATAATATATGATTGTCACTGACAAATTTCTGTTTTCAGATTATGGCAACCAAAAAAAAATTGGCGCCAGTATTTTAGGACAAACGTTTAATTTTGTAAAATAAAATATGAATTTGCAAGTGAGGCAGAAAACTTTAGTAAAATTACTTTAATTATGCAATAAATAACAATTATGCCCTAATTATGCTATAAAATATTTAATATATTTGGCGTTAATTTTGTAGAAATTCATTATTCACAATTAAATGAAACTACGTGATGTAGTATTATTTCTACTTTCTTTAAGTTCTTTACCACGACTTAGGTTTCGTTGTATTACAACATCATCAGGTGGGCTATTAGCCATCTGAAGATATTGTAATACAACGAAACCTAGGTCGTGGTAAAGAACTTAAAGAAAGTAGAAATATTTAGGTGGGCTGTTAGCAAAGATAATCTTTGCTAATAGCCCACCCGAAGTTATTGTAATACAACGAAACCTAGGTCGTGGTAAAGAACTTACAGAAAGTAGAAATAATCAGGTGGGCTGTTAGCAAAGATAATCTTTACTAATAGCCCACCTGAAGATATTGTAATACAACGAAACCTAGGGTAGTGGTAAAGAACTTACAGAAAGTAGAAATATTCAGGTGGGCTGTTAGCAAAGATAATCTTTGCTAATAGCCCACCCGAAGTTATTGTAATACAACGAAACCTAGGTCGTGGTAAAGAACTTACAGAAAGTAGAAATAATCAGGTGGGCTGTTAGCAAAGATAATCTTTACTAATAGCCCACCTGAAGATATTGTAATACAACGAAACCTATGGTAGTGGTAAAGAACTTACAGAAAGTAGAAATATTCAGGTGGGCTGTTAGCAAAGATAATCTTTGCTAATAGCCCACCCGAAGTTATTGTAATACAACGAAACCTAGGTCGTGGTAAAGAACTTACAGAAAGTAGAAATATTCAGGTGGGCTGTTAGCAAAGATAATCTTTGCTAATAGCCCACTTGAAGATATTATAATACAACGAAACCTAGGTCGTGGTAAAAAACTTAAAGAAACTAGAAATAATACTACATCACGTAGTTTCATTTAATTGTGTATGCTATAAAATGCAATAAATAAGATAATACCATCAAATTATGCATTTAGTAAAGAACAGGTAATAGCCGTTTATTGGGAACAGGAAAGAGGAGAGGGTTTTTGATTTTTATTCTTCTCCAAGAGTTCAGGTCAATAAATGTCAAATGTACTAAGAGAGTCGTGGCTAGCACAAAGTTAACATACGTGATCCGTGAACAAAAAATTAGCATTAGGAGTACCCCACACATTTCAGATAATAGATTATTCACTTCCTTATTTCTATGAACACAACAAGACTTTTTTTCTTGAAGCAGTGGATCTGTTTGTGTCCATCATATCAAATATTTAGTCATTTTTTCCACTCTACGAAAGCTCTAAAGGCAAATAAAAAAGTTTAAGTAGAGACCAAGAATAATTCTATATATTTTCCATCTGTGTTCATGCCTAAGTCCAACATGGAGATTCTCCTCACACACAGGTGAAATTAGCTGAAAAGCTGGCCAATATTGCTGAAAATGAAGTTGCTCCGACTAAAAAGCTTAGCAAGTAAAGCTTACCAAGTTACCTATATTATCAATGAGACATATGGCGCCACCTATTGGTGATCATTTGAATAATATAGTGATTGTATGAGTAATTGGCTACCGTTTTGAATATACTTCAAAATCCCTCGCTATATTGACCTATGCGCCATCGGTTTGGGCTCAGTGATGCGTCGGGGTTCAGCAGGTGAGACGGGTGGTACTAAGATACATGGGCGGTACTGTGGTACTAGGATACAGAGTGCGCCGTTACCGGCGCTGACCAAGGCTTACAGAACCTGCTCAAGGGATGCGTTGCCGGTTTTGGCGGGTCTTCTTCCGGCCGACATTACCTAGTCATGACCAAAGACAAAAAGTGTAAAGAAGTATTGTTTTCCTCTATTACAACTTTTTCGCTTTTTGGTTTACCTTTGGAACTTTCCTAGAGTGAAAAAAACACCTAAATATTTAATATGATAGACACAAATAGATCCACCGCCTCAAAAAAAAGTGTTTATGCCATAATGTGACGATAGAGACGGGTCAAAGACAATAGGGTATTTGACTATATTTTTTAATTTTTTGAATAGAATAAGTAATAACATTAAAAGCGGTTAAAATAAATGTATCGTACCTAGGACTTTTCATTACAAAGTTATAACGACTTAAAAACTGGCCAACTACGATTCGCGCGAAAACGCCCCATACAAAACACAACTGGCTTATGACGTCACTGGCTAGTAATTTATTATTAATTATATGGGAGTTTATTAAACAATTTTAGTATCTCGTTAAATATTGCGTTTAAGTTATATATTGCATATTATAATTTTCTCCGTGCAGTAGATTTCGCGTGATTGATGAACAAATTAACACACAAATGGACACACAAAAAAAAATCTAAAAACACGTTTTCGACTTCTGCTGTTAGTCTATACGTTAAATCAATCACTCTTTTTAAAATATTTTCCATGTACAGAATTCACTCTGTTACAGTTTTATTATAAGTATAGATTAGTTAAATCGAAAATAGTTAAATATTTTTTTTCTATGTACCAATAGTGAATCAAGTTTCTGTAGTAATTTAATATATTATATATATTTATATATACACACACACACATATATATATATATATATATATATACATATATATATATATATATATATATATATATATATATATATACGTAATTAAATTCGTCAAATCGATGAACTGTAGCCATGTAGAGGATGTGAAAAATTTACTAGGTAATAAATATATTTATGTAATAAAGAATATTATCAATACCTATCGTAAATTGCTTATTAAGATCACCATGTATCATTAAATGTTTCAACTTTATGTAACCAAATAAATAGGGTACAAACGTAGTCCTCCTACCTACTAAACGTAGTCCTCTATCCTATTCGTAATTAATAGATTTTTGTTTAACTCTTGATTTGTTTGTTAGCGGTTCGTGTCACCGACATGCTAATGTTAACAGTACACCTGTAGCTATGAGTATGACGTGTTGCGCTTGACCAGCATTATGTAGTGAAAGCATATATGAATTCTACTTATAATTAATAGATTTTTGTTTAACTCTTGATTTGATTTGAATTTGAATTTTTGAAGTGAACAAGCAAGTTCTTTAAGCATGTTTGTTAGCGGTTCGCGTCACCGACATGATAATGTTAACAGTATAACTGTAGCTATGAGATATGACGTGTTGCGCTTGACCAGCTTGATATATATATATATATATATATATATATATATATATACATACACATATATATACACATATATACTGCTCTGGCACCAGACTGGCGCACACGCAGCGGTCTGTGTACAAGTATACAGTACAGTAGTTTAAAACCAACGGTATAATAAGGTAAAGCTCTTTTAAATATTTTTTGTTTGCTCTCAATACCCTTTTATAATACTCTCTTTCAAAATACTCATTCTTAGTACAAACTCAAGTATTCCATAGACAATAGTGTTGTTGAAATATAGTTTTTTGTCGAATATAAGCGAAACAGTGTATATGTGTTTTCAAAATGAACGCACAGCTGGTGTTATAGATCCGAAGATCCTTAGCACCCGAAGAAACATTCGCTCCTGTTGATCCGAAAACCGCTGGCGATCCGAGAAACGCATCAACATCACGCTGTAGCAACTTGCAATTTACTATATCTCTAATAACATAAAAAATCTTCACGCCTACTGCAAGTAGCAGGCAGAGCGCAGTTTTGCGCTGCCGACCTCATTTATCAGGATAGTAAATAGTAAAGACCTGGGATTAAAACCCTGGTTCACTCCCAATCGCATAAAAGAAGACTCAGATACGGATTCGGAAAAGGCGGTTTAATAAGATATCACTATCACATAATAAGATATCATGACTCATTTCGACCTAAACACCAAGATCAATCTAATAGGAGACAAAGTGGATGAGGCACGCGAGGTTCATGACCTTCGAACACCTAAACCGAAGTCCTTGTTGCTGTTTGAGAGTCAACAATTTCAAATTGAATTTACCTTACGAGACACTGACCACAAAAAAGTCAAATTTGACCAAAATCCATCTAGTAAAATTTGCGTGATATCCATACAAATTAATATACAAGCAGGCAGACGAGCTATTCTAAAAAGAGCTTTTTAAGCTTCTATTATCATTCTATACGCTAAATCAATAAGTTTTTTTAATATTTTCAATGTACAGAATTCACTATTACAATTTTATTATAATTAAAGATGACAAATAAAATAAAACCATATTATATTAGTAACATAAAAAAGGTTTACAATACCTGAACTGCCATTTTGCTTAGTTTACAAACATTTTATTTCGGAATGGATTAGAGTATAAATAAATATGGAACACTCGTAGTGTGAGTTCTGCTCGTATTAAACAGTTTATTTTTTACTTTTTTTTTATATTCAGGTTGCCTGTTTCGTATCAACGAAGACTTCGGCCAGCCCCAGCCCGTATATCTGTTGGGTAAAGAGCTGTTGAAGCCCACCACGGCGGGCTTCGTCTCCATGAGGACTGGTGAGGAGTTGACCCTTTCGTGCGGCGGCGGCGGGAGGGTTCTATCGCACGCGCACATACTTGGTAACAACGTCAGCGAGGCTGTAAGTACTTTTGTTTGTATGCTTATTATTGTTTTAGCGCGTCTAAAAATGTTTCGTTTTTCCAAAATTCAAACAAAGAAAAGGATTTCGTTTTTAGGGTTCCGTACCTCAAAAAGGGAAACTTTATAGGATTATTTCGTTGTCCATCTGTCGGTCTGTCGAGATTCTTTTTTCAGGAACACGTGGAGGTATCAAGTTGAAATTAGTATGAAATACTTAGGTCTACGATCCCTTGGAGTCAAGCTTCTAAGCCAACGCAAACAAAAAGAGCCCTAAAAATACGGTGATGCCGCATATTTTGACACTAGCAAAAAATCAAAACCTATAGAACACATCCCTTTGACCTAGAACCATGAAATTGGGCAGAAAGCAAGGTTTCACAGCACAAGTACAAAAAAAATCGTTGATTTGTGGTTATATCACATAAAAACAATATTTTTTTTAAATGTGCGCCTGTGAAAGATATGGTAGGCAATATATTTTCATTCTAAAAATTAAAATTTTGTAAATAGTTTAATAAGAATATTATTTACAACTAATTATTTAAAAATGCCTAATTGTGTACAGAACCTTCATAGTGCTAGCTCCACTCGTGCTTGAACGATCTCTCCTTGAAAGAGTCCCGACCGTGTGTGATGCATACGGTCGTTAAAAACGTATTTTTGTTTCTCATTAGCTGTCAGTCGAGTCGAATCATTCATTGATTCAGATCTTATGATTTTTGGGAAAACAGGGTTTGTGACTAAAGGATTGCGGGAAAATTATAACAATTTTCCCAGATCTTATGATTTTTGGAAAAGCAGGGTTTGTGACTATAGAATTGCAGGAAAGTTATAACAGTTTTTGCTAGATCTTATGATTTTTGGAAAAACAGGGTTTGTGACTATAGAATTGCAGGAAAATTATAACAGTTTTCACAGCTATTATGATTTTCTAAATCGTGTGGTGTATCATTTCAAAGGGGTTTATCGTGAGCAATAAAAAAAAATTGTTTTCTCACTAAGGACATTACTTTTGTTTATTTCCGAAAATATTGAAACAAAAATTGTGGAAAAACAGGGTTTGTGACTAAAGGATTGCGGGAAAATTATAACAATTTTCCCAGAACTCATGATTTTCTAAATACGCATCACGTTTTTATGTCTATGAAAGTTATAGTAGGAAATATAATTATGTTGTGAAAAATTAGTATTAGTAAATATTTAATAGTAATAAGTGCTGAAATGTGTATGGAACACTCGTAGAGCGAGTTCCACTTGTGCTTGACAGGTTCCATTACTTTATACGATGGATGGAGGGGGAGGGGGGGGGAGAGGCAAAGGAAGAGGTAGCATTTAATTTAGAAGCTAGAAGGGTTGGATCTGCTGAGACCTTTGAAAGACTTTTTCAGCAGACTTTTATTCCAACTTTTCTGTTACGGAATCATGAAAGTGAAAAATTAATTCAAATACATAAAACATATAATGTGTGCTGTTGAGAAATTAGTCGAAGTATATAAGTAGCCCACAAAACACACCGTCTTGTAACTGTGAAACTTTCGAACGTTTAAATGGAAGAGGTAAAGGAACTTTCATCGGTCGAGTTCAGAATCGTATTCGACCGTCGTCTATTTTATATTATTAAATAAAACACATTTCAATTTTAAAGAGTTTATTCATTTTAAGTATATATTTAATAGTTTTCAAGGCTAATACCTTTGTATATAGAATAATTTACTAAATAAATAAACACATTTATAAATATTAAATAACTGGTTTTTAGAATATTCACGTCCAAATATTTTGTTTGTTCATCGCAACGGGAGTTTCTTTTTTTGTAAAACAAAAGTCTTGCCCTGCAATTCAGTTGTAATGAACGGTTGATCAAATTAAAAAAAAAAACACATTTATTTATAATAAATCACACTCGGTCATTTTTCGTCTGTCCGTCTATATATGCGTCCGCGGTCGAGACGAAATTTGCTAAAGTTGTATAAAATCAAGTTTACAAATTCCGAATAAATGCGAAAAATGAAACAAAATTCGGAATATTATATTTAAAAAACATAGATTTACACACAAGAAAAATAGTTTTTTTTTAAATATAAATTAACAATATTTGTGCTGATTTTAGGATTAAATTTAAAAAAAAATGTTTAATTAACCCTGAAATTGATAAAGAGCCTAAAACGCAATAAAACATTTCCCCCACTCTCCGTTGCCCCCCTTAATATTGATTAAAATAAAATATTTTATTCTATTTTCTACCAAATTTCTCTTCATTTTCTTATTAATCGGACAATGTTACCCCGAATTAAAATTATAATTATAAATTTAGAAGTTTCAGTTCTTGTTCGCATAGACAATAAACTATTTTGTCTACTTTGACGTTTCCTAATTTGTCTTTGGTAATCATTAACAACATACCATTGCACTAATACCTAGTACTTACTACGTGCTGGCTAGTCGATAAAGATTGCACTTATGGCAATACGACCACCATCTAAATACACAGTTTAATAAATCGACAGAACAGTTTTAATAAATAAAATTTTAAAAAAAATTCGCCCACTTCATAGCCACACCCTCTCAAACCAGGAGTCCGTCCACCTTAAAGTAAGGCAGATGCGGCACTTTTTGTCTGAACTGCTGGAGAGTGCAGCAGAAAGAGTAGCCCTGGACCACGTCGTCTGGCTTCCAGTTGAGCCAGTGGAATTGGCTCGTGCTGCAGACGTCGTGACAGAATTGTAAGTATTTTCGTATCTCGGCCAGGGTGTAGTAAGGGTTGTTGACGCCTACGAAAGCCGTCGCCAGACGTCTGGAGGAGTCGTAAGCCACCTGGAAAAGATTGAGTTATGTATTAATGAACTATCTGCACTGATTGTGACCAAAATGGGAAATCAATACGGTGACGTTTTTCTTTTAATTTCTATCAAAAATATAAGACGAAAATAACCAATAAAATTTTTTAATTAGAGCCTTTTTTACAAACATGTAATTTATTTTTCTATTTCTGTTTTTTATCTATAATGATATTTCAATGTATCGATAATGAAATTATTATAAACAGAACCTATATTAAAAAAACTTAATAAATTTATGATATAAAAAATAAAAAAAACACTCGCTTTTATAAATATTGGACTAAAAATAAAAAAAAACAATTATCGAACCTGTTTTGTCTGTCTACTCTGTAAGCACTAAGCCATGTTTGTTATTGAGGATAATATTTGATTGTAAAAACCTGAGATGCTTTTTCTTAAAATCTAAGTAAATTTTAAGCATTTTCATTATTAATATTATACTAGCGTGACCCGTGCGAAGTCTTCGCATTATTTATTCCATTATGAAGCTCAGATGACAGATCAAACAAATATTTTACTAAAATTGATAAATATAGAGGCGCAAGTATCAAAAGCATTGAGCTAAAGCGCCACTTTATTTATACGTGAGTGGATTTGAAATTAAATAAAAATTTTACCGACCGTCAATCATATTGACGTCGAGCCGTTAGATGGCAGCATTGCTGTTTTGTGTATATAATTTTAATAATTAATTAATTTGCAAAAACAATAGCAATAATAATGTTTTCAGTTGTGGATGCCGGTAGAGCAAGCAATTATCTATAAAATGATATATAATTTATGTGGATTAGTTGTGAGGTTTTTTCTAAAAAGGGAGTGTAACATCTTAACCTTAGCGTATTAATATATATGATGATATGATGATGATGATTAATTTAAAAAGCAAAATCATTTATTTTTTGCTTTTTATTGAAATATTTATAAAGGCGTATTTCTTTATTTATTTTTACATTTTTTAGTCTTATACTAGAAGCGAGAATTTTTTTGAACTTATTTTCTATTACAAATATAAAACCTTTATTAAAAAAAACTTCTGCAGAATTTAAATTAGCAGATAGCATAATTGATCAAGTTGAGGTGTCTCTTCTTGGGTCTGTATTTGTGGGCGATTGAGCGCACATCGTCTCCAACTCTGCTAATGCATCAGTATTGCAAGGTGTCTTTCCGATAAGCTTGAAAAGTTTCAATTCTTTGATCTAATTTTCGATTCAGTTTTATGGTACCATTTTATTGTAGTGTCATCAGAACTACAACTGCCAAGTCTCATGATTATACAATAATTAGAAGCCAGAAACGGTTAGAATACGTTGTTCCGTTATCGAGTTCTGTGTCTTACTTCCGTTACATTGAATTAGACGATTATTTTATGGTATTGTCATCCGAACTACTGTTACGTTTGATGATGATATAACTATTAGAAGCGCAGTGCAGATTTAGTTGACTTGGCTTTTCCAGGGGTTTATTCTATGGGACTTCCTTCCATACAACATATCCTCCTAACCTTCAATACAAACTTAAATCTCTCCTAACCTTCAATACAACATATAAAGTACACAAAGGTGCCCATTTATCTGATTGTGGCACAGAAAATGGGTACTTTTTCTGGTAAATCATGTTGGCAGTTCATATCCATATATTTGGGTCAAAACGACTCAACCAATTGACGTGAGTCCACAGCTTATAATGTCCAGAATGGGATATATAATATATTTTTAGAGTGTGTGGATAATGAGCAATCGTGATTTAAGTGAATAAAGTTGAAGTGTGCAGAATAGAGCTTTGAGTTAAACTATTAAACCATTATCTTTTTAGAGCGTGTGAATAATAAGCAATCATGTTTTAAGTGAATAAAGTTGAAGTGTGTAGAGTACAGCTTTGAGTTAAACTATTAAACCATTATGTTTTAGAGCGTGTGAATAATAAGCAATCATGTTTTAAGTGAATAAAGTTGAAGTGTGTAGAGTACAGCTTTGAGTTAAACTATTAAACCATTATGTTTTTAGAGCGTATGAATAATGAGCAATCGTGATTTAAGTGAATAAAGTTGAAGTGTGCAGAATAGAGCTTTGAGTTAAACTATTAAACCATTATCTTTTTAGAGCGTGTGAATAATAAGCAATCATGTTTTAAGTGAATAAAGTTGAAGTGTGTAGAGTACAGCTTTGAGTTAAACTATTAAACCATTATGTTTTAGAGCGTGTGAATAATAAGCAATCATGTTTTAAGTGAATAAAGTTGAAGTGTGTAGAGTACAGCTTTGAGTTAAACTATTAAACCGTTATGTTTTTAGAGCGTGTGAATAATAAGCAATCATGTTTTAAGTGAATAAAGTTGAAGTATGTAGAGTACAGCTTTGAGTTAAACTATTAAACCATTATGTTTTTAGAGCGTGTGAATAATAAGCAATCATGTTTTAAGTGAATAAAGTTGAAGTATGTAGAGTACAGCTTTGAGTTAAACTATTAAACCATTATGTTTTTAGAGCGTGTGAATAATAAGCAATCATGTTTTAAGTGAATAAAGTTGAAGTGTGTAGAGTACAGTTTTGAGTTAAACTATTAAACCATTATGTTTTTAGAGCGTGTAGATACTGAGCAATAACGATTATATTGAATGAAGTCAAAGTGTGCCGGGTACATTTTTGAGTTAAACTATTAAACCATTAGTGCTACATTAAAACAATATATATTGCAGAAATTAGGAATTTCTACAAATATATTTCAGAATGTTTATGGCTTATTACTATGAATTATTTGTTACAACAGTTGTTATGTTACATTTTGCTCTATAATTCTGACTAAATCACAAAATAAACAACTAATCGTCGGGAATACCATTACCAAACTAAATGCAAGTGGGTTAAGCAACAAGCAAGACTATTTAAAAAAAAAATGCGAAGAATGCAGTTCCTTTTTACCAGACCAAAACTGGACGAACAGGAATGCTTATGACTTTGTGACCCATTTACATTGCTCCAAAATTTTTTTTTAGGCAGAGAACATCGTGATAAGTATTTAACAAAAAAAACATTACTTTCGCAAAAGTCAATAGTTTAGAAGTTTTAATTGTCTTAGTAGTTTTTTGCATTTTTTTAAAAATTTTTACTCCAGTCACACAAATCATTTTTATTCGAAAACTATTCTACTAAATTACATGAAATTTGGTATGGAAGTAGTCATGAGATTAGTCATGTGGCACACGTGTAATGAGATTGTTTTTTGTTTTTATTCTTAGCTTCTGCTATTGTTTGAAACTTTATATTTATTTTTTTCCATTCTCAAAAAATACATTTAAAAAAATCACTGTTTCAAAAACTGTGTAACCATAGATTTGCTTATGATCTTCAAAACTACCTTAGGATATGGTGATAGTAGTCGTTAGTAGACAGGTGATATTCGGTAGCAGACAGATGAACCACTTTCTATAATCTCTAATTTGCAGGAAAACATTTTTGTTTTCATTATAATTTGTTTCCTAAAGTGACAAAGAAAGACTTAGTGTTTAATTTCCCTTAATCATTCAAGATGGCGCTGCATGTTTTAATTTCACCTTGTAAATTTGTAACTATAATCACGCGAGCGAAGCCGTACGTACGTACCTTATAATAGTACAAGGGTACTGGTATCTCGTGGTTGTTGTTGACGTCCGTGTAGAGGTACACGTCACGCAGAACGTCGTTCCGGTCGCGGAGCTGCGTCACGCCGAACGTTCCCGTGTACATGGTGCAGTTATAGTTCATCGTGGCTATGCGTTTCCTCAGATTCTGGAGGTGAAAAAAGGTGCAAGTTTTCATTACGAGGAAAAAATATAATTTCTTAAAAAACCTGTCAAGTACCAGTGGAACTCGCACTACGAGGGTTCCTTACACATTTAGGTATTTATAAATATTCAGTGATACATAATAAACCTATTGAACTATTTACAAAATTTTAATTGTTTAAAACGATAAATATATTGTCTTCTTTGTCTTTCACAGGCGCATATTTGAGGAAAATATTTTTTTGAAGTAAAACTTCTTTACGCACGCTTGACTTGGGGAGTAAGCTGGTGAATGCGTGACGAGAGCGTTACGAAAAGTGTGATCGGGCGAGACGAACGGAAGTCGAGAGTGAGATATAAGTTAGTGAAGACAGAAAGAGAGAGAGTTACATTTCGTATATTACTGTAGGGACAAGAGAGAGAGGTGCGAGCACACATTTTCTTTCTCTCTTTCTCTCATAGCCAGTTATGATTCGTATATCTAAAACACAGGCAAGCCTATTGTCTGTATCACACTGTGGGAGCAAGAGAGAGCAGTGCGCGCGCACATTTTCTTTCTCTTTTCCTCATAGCTAGTGCATGAAATATATATTTATATATATATATATATATATATATATATATATATATATATATATATATATATATATATATATATATATATGTATATATATATATATATATATATGTATATATTTATCTGCGAGTTTGCTAGCGTTACGCGAACGGTTATTTTTTGATTATTTTGTAATTTCATTTCGTTCTTGAAAAATTTTATAAATTATTATTTTGTTCAATACATTAAATAATCTACGTTTAAAGTGAATAAAATTGTAAATTCATTTTAAAGTTCATATTTTGTGAATTTGAAGTTTTACTTCAGTCATGTGGTCTAAAGCACACTCGTTTTTTTATGTGATATAAATACAAACTAATGATTTTCCGATTTTTCCCTTCACTTGCGCTGTGACACCTTGCTTTTTGCCAAATTTCATATTTCCAGGTCAGTGGGAGGTACCCTATAGGTTTTACTTTACTTGCGAGTGTTAAAATGGCCGTGGTTTTTGGTGGGTGCGGTATAAATGGCCGTATTTTTATGGTTTTTTCTTCCCGTTGACTTGGTAGCTTGATATTTTATAGCTCCACTTTGGAGCTCCACCTTAGACCTAAATTGATATTAATATCAAATATTTAGGATATTTGATATTAATATCAATTTGATACTCAGTAGGCAATCGATTTACTTTGTAAAAATTAATATTTGTAAATAATCGTGCCCTTTAATATTTATAAGCGTCTAAATGTGTACGGAACTCTCGTAGTGTGAGTTTTACTCGTGCTTGATAGATTTTATTACGAATCGCGTTTTGCTATGGCATCTATCCTGCTATGTACCAAAGAATTATTGTTAATGTTGTGCAGTGGTGCGGAACACTTCTTGTGCGAGTTCGACTCGATCTTGTACGCTCTTTGCCCTGATAGAGGCCATGTAGCACGCATTTCGTGAAAATTTCAAGTCTACCTATTACTGTTTAAAAGTATGACAGACAGATAGACAGACGAAGCAGGCTTAGAAATAAGGTCCTGTTGACACCCTTTGGATACTGAACTTAAAAAACTGGACGCTTGTCACATCAACATAATGCATGTCCGTTCGTTTGTCGCCATTATCTTAGCGACCATATGACGTAGAGGGCTAAATTTTGAAAAAAAATATACTTAGAAACGTCCAAAAACTTTGGTGTAAGCACTTTGCAATTAACATATAGGTGAAAGTGAGTCGCAATTTACACATAGGTGTAAATACTTTATAGTTTACAGACAGGTTTAAGTAATTTGCAATTAACATACAATTGTAAGTAATTTGAAATTTACACACAAGTATAAGTAATTTGCAATTTAAATTGGAGGAGGGAAATGCATCATTATATGCCAGTGATTGACATAAACTATTCTAACCTGCTCCAGAGTGTCCCAATTTCCGCCATTAAAGGTCTGAAACTGCGGTGCTGAATTGAAGAAGTAGAACGTGGCGCGCTGGTCGCTCGCGAAGACGAAGTCGGATTTGGCAGCCAAGTGGCCCCTGGACAAGTACTGCTGCTTCGTGATGTATTTGCTGGCTAACTCCGAGCCAACCAGATCGCTTATAGTCTGTAACTGCTTGTTCTGAGTATACAGCTTGTTGACGGGAACACGTTCGAAGAAGCCACCATCTGCGGAGTGCGACATTATGGATAGGATGTGGGATTTTACCCTTTTTAACATACTTTATGTTAGCTTCACCCGTATGTATATCGCATGTATAACTCACTTCTAGACGTCCTAATTATTTCAAATTTTGCATACGTACCAAGAACCGATGACAATACAGTCACTTCATAACTAAACATTTAGAAAATAAATTAAAATTTAAAAAACTAAAAAATCCCGTCTTTGTAACAATAAGAACTAAAAAATAATCTATAATATAATATAAAAATGTTGGTCAAAAACGAAAGGAAGTCTCTGATGATATAAAAATTAATTTTAATGTAAAAAATGCGTGCGGTGCTCCCGACTTACGTTTTCGTAATGATTCTACTTTTAATAGCCAGCGATAAAAAATCGCTACAACTGATATTAGGCACCCCATGTTTTTTTATTTAAATTTAATTTTTTTTTGTAAGTAACTTTGTTCTTATTTTAAGCTTATTAAAAAAAAGTTACCCCGAGTTGTGAGACATCCTTCCGCTCTTGACCAAAATTTTTATATTTAAAGATTATTTTTTATTTTTTAGTTCTTATTGCTAAAAAACCGTGTTATTTAGTTTTTTAAACTTCAATTTTATTTTCTTGTGTACGTTCATTTGTTATAAGTCGTGATTTTTACAGTTATTTATTTATGTGTATGACACTATGTAAGTGTATACGTCGGATAAAATATTTTATTAAAAACAGGAATGAAAAAAAAATTGTGTAGGATATCATTACAAAGGTTTTTTTATATCATTTTGTAGGGTATTATTACAAAGTTTTTTTTTCACACCATTGTGTAAGGTATCATTACAAAGGTTTTTTTTACACCATTGTGTTGTTTATCATTAGGAAGGTTTTTTCACATAACTGTGTAGAGAGGGTATCATTACAAATATTTTTTCACACTACAGTATTGGGTATCATTACATGGGTTTATTTTCACACCATTGCGTAGGGTATCATTACAAAGTTTTTTATCACACTGTTGTGTAGGGTATCATTACAAAGATTTTTCACTCTATTATGTAGGGTATCATTACAAAGGTTTTTCTCACACTATTATGTAGGGTGTCATTACAATGATTTTTTCACACTATTGTGTACGGTATCATTACAAAGGTTTTTTTCACACTATTGTGTAGGGTATCATTACAAAGGTTTTTTCACACTATTGTGTATGGTATCATTATAAAGGTTTTTTACACTATTGTGTAGGGTATCATTACAAAGTTTTTTTTCACACCATTATGGAAGGTATCATTACAAAGGATTTTTTCTCACCATTGTGTAGTTTATCATTAGACAGGTTTTTTTACATCATCGTGTAGGGAGGGTATCATTACAAAGGTTTTTTTCACACCATGGTGTTGGGTATCATTGCATAGGTTTTTTTCACACTATTGTGTAGGGTATCATTACGAAGGTTTTTTCACACTATTGCGTAGGGTATCATTACTAAGGTTTTTTTACACTATTGTGTAGGGTATCATTACAAAGGTTTTTTCACACTATTGTGTAGGATATCATTACAAAGGTTTTTTCACACTATTATGTAGGGTATCATTACAAAGGTTTTTTCACTATTGTGTAGGGTATAATTTCAAAGGTTTTTTCACACTATTATGTAGGGTATCATTACTAAGGTTTTTTCACACTATTGTGTAGGGTATCATTACAAAGGTTTTTTCACATTATTGTGTAGGGTATAATTACAAAGGTTTTTTCACTATTATGTAGGGTATAATTTCAAAGGTTTTTTCACACTATTGTGTAGGGTATCATTACAAAGGTTTTTTCACTATTGTGTAGGGTATAATTTCAAAGGTTTTTTCACACTATTGTGTAGGGTATCATTACAAAGGTTTTTTTACTATTGTGTAGGGTATCATTACAAAAGTTTTTTCACACTATTGTGCAGGATATCATTACAAAGGTTTTTTCACACTATTGTGTAGGGTATCATTACAAAGGTTTTTTCACACTATTGTGTAGGGTATCATTACAAAAGTTTTTTCACACTATTGTGTAAGGTATCATTACAAAGGTTTTTTCACTATTGTGTAGGGTATCATTACAAAGGTTTTTTCACTATTGTGTAGGGTATAATTTCAAAGGTTTTTTCACACTATTGTGTAGGGTATCATTACAAAGGTTTTTTTACTATTGTGTAGGGTATCATTACAAAAGTTTTTTCACACTATTGTGCAGGATATCATTACAAAGGTTTTTTCACACTATTGTGTAGGGTATCATTACAAAGGTTTTTTCACACTATTGTGTAGGGTATCATTACAAAAGTTTTTTCACACTATTGTGTAAGGTATCATTTCAAAGGTTTTTTCACTATTGTGTAGGGTATCATTACAAAGGTTTTTTCACACTATTGTGTAGGGTATAATTACAAAGGTTTTTTCACATTATTGTGTAGGGTATCATTACAAAGGTTTTTTCACATTATTGTGTAGGGTATAATTACAAAGGTTTTTTCACATTATTGTGTAGGGTATCATTACAAAGGTTTTTTCACACTATTGTGTAGGGTATCATTACAAAGGTTTTTTCACATTATTGTGTAGGGTATAATTACAAAGGTTTTTTCACTATTGTGTAGGGTATAATTTCAAAGGTTTTTTCACACTATTGTGTAGGGTATCATTACAAAGGTTTTTTCACTATTGTGTAGGGTATAATTTCAAAGGTTTTTTCACACTATTGTGTAGGGTATCATTACAAAGGTTTTTTTACTATTGTGTAGGGTATCATTACAAAAGTTTTTTCACACTATTGTGCAGGATATCATTACAAAGGTTTTTTCACACTATTGTGTAGGGTATCATTACAAAGGTTTTTTCACACTATTGTGTAGGGTATCATTACAAAAGTTTTTTCACACTATTGTGTAAGGTATCATTACAAAGGTTTTTTCACTATTGTGTAGGGTATCATTACAAAGGTTTTTTCACTATTGTGTGGGGTATAATTTCAAAGGTTTTTTCACACTATTGTGTAGGGTATCATTACAAAGGTTTTTTTACTATTGTGTAGGGTATCATTACAAAAGTTTTTTCACACTATTGTGCAGGATATCATTACAAAGGTTTTTTCACACTATTGTGTAGGGTATCATTACAAAGGTTTTTTCACACTATTGTGTAGGGTATCATTACAAAAGTTTTTTCACACTATTGTGTAAGGTATCATTTCAAAGGTTTTTTCACTATTGTGTAGGGTATCATTACAAAGGTTTTTTCACACTATTGTGTAGGGTATAATTACAAAGGTTTTTTCACTATTGTGTAGGGTATAATTTCAAAGGGTTTTGAAAACGAATTAGAACTAAAAATGTTGAAATCCCATTTGCCATTTTCCATTTGTTAGCTCCGTTTTCGAAATATTAAACTACTTCTGCTTTCATACAGGGCTGTGTAAAAACCTGAAAAAAATGCGAAAATAATTTTTGATGAGTATTTTCATACGGAATTAATTCGATTAATTCCATTTCATTAATTTTGAAATTATCGAAAAAACCCTCAATTGCGCGGGTATAAATTACTGGATCACATTACCAGGTCCAACTGTCCGGGTTTGAGAACTCTTAATTAGACTTTATTTTTTTACGTACTTTAATATATCTAATTGATACATATGGTGGACTTATTGCTACGCGAGCGATCTCCTACAGTTAACCAGAACACCAGTCCAACTTCGCTCGACGAGCGGCCGGAAATCGAACGCAGGTCTCCGTGCGCAATGACATCAAAGGCCTTATGGCTTGTGATCAACCCAACACGTCACAGCCACGATTTTATGAGTGGACTACAAAGCCACAGTATTACTTTAAAATAATTATCAAATTATCAGTTTCACTAGGGAGATATGATCCCTTTGAAACAAGTAACATTCGCTCTTGAAGATATCTTTAAACGATTAAATTGGCATCAAAATGCAAAGACGTCCACAAATCTGGGGAAGTATTGTCCACCTTGTGTTCCACCTACGTCCCTGTCGTTTTTCCCCAACAGCACAGAAGATACATTGGTCAAGTTTCATGCCCTGAAATGCACATCTGGAAATGGATCTAAACATCAACACGTTGATGGCCAAAATCAAAATCGATATTTCTAAGGCACTCGATAACCAACTAGCAGTTGAAGTGATGCAGGGATATATTTATGTTGGGTATGAAATTATGCTGAGTAACCAAAAGCGAACGGCAAAGGTTGAGAGATACATTTCTCAGGTCTTCTTTTGGTGTCAACAACGAAATTTTGCCCGAAAATTTGTCCAAGCGATAAACACAAGACTATTTGAACAGCTTGATCTATCAGTTTGCACTTATAGAGTTGAGAACAAGGCCCTGACCGCAATACCGGAAGAGAAGTTCCGGGTCACCCAAAGGGCTATGGTAAGAACAAGGCTTGAATAGTCCTACGCGACCGTAAGCATAATTTCTGGATACACTCAAAGAGAAAATCAAGGATCTGTTTATCGTCATATCCGAGGGCAGATGGAAATGGGTGGGCCATGTTTCTCTTACACACGAAGTAAATGGACCAGGAAACTATTCAACTGGAAGGGTTGCGACGTTTAATTATAGTTTTCACAGCTGTAACGAAAATTAGACACGTCGGGATGTAAAATTTTAATAAATTTCCTAATAAAATAAATTGCTGTATCTGTTGTATACAGAGTTTTTGACAAATTTCATGCTCCCTCTGTAAAACTGGACAAAGTTGGCGGCGCTAGCCCTACTTTTAGCCGAGTTATTGAAGTTTGAAATTACTTCCACAAAAACTGTCGCCATTTAGGCGCGATTGTCTCTCCACAACCGGCATCGATGTTAAATACATTTTCATCCAAATTATTAGTATTACCCACGTGCAAAAGTTGGCCGCCTCACTTTGCCCATGATCTCCGCGTTGGTGGCGTCTTGATGATAAGTCACGTACAGCGCTTCCATACGTCCCTCGTCGAAGCAGGACTCGTACGTTGTCAAGAAGCGACCACCGACGCGATAACCTGCCCGAATAACGGACTGGCCTTTGTAGCAGCGTCGCCCTGTTAGCTCGGCGCTGAACTCAGGGTTGTTGGAGCAAACGAGCTCAGCCAGACTCACTAGACCGCGCAACCACCCGGCACCGCGTACCTTGTTGCCCGACACGCAGATCACCGTCTGGGGGGAAGGTTAATATTATTTAAGGCCAATCTCGTATAAGGCCAATTTTATATAAGGCCATTGGCATCTACAACTGATATAACTTAAATAGTGGTTTATTAAGCTACAAAAGGAGGCAGATGGGGGAAAAGTGCAGTTCATCAAAATTAATTTTTTACTGTTTTTTCTTTATTTAATCGAAAAATAAACTTATATTAAACCTTATTTTGGATATTTTAAAAGGTCGCTTACAGTTTATTTTATAAGGAATTGGTATTACAAAGTATTTACTGTAGAAATTATGTTTTTTTTTCAAAGAAATATTTTACATAATTTTTGTTATTCTGTTTGCATTATTTGTCACTATATCTCCTAAATGCTTAATATACAAATACCAATTATTTAATAATTTTTTTCGTAATGGGTGGTTACAATTTTGAACCCTCAAAAGTAGCAATTTAAAATCTTACCGGTCAAGAAGCACACTGGTCATCGGAAGTGGAAAAATCGGTTAATTATAAATTTTCAAAATATCGGGGGAAAATGCCACCATAAATATTTAAAACTATAATTATGTTATAATACATATATATTATTTTTTATAATAATCTATAATTATATTATAAAAATATTTAAATTTAAAGATTTTCCTGGAGGCAAACAATGTAAAATGTGATATAACATAAATACATACGTGCCAATACCAGGAACATTTTGCCAATTTTCTTTGATACATACTAAAGAATATCCTTTAAAAACGACATATTTAAAAACAATTCTGCAACTGATATTTATTTATTATAGAAAAATAATTTTGAAAAAAAAATGCTCCCCAGAAATACGTTGAAATTTGTATTTTAATTGCATATTTTTCACTATATTTACAATGAATTTATCGTTAGACATTAAACACTTGACACACGTAAAGAAATAAAAACAAATTAATAAAATAAAATAATTTTAAATTACGTAAAAAAATATAATTGTTATCAGTCTTGAGCGTCAGATAAGAAAATTATCAATCATACCAACTTAATATGTTTCACTGTCTTTAATCTTTAATTCCTGTATCTACTAGTTGGAAAATCAATTAATTGTAAATTTCCAAAATATCGGGGAAAAATGTCACTAGAAATATTTAAAACTATTTATAAAAAATATTTAAATTAAAAGATTTTCTTGAGGGCAAACGAGGAAAAATGCGATATTACATAAATGTATACGTGCCTCATTGAAAGTGTTAAGGCCAAGTTGCAAAGAGCCAATTTTAATTAAAGTTTAATTAAAATCGGTTATACGTAATGGCGAGAAGCAGATATGCATTTAATTTGTAGTTAAACCTAATACGCATTTCTGTCATATGAAAATGCAAGTTTCCTTGTATATTGTATAATATAACGTATTATGTAAAACCTTATGTAGTAATGTTTCACGTTTTATGCATTTGTTTGACAATTTTTTTTATCCCAAGTGAATATACCGTTTGTATCTTGTGAAGAAAAAAATGTTTGCTTAAATCCGCCGTGAGTTACGGAAATCAGTCATATACGAGTTAATTTAATTTTCCGAAAATAATTAATCCAAACAATGTATTGAAAGGATTTCAAGACACGAAAACTGGAATATTTCTTTTAATTATCCCAAAGGCGGTTGAATTTTTCAAATTTATCAAATACATTTTGTCTTTAAAAACTTGAGAAGAAATAGTTCCGTAAAGCAATGTTGCAAAGAAAACTTATACTCTGTACACATGCTCTTAGTATGTCAATATGACGAAATGGTCATCAATAAAAGTGTTTATTTCTAGGTATAACTTAGTCGCTTCGAATTACTTGCAAAAAAAACGGCCAAGTGCGAATCTGACTCATGCATCGAAGGTTCCGTATCCGAAGTCATCGCTAATATAGACTTTCTAATGAAATATACAATATCTAATAGAATAGGGTGGATGTTTGTATATATATATATATATATATATATATATATATATATATATATATATATATATTATGAAGAAAAGTATTTGTAAGTTCCTTGCGACTAGCCCTTTCAAAAGACACATTATATATATGAAATTTTAAAAAATATTTTCTATTGCTTAAAATGACACCACCCAACCGAGGAAAATGTTTTGGGGGCTCAACATTTTCCTATCAATATTTTCGCCGTGTCTAAGTAAAACGCCTATGATAAACGGACAGAGGGACATGCTGATTTATCTTGGACGCGTTCGTTTTTCTTTTTGGGGGTACGGAACCGTAAAAACCTGTCTTTTTAATATTTGTTAATGAGTTTTATTTCCCATCGCTAAGCAGGCTATAAAATATTAAAATGTTTGTCGAAAAACTGATCGAAAGACCAAAATTATTTTAATTAAAACTTCTAATCAAGTACCAATAATTTTTTCGGATTTTTTTTACCCACCATTGAAAATTTATTTTCAACCTTATTGGTTGAAAATAAATTAACCTTGGACCAGAATTATTTTAACATAAAAAAATAAATCGTGGTTAAACATACACACACACACATAAACACCTGTATGAATTATAACATACAGGTGTTTATGTGTCTGTGTGTATGTTTCTACACAGGTATATGTATATATATATATATATATATATATATATATATACATATACATATATATGATTATGTATGTTACATTTACAATAGCCAATTTTTGAATTGTTTTAATTTTCGCGACACGTTTTGGGACGAATGCAAATGGCTAACACTGATTGGCTAATTTGGATATTTTATGCAATCTTTAATCTTGCAATCTTGTATTCTCTACTCTGGTCGTTTAAAATAAACTGCTTAAAATAACAGAGCTGTAAATATATAATAGATGTGGCATTATTTCTTAGGACACTATTATTAAAAAAAATCTTTATTGTGACAATTCAAAAAAAAAATTGTATGAATTAACGTACGCGCCTTAGAAGTTATACTTCTTTGGCATAATATGTACAAGAATAACTTTATTTAGCACGCAAATAATTAATGGAAATATGTAAAATAATAAAATTACTTTAGCGCGATTATAATTTTACATCTAAATAATAAAATTACTGGAGCGCGATTATAATTTTACATCTAAATAATAAAATGACTGGAGCGCGATTATAATTTTACATCTAAATAATAAAATTACTGGAGCGCGATTATAATTTTACATCTAAATAATAAAATTACTGGAGTGCGATTATAATTTTACATCCAAATAATAAAATTACTGGAGCGCGATTATAATTTTACATCTAAATAATAAAATTACTGGAGCGCGATTATAATTTTACATCTAAATAATAAAATTACTGGAGCGCGATTATAATTTTACATCTAAATAATAAAATTACTGGAGCGCGATTATAATTTTACATCCAAATAATAAAATTACTGGAGCGCGATTATAATTTTACATCTAAATAATAAAATTACTGGAGGGCGATTATAATTTTACATCTAAATAATAAAATTACTGGAGCGCGATTATAATTTTACATCTAAATAATAAAATTACTGGAGGGCGATTATAATTTTACATCTAAATAATAAAATTACTAGAGCGGCGATTATAATTTTACATCTAAATAACAAAATTACTGGAGCACGAGTATAATTTTACATCTAAATAGTAAAATTACTGGAGCGGCGATTATAATTTTACATCTAAATAATAAAATTACTGGAGCGCGATTATAATTTTACATCTAAATTATAAAATTACTGGAGCGCGATTATAATTTTACATCTAAATAATAAAATGACTGGAGCACGATTATAATTTTACATCTAAATAATAAAATGACTGGAGCACGATTATAATTTTACATCTAAATAATAAAATTACTGGAGCGTGATTATAATTTTAGTAGGTAACATCTAAATTCCAGAAAACAATTAAATTTTAAATAATATATAATACAAATAAATACACACCGAAACTTAACCTCACTTAGAGAAATATATTTTAAAAAGCTTATAAGCACTATTTCTATCACGAAAATTTACAATAAATGAATTTTTTTTATTACATGGACCACTATTATTTTTAAATTATTAAAAATATTATTTAAAAGCACAGATATAATTTAGATTTGTATGAATATAAAACACGTGTTGTGTATTCACTAATACTTCAATAACTGTCATGAATATAGTAGCAACTGAGTGAGAAACTTCATCCTGTCGATTTTTGTCGCATCGTGCGCGCGCATCGTGACATTTCACTCCCATCATTTTTTCATAGCGCGCCTAAAGAAGTATAACTTCACAAATAACAATTAATCCTATTAATGTATCTTTCTCTTTTTTCTTGATGTTATTATTACCAAATACTTTACAAACCAACTAGAAACTGAGCGATCGGATCAGCGTGTGCCATCACAAAAATGGATGCTTAGGCATTAGCCAGTCAGCATTCACAATTTGCTTTTATCCTTAAACGAACTTGGAGCATTGTAAATATCCTGAAATTGGTGAAGAAGATAGATATTCTTTTATTTGTTGGTAATTGTTCGTACGGTTGGCATCTAAGAGAGATAATCATAAAACTAAAATATTGAAATTAATCTACGAGCTATATATACAAATGTAAAAAAATCTGTCTATAATTCATACAAGTATTTCTGTGCACCAAACTGAATAGAAAATGTTGAGAAACTTCATGAACACAAGGTTTGAAAAAAAAGTCAAAGTTGCGATTTAAAAAAAAAATTATATTTTATTACAAAAACTTGCTTCAAGTATACACAGCTTGATGCACAAAATCACCTCTTTGAAAAATCGTCTGTATTACGCCCTGTATATATGTCAATGTACACAATTTACCTCACTGAGTAATAGATATGATCTATAGTACATATAAATATAGGGAAGAAAACACTTGCAAGTGTGTTATAGCAGGATTAGAAAGAGAAACCGGATCAAAGCCAAAATGGAGCCTTATCAGCTAGGTCGGTGAACAAACATTTTGAAATCACCGAGACCTTTAAGAAGTATGCTTTAGAAGCGTGATATGGCCTTAGGGTCCCTATGCAAACACTTGTTGATACTATATGTTAAATAAACATCTTCAAAGGTCCCAAATACAGTCTTGTGTGACCTGAATCTCATTGGTATCACCTCGCTGGGTCTTTCAAGTTATCACTTCCATGGTCATTGCTAAAAATTATTATTTACATACGTAAAATTCGGTTTCGTCTGATAGCGACAGAACAGTAGAATTAAAAATTAAATGTGGCTGTATCGAAGGTTTTTTTTAACTTGGACAACTTTTTCAATGACTCTTCTATCGTTATATTCAAATCATTATATTATGAACGCCTATATGAAAGATTTTTTTTTAAAAAATGTCTTTGAAGATTTGTCAAATTTAAAAGGGCTACGTGAAGGATGGTGGCCTGCTATACTGCTGTCATTTCTTCGTATGAAGTTTCAATAGCGTATATCAATCAGTATTATTTCTTATGATAAATAAAAAAAATATATATTTAAAAACATTGTGCGTGTGTCAGCTTCGAGGCGCGAATGGAGTTTACTACTTAAGCACGATTCTCTTGGAATGTATAAAATAGGTAACACTGTATATAAATATAAATATAAACATAAACATAAACGTAAACGTAAACGTAAACGTAAACGTAAACGTAAACGTAAACATTAACATAAACATAAACATTGACATAAACATAAACATTAACATTAACATTAACACTAACACTGACATTAACATTAACATTAACATTCACATAAACATAAACATAAACATAAACATTAACATTAACATTAACATTAACATTAACATTAACATTAACATTAACATTAACATTAACATTAACATTAACATTAACATTAACATTAACATTAACATTAACATTAACAATAACATTAACATTAACATTAACATTAACATTAACATTAACATTAACATTAACATTAACATTAACATTAACATTAACATTAACATTAACATTAACATTAACATTAACATTAACATTAACATTAACATTAACATTAACATTAACATTAACATTAACATTAACATTAACATTAACATTAACATTAACATTAACATTAACATTAACATTAACATTAACATTAACATTAACATTAACATTAACATTAACATTAACATTAACATTAACATTAACATTAACATTAACATTAACATTAACATTAACATTAACATTAACATTAACATTAACATTAACATTAACATTAACATTAACATTAACATTAACATTAACATTAACATTAACATTAACATTAACATTAACATTAACATTAACATTAACATTAACATTAACATTAACATTAACATTAACATTAACATTAACATTAACATTAACATTAACATAAATATAAATATAATTAAATGTAAATAAATAATTCTTCAATAAATATATGTTGACAATATAATTATTTTCAAGTTTTTTTGTGTTTTACACAAATGAACGAGATTAAATTTATACAACAAAATTAAAAACATTTGAAGTGAAAACTTTTTTAGGCGCGTTGAGTGATTTTTGGTAGGGAAAAATCGTATCGGTTCACGTCACCGATATGCTAATGATATCAGTATACCTGTGACTATGAGTATGACGTGTTGGCGCTTGACCAGCATTGAAAGCACATATATATATATATATATATATATATATATACATGTATACACGCATATGTAGCTACAGACAAACTGCTATTACAGCAGGTCCGTGACGCGAACTCATAAGATTTACCCATCCAAAAAGCGTTCAACGTGCACATCATACAGTCGGGTATATAATAACATGTGTTGGTGTATATATATGTATACTTGTACACAAGCCGTTCTGGTGCCAGAACAGTAGATTATATACACACATACATACATATATATACATACATATATATATATATATATATATATATATATATATATATATAAATATATATCCAAGCGCAACACGTCATACTGTTAACATTAGCATGTCGGTGACGCGAACTCATAAAATTTTCCTTTAACAAATTACTGTGCATGCAATGGAATGCGCCTAAAGAAGTTTTCATTTCAAAAAATATTTTATACAAAACTTGTAGATAAGGTTATTTTCCAAAAAAAGGTCTCAACTATCAACTATCTTTATGGTAAATCCGTTTTCGAGAATGTTTACGAACGATTTTTTAAAATGGCCGCTGAAGATTTGTAAAGATGGAGGCCATCTTAAATTTGTACTCAAAAATACTTCTAATTAGCTCTAGTGAAAAGTTGCTACTGTCGAAACATATGAAAATTTTCCCAAGCATAGTCACCCTAACAATTATTGTAAAGAGACATTAAATCTAACAATGAATGCCTGCGATCGTGGGCATCGAGAAAGGTATTGCAAAGTAGTTTAAAACCAACGGTGTAATGAGGCAAAACTCTTATAAATATTTTTTGTATTCTCTCAATACTCTCAAAACAAAAACGAGTACAGTAAATGCCAGAAAGCAATGACGTGTCCGACCTGCGAATGCACAAGAACATTTTATAAAATAATATGTGCTTTAACGTTTTTGATAACCTTACTTATTCTTAATATTTCAAGTATTCCATAGACAATGGCTACAGTTCTTGATACAAACTCAATTATTCCTAGACAATGGCTACAGTTCTTAATACAAACTCAAGTATTCTATAGACAATGGCTACAGTTCTTAATACAAACTCAAGTATTCCATAGACAATGGCTACAGTTCTTAATACAAACTCAAGTATTCCATAGACAATGGCTATAGTTCTTAATACAAACTCAAATATTCCTAGACAATGGCTACAGTTCTTAGCACAAACTCGAGTATTTCATACACAATGGCATGGTTACAGTTCTTAATACAAACTCGAGTATTTCATAGACAATGGCTACAGTTCTTAATACAAACTCAAGTATTTCATAGACAATGGCTACACTTCTTAATACAAACTCAAGTATTCTACAGACAATTGGTACAGTTCTTAGCACAAACTCGAGTATTCCATACACAATGGCATGGTTACAGTTCTTAATACAAACTCGAGTATTTCATAGACAATGGCTAGAGTTCTTAATACAAACTCAAGTATTCCATAGACAATGGCTACAGTCCTTAATACAAACTCAAGTATTCCATAGACAATGGCTACACTTCTTAATACAAACTCAAGTATTCCACAGACAATGGGTAGATTTCTTAGCACAAACTCGAGTATCCCATACACAATGGCATGGTTACAGTTCTTAATACAAACTCGAGTATTTCATAGACAATGGCTAGAGTTCTTAATACAAACTCAAGTATTCCATAGACAATGGCTACAGTTCTTAATACAAACTCAAGTATTCCATAGACAATGGCTACACTTCTTAATACAAACTCAAGTATTCCACAGAGAATGGGTACGGTGTGGAAATGTAGTTTTCTGTCGAATATAACACCGAGATCACTTATGCTGTCGATGGTGTCAAGTGAGTTTCCACCAACGACCTAGCTAAAAATTTAGTTGTTTTTTCTTAGCGAAACAGTCTACATGTGTTTTCAAAATGAACGCACAGCTGGCCTTGGCTTAAGATAAAAGATTCGCTCCTGTTGATCCGAAAACTGCCCGCAATCCGAGAAACTATCAACGTCACGTTGTAGCAACTAGCAATTTACTATAACTCTAATAACAGAAAAAATCTTCACGTCAACTGCAAGTAGCAGGCAGAGCGCAGTTTTGCACTGCAGACCTCATTTATCAGGATAGTGAATAGTAACGATCTGAGATTAAAACTCTGGTTCAGTCTCAATCGCATGAAAGAAGACTCAGATACGAATGAAGAAGAAATGATGGCTTCGGAAAAGGCAGTTTAATAAGATATCGCTATCACGTAATAAGATATCATGAATAATTTCGACCTAAATACCAAGATCAGTCTAATGGGAGACAAAATAGATGAGGCACGCGAGGTTCATGACCGAACACCTAAAACGAAGTCCTTGTTGCTCATGACAAAGAGTTTTTTGTCTGTTTGAGAGTCAACAATTTCGAATTGAATTGCGGTCTGAATTTTAACTTACGAGACATTGACCACAAAAAAAGTCAATGTCTTGTAAGGTATGATCATGTGATGTCCTTATGAAGCTACATGTATCCTCATGCTAGAGAAAATATTCAAAATGTTCAATAGGTTTTTGTACTACAAAATGTTTGAGGATCATCCTTATTTATTCCCCGTATGATTTATAATGGGCATGGTCGGATGTCGGATCAACATAGAGGGGAATCGGTTCCCATCAACTTCGAGGGGAATTGCTTTGATCATGCAATTTTTTTATTATTGCATAAATACGTTGATAACCCCTCGATCTTGGGTTAGGTAGCGTCATATGCTCCTAGCTGCTACATGAGAGGACCATGTCAGTCTATTTCACATGTCTAGTATGCGAATAGATATCCTGCAAAGTTCGATTATCTTTCGTGCATGTTTCCTTTAAAGCAGTATTTCAAGATGTAAGCAGTCTTGCTACTTTTTCTGCCTCATTGACCGTTTCAGGAACGGGGTTATGGAGTTGTTCGGGATTGACGTCTGATCACTTGATCTAGAGTGATGTTATTTCAATTGCGCAAACAGCAATTCGAATAAACATTTTGTGGCGCATTAGTGCAGACACTACATTTCATATCCAGTTATTTTTATGGTACTTTCGCATGTCCGACAACTTGGCTGAATTTGTAAGTCGAGTATGGAGTTTTTAAGAAATATATAAAAACAGTTTTTGAGATATGACCCCATAAGAAGGTGGACAATCAGTTACGCATCTTACAATGAGTAAGTTAACAGAACTATTTTCAAAGTGTTTCTGTTATCTGCAATTGCTAAATACTGATTAATTATCCACCGTCAATGTTATATATATATATATATATATATATATATATATATATATATATATATATATATATAAATGTTTTTATGTTTGTCCCTTATGTTTTCCTATACCATTAATCCGATTGCGATTATATTTTAGTCAGTACAATATGTGGCACGCGAGTTTATAGGTACTTTCGCGGCAGTTCGTGTGTTTGCATTAATGCGCGCGCTTGACATAATTGAAATCGAAGATTTGCAGACGAACGCAGCCCGCTCATCTTCCAACATACTTGATTGATTGAATTTGGCCTTCTAACATATTTGATTTCATTGATTCAAATGTAAACAGCAAAATTTCAGTGCTGGTGTGACATATTGTGTTGTGCATCCAAAAGCCCTTAAATAAACAGAATTAAAACAAAAACACTTCCTTTTCTGATATTGCAACGTATGGCAGGTATACCAACTAAATATATATTGCAGCATTAAACTGATATTGCAACGTATAGCAGGTATACCAACTAAATATATATTGCAGCATTAAACTGATATTGCAACGTGTAGCAGGTATACCAACTAAATATATATTGCAGCATTAAACTGATATTGCAACGTATAGCAGATATACCAACTAAATATATATTGCAGCATTAAACTGATATTGCAACGTATAGCAGGTATACCAACTAAATATATATTGCAGCATTAAACTGATATTGCAACGTATAGCAGGTATACCAACTAAATATATATTGCAGCATTAAACTGATATTGCAACGTATAGCAGATATACCAACTAAATATATATTGCAGCATTAAACTGATATTGCAACGTGTAGCAGGTATACCAACTAAATATATATTGCAGCATTTAACTGATATTGCAACGTGTAGCAGGTATACCAACTAAATATATATTGCAGCATTAAACTGATATTGCAACGTGTAGCAGGTATACCAACTAAATATATATTGCAGCATTAAACTGATATTGCAACATGTAGCAGGTATACCAACTAAATATATATTGCAGCATTAAACTGATATTGCAACGTATAGCAGGTATACCAACTAAATATATATTGCAGCATTAAACTGAAGATAGACGAAAGAGAAATTAATTTAACTTATGGACAGTTATCCCGGGACCAACTTGTTTTTGTTGTGACATCTCAAATGGTTTCGAAGTTACAATGTTGTTGGTATTGGATTCTGTGAAGCGTGTAACATGCGCGTAGCATTTGCCATACGTTATACCTATGTAGCCATTTATACTTACGCCCGTATACATCACATACGGTCAGGACTGTCAGTCGGACTAACTGACAGTTAAAAAAGTATTTTGGATGGATATTTTAGCGATTGGACCGTGCAATGTTACACAATTGGTAAAGTGAACTTTTGATTCGACTCGACTGACAGTTAATGATAAACAGAAATACGTTTTTAACGACTGTATGCACCACACAAGGTCACGACTGTCAGTCGGTCTAACTGACAATTAAAAAAGTATTTTGGATGGATATTTTAGCGATTGGACCGTGCAATGGTACACGATTGGTAAAGTGAACTTTTGATTCGACTCGACTGACAGTTAATGAGAAACAAGAATACGTTTTTAACGCCCATACGCAGCAGACACGGTCAGAACTGTCAGTCGAACTTACTGATAGTTAAAAACGTATTTCTGTTTCTCATTAATTCTCAGTTGAGTGGGAACAAGATACAACTTTACCGACCGTGCCCTATTTCATGGTCCAATTGCTAAAGTAGACAAATAGGCTTTTAACTATCAGTAAATTCGACTGAGAGTCCTGACCGTGTGTGGTGCATACGGGCGTAACTGTCCGTAAGTCCGACTGACGGTCCTGACCGTGTGTGGTGCATACAGGTATAGTAGACGACCAACCATGCGCGTCGATCTAGTCATGGTAGTCGGACGCATGCGGCGAACGACTCTTGTGGTCGCCGATAAATTTGTTCTCTTGTTTCTCTTAGTGCAATTGCACGTTTCATTAGGTCTCCCCATTGCTTTGGAAAATTGGTTGTGCACGATGGCTGAATGCAAAATAATTTTTCTCATGTGAAATGACTGAAATTTATACCAGGATTAAGAGAAATCTCTGAGAATGAAGTCAATTCTACATAAACATATTATGTCTATTCTACAAAAACTGCTAAACTGGATTGAGTCTCCAAAATAAAGAAAATGAATACGATGGGTTTGTTAAATATATTGTCACGTCGTCACGCAACAGGTCAGCCAATCATGGAGTGCAGCTGGCCGTCTAATTCGGCTACAGACCAGTATATGCGAAGAAGGTTGTCGGCCGCATTCGTTCACCGGAGGTCGTCCGTTGGATACGGCGGACGGTCTAAGTGTAAATAGGTCCTGAACGAGGTGGTGACCCAAACCACCCCTCTACGCATTGAGGAGGGGATGGGCGGGAATAAAAAAAATCGTTCAAGCACGAGTGGAGCTAGCACTATGAAGGTTCTGTACACAATTAGGCATTTATAAACATTTAATTGTAAATAATATTCTTTTACAAAATTTTAATTTTTAGAATGAAAATATATTGCCTACTGTATCTTTCACAGGCGCATATTTAAAAAAAATATTATTTATGTGATATAACCACAAATCAACGATTTTTTCCTTTATTTGTGCTGTGAAACCTTGCTTCCTGCCCAATTTCATGGTTCTAGGTCAAAGAGATGTGTTCCATAGGTTTTGATATTTTTTGCGAGTGTCAAAATATGCGGCATTAATAACCGTATTTTTAGGGTTCTTCGTGATTGCGTTGGCTTAGGAGCTTGATTTTATTACAATTCCAAGAGACCGCAGACCTAAGTATTTGATATTAATTTCAACTTGATATCTCCAGGTGTTCCTGAAAAAAGAGTCTCGACAGATCGACAGATAGACAACGAAGTAATCCTATAAGGTTAAGCTTTTTGAGGTATGGAACCCTAAAATTGAAATCCTTTTCTTTGTTTGAATTTTGGAAAAACGAAATGTTTTTAAGCATCTTAAAATAATAATAAACATAAAACAAAAGTACTTACAGCCTCGCTGACGTTGTTACCAAGTATGTGCGCGTGCGATAGAACCCTCCCGCTGCCGCCGCACGAAAGGGTCAACTCCTCACCAGCCCTCATGGAGACGAAGCCCGCCGTGGTGGGCTTCAACAGCTCCTTACCTAGCAGGTACACGGGCTGAGGCTGGCCGAAGTCCTCGTTGATGCGAAACAGGCAACCTGAATATAAAAAAATAAAAACTAAACTGTTTAATACGAGCAGAATTTACACTACGAGTGTTCCATATTTATTTATACTCTAATCCATTCCGAAATAAAATGTTTGTGAACTAACCAAAATGACAGTTCAGGTATTGTAAACCTTTTTCATGTTACTAATATAATATGGTTTTATTTTATTTGTAATCTTTACATATAATAAAATTGTAATAGTGAATTCTGTACATTGAAAATATTTAAAAAACTGATTGATTTAGCGTATAGAATGATAATAGAAGTTAAAAAAACTCTTTTTAGAGTTCTTGTCTGCCTGCTTGTATATTAATTTATACGGATATCACGCAAATTCTACTGGACGGATTTTGATGAAATTTGGTATGATTATAGTATAGATCCAGAAGCAACTTATGGGAGAAAAAAGACGACAATTTTTTTTTTAAATTACACGCTAACCAACTCGTAGACACAGCTAGTTAAAAATATATTTTTTTAATGTTATGCTCACTTACGCTGTATACGTATATAACATATGTTATACAAGTTATATCTTATACTTAAGAGAAATTTAAATATTTTAAATAACTTATAAATATAATTGTCACCTAAAATAACTTAAAAATAAGTTATATTTAGGAAAAATATGAATTTCACACTTTTTGATATGTCTGCTTTAGCAGAAATGCGAATTTCCCGTTTTTTAGGTTATATTAGGACAGGTATATTAGTATAGGTATATTAGTATAGGTTATATCAGTATGGGTATATTAGTATAGGTTATATTAGTACAGGTATATTAGTATAGGTATATTAGTATAGGTTATATCAGTATGGGTATATTAGTATAGGTTATATTAGTACAGGTATATTAGTATAGGTATATTAGTATAGGTTATATCAGTATGGGTATATTAGTATAGGTTATATTAGTACAGGTGTATTAGTATAGGTATATTAGTATAGGTTATATCAGTATAGGTATATTAGTATAGGTTATATTAGTACAGGTGTATTAGTATAGGTATATTAGTATAGGTTATATCAGTATAGGTATATTAGTATAGGTTATATTAGTACAAGTATATTAGTATAGGTATGTTAGTATAGGTTATATTAGTATAGGTATATTAGTATAGGTTATATCAGTATGGGTATATTAGTATAGGTTATATTAGTACAGGTATATTAGTATAGGTATATTAGTATAGGGTATATCAGTATGGGTATATTAGTATAGGTTATATTAGTACAGGTATATTAGTATAGGTATATTAGTATAGGTTATATCAGTATGGGTATATTAGTATAGGTTATATTAGTACAGGTATATTAGTATAGGTATATTAGTATAGGTTATATCAGTATGGGTATATTAGTATAGGTTATATTAGTACAGGTATATTAGTATAGGTATATTAGTATAGGTTATATCAGTATGGGTACATTAGTATAGGTTATATTAGTACAGGTATATTAGTATAGGTATATTAGTATAGGTTATATCAGTATGGGTACATTAGTATAGGTTATATTAGTACAGGTATATTAGTATAGGTATATTAGTATAGGTTATATCAGTATGGGTATATTAGTATAGGTTATATTAGTACAGGTATATTAGTATAGGTATATTAGTATAGGTTATATCAGTATGGGTATATTAGCATAGGTTATATTAGTACAGGTATATTAGTATAGGTATATTAGTATAGGTTATATCAGTATGGGTATATTAGTATAGGTTATATTAGTACAGGTATATTAGTATAGGTATATTAGTATAGGTTATATCAGTATGGGTATATTAGTATAGGTTATATTAGTACAGGTATATTAGTATAGGTATATTAGTATAGGTTATATCAGTATGGCTATATTAGTATAGGTTATATTAGTACAGGTATATTAGTATAGGTATATTAGTATAGGTTATATCAGTATAGGTTATATCAGTATAGGTATATTAGTATAGGTTATATTAGTACAAGTATATTAGTATAGGTATGTTAGTATAGGTTATATTAGTATAGGTATATTAGTATAGGTTATATTAGTATAGATATATGACAGAATATACATAAAAAACGGCATATTTCAAAAATTACGGCTCAGACTCGATTATTTTATCATAAAAAATTAGTTTGAAATACTCTTTTTCTATGATGAAATGCCCATCAGTTGGTTGTCAAACGTAAATTTTGTAACCTCACTTTCATTCGCGCGATTTTTTTGTTTTTTTTGTTTTTAATTTTTTTTTCGTATTTGCAAACCAGTGTTTAGAATTACTAAGAATGCAATTGGGTCGAAAAACTTACAACTTTAACTTCGTTGACAAAGTGCACTTTTATAAGGGAACTGTTATATGATATTTCTTGTAATTAATTAATACACTAAAAGACTTTAATTGACAAAGACGTTTTTATTATGTCAACAACACCTAACATGTCAGCCAACTGACTGGAGAACTTGTGCTGTCCTGTGTTTAATAATTTAATTATTTATACAACACTCTGCCTCTCTTGACAAAAGAAAAAACAGAACTAGAACCTCTAAATAACTATATATGTATTATATATCTCGACATAGATATTAATATGTTCTTAAATGATACCATTGGTTGACATGTCGTTTCGACTGGAGTCCATCCACTTCCACCATGTAGGTTACACCTGGTACTAGAAGCTTTATAATTTTACCTGATGACCAACTCTTTTTATTTTTTCTTGAGTCTTATACCATCATTTTTTCTCCCACTGAAAATGTTTTATAATGATCTTTACTATCTATCGTTAAATTCACGTGTTCAAAACCTATCTTATTTACGGGATTTGGTCTCAGTAATGAGGAACTACATCTCGACTCCCTTTCTAAAATTAATTTGGCTGGACTATAGCCTGTGGTTTTATGAGCGGTACATATATAATCAAATAGGAACAAATGACAAGCATATTCAAGTTTTTTACCAGTTTCTACTATTTTTATCACATATGACTTGAATGACTCTACAAAACGTTCAGCTAGTCCGTTTGTTGCTAGGTGGTACGGCGGAGTGAACATCCGTTTAGTTTCCACTATTTTACAAAAACTTAAATTCCTCACTACCCCAAATGGATCCATTATTAGTGACCAAATACAAAGGATACCCATAACGAACAAACATACTTTTAAATACTTCAATTGTTTTTGTTCTGTTATAACCAACAAATGCTTCATGCCATTTGGAATAAGCATCCGCTATTACTAAAACGTTTTTGAGAATAAAAGACCGAAAAAATTTGCATGTAATCTATGTCAAACTGTTGGCGGTTGAGACCACACTGTTAATTTAGTTTGTTTCTGGATTTTAATGGTTTTGCAAATAATTCATACATTTTTTTATGTTTTCTATTCGCTGTATATGCCTGGCCACCAAATATATGATCTTAATATTTCTTTCCGCCTAAATGACTAGCATGTAACTCACACATTACATTGTCTGTAATATTCATTGGTATTATGACTCTGTACTCCCATAACAGACATTATTTTTCCACACAGATTTTATTTTTGACGTGAATACGTCTTTAAATTTGCTACCATACGAGGGCAATCCAAAAACCTAATAACAAAATCGGGGGATACAGTTCGGCGTTGCAGTTTCGAATCTATCCTCTACATCAAAAATTAAATTATACCACTGGATAGCTAAAGGATCAAAGAATTCATTACAATAAGCGAGAACAGTGACGCATCGCGCGCGGTGGAAGGGAAAGCGCCGCCGTCTTGAGATTATTTTGCTGCGTATCGAGATTTGCAATTAGTATAACTTTTGATTCGGAAAAGTTACGATGTTCGTTTAAGTTTTAATCGCCAGCTGTCGTCAAAATCTATCGATTATAAAACATTAGTTTAAAGTAGTGACAGTGAATATAACATGGTGTTAGAATAAAAAAATATTATGAAAAATATATAATGTCGGCCTATACGCGTCGAAAAGCCAAAACCAAATACACAGATCACATACCGCTGGAAAGGGCTTCTCAAGAACAATCGAATGATAATAATAAAACACCATATGACCAAGTCAAGCAGTGCCGGGAACGTATAAGAATGAATGCGGCCGAGCGGATCAACGACGGTGCCAGTACATCTGCAGCTGTACGTATTTACGTACAGCACACGGCCGCGTCCATGACACAGCTACACTCCATTTTTATTTTCAACAACATTCTTGTCATCTGAATTTGTAGCTTCTACCAAATTCACATTTATCACTTTCAATTCTTTGTTTTTAACACAAATTTTGAAAATGTGTCCTTTGACACCGTATTCTGAATTTGTCTGAATTTTTTACACTACAGAATTTTTCTCAGAGTGAATATTGTGCTTTCAAATGTCCATTTTTTCCACAACAAAAACATGACACATTTTGTTTATTCATTGGTGTGCTTGAGCGAAAACCACTGTTTTTATTTCTGTTGAAGCTTTTTCTCTGTAACTGAAACATCTGTGTTTGCTCCTGTTCTTTGCCATAATTAAACGCTGACTTATAAGCTAACGGGGTTGTTTTTCCGATGTTAGTTAACGTTTCCAATGGTTGGTCAGTTTGTTTCAATAATTAAAATTTTACAGAATCCCAATAAGTACCATCCAACAATCAATCCTTTACTTCTTCATCTAAGTTCAAGAAATTGCAGTTTTTGGACAATTTGTTTAGTTCAATTAAGTATTTTTCCATCGATTCATTAGATTTTTGACATCGTTTTCAAAATTCTGCTTTCCTAGCGCATTAATTTTTACAGGATGGTAATATTTTCTCAGTTTTTCACATATTTTTCCGTATGTTTGGTTTATTGGCGAGTCCCGCGCACACAATGTTGTCAACAAATCATAACCATTCCTACTTAGCTTTGTGATAAGTTACGGTACCTTTTTTTCTTTGGCTACGTCGTTTAATAACATCAAACATTCGAATTGTTGATAAGCATTCCAGTTTTCACCGGTACATACTTCAAAGTTAGTAATCACAGTCATGATGCCGCCGTGTGAGCAGTGTTTTGTTTTTCATCTGTCTATGTATTCACGTAAACATTTCCTAACCTTTCTAATTTCAATAAAAACATTCAATTTTGCCGTTTTCGAAATTTTAATATTAACTCTCTAGTTTATGATATAATTTTCTTCTCTTAAATATAAATTCGTGTTTTTAAATGCCATAGATATAAGTATATAAAACCATAGTTGATAAATAAACAAAACAATGCGAGATCAAACTTCGAATTCAATAACATTCGTAAAACTTTAAATGTCTGTGTAAATATTTATGGCAGTTGTGGTTACTTTAGGCAGTTGTGGTTATTTATGGCAGTTGTGGTTACTTTAGGCAGTTGTGGTTATTTATGGCAGTTGTGGTTACTTTAGGAATTATTTTCCCGTGTTTCATATTTCAGATATTCTTCAAATAAATTGTAGAATAAATGCAGCAATGAATGCGCAGCTAGCCGCTTTATGAACTTCTAAAATAGCATTCTTTTTATCACCGTAATTAAAAAAAACAACTGAAAGTTGTTCTAAATCAAAACAAGAGTTAATACAGTGGTTAGAAAAAGGAGAACAAACCGAAGAAGTTTAAGGCTGAAAAGTCGGCTTCAAAACTCGTGGCTACCATATTTTGGGATTCCGAAGGAATATTGCTTATCTGACGACTGCCGATTGTCAAGATATTGTGGAATAAAAAAGAGGTAAATTTAGTAAAGGGGTTTTGTTTTTCAAGACAGCGCACCAATTCACACGGTGAGAATTTCCAGACAAGCCTTGTGACACACGCCCTCTTAGAAATCGACCACCCCCTAGAATCCTGATGACCCAAAGATTCTGATGATTTACGTGGCCAAAAATTCGTGGATAAATATCATTTGCAGGCGGCCGTTTAAGAACGTTTCGAGGTCAATGATACTATAAAAGAACATTTTGAAGTCAATGATACGATAGATAAACATTTTGAGGTCGATAATACGATAGAAGAACATTTTGAGGTCAATGATACGACGGAAGAACATTTTGAGGTCAATGATGAAATAGAAGAACAATTTAAAGTCAATGATCCGATAGAACATTTTGAGGACGATGATATGATAGAAGAACATTTTGAGGTCAATGATACGATAGAAAAATATTTTGAGGTCAATGAAACTATAGAAGAACGTTATGAGGTCAATGCTACGATAGAAGAACATTTTGAGGTAAAAGATATATTTTTTTCAATGGGAATAGGTCCTTTGTAAAAGGGGGGGGGGGGGGAAATATATTAAACTTGAAGAAGACTGTCAGAAATTTTTTTTAAGAATATTTTCTTGGCTTTACTAAACTGGGCTCAGAACTTTCAGCCGCTCCTCTTATTATACTTGCTATTGCCTACGCTTCTGAAAATTGATAAATAAATAAAAAAAATCGCGTGCACCTCAGTACACGTGACCGAAGTGAAACTACTTTGGCGACCTAAACCTCGATTTGTAAATATTTGTACAGTAAGGGGTAAAAGGCAGAGAAAGAGAGAAAGAAGTGAATTTGACGAACATAACCTACAAAAACAACTGACAGTAGTAGTGAGCGCCATTTTTGTTTGTGTTCACGCATACGTACGTTTCTTGTCTTATTTTATCATGTTCATCCATCTCTATCGGTTGTTAGCTAAGTGTCTATTTTCCATCCTTCTTGCCACAGGTTTGTTACATTCAAACGTTACATTCAAAACGTTGCACGAAATTCGATCTTGACATTTTACTCTCATCGCGTCCAAAGAAGTTTTATTTGAATTATAAAAAAAAAACATGGAGAACAGATGAAGGAGTTTGTTTCCAATATGCCACTCACGATAGTGTTGTTTAAATCCTTAATATATCTGATGACCAGGAATTCTTGAGAATGCCACATAACAAAACCGAATTTTCTAAATGCAAACCTACAAGTATCGCTAATTTGGTCGTGAAATGGAGCCAACTATCCTCAACTGCACATAGGTCCGGATCATTGGAAACCCGCGAGAGGAAAGAGCATAGCCCACTAACGAATTGTAGAAGCTTGCAAAGACTATACATTCCCAAATAAACATACATACATACATTAAGGCTTTAAAATACATATTTATATGTCTCCTATACGTCTACAACTCTGTCACTTTCCGCCATGTTTCAGTCAAGGTTCCGCTTTATACACTTTGTATTATTTAAATAAACGATGGGTCAAAAAAACATAGTAAGAAATAATATTCTCTTCAAACAGGCTGTTGATCTTATGACAGTGTTTCTAAATGATGCTCGCGTCATTAACAACTGTCTTTAAAGGGGCTATTGATCTTTTGACAGCGCTTCTAAACAAAGTTACTCCATTAACAACAGCCAGTGATGAGTCAACACCGGAATCGTAAACAAAACAACATCGGATGACGTAATTACATGAACGCGTCAGCAACATTTTTACGGTCAATTCTTCAGCTGTGAGGAACCTTTGAATAATTCATTATTTCTCGGTTTGTCATAAATATGGGTGACTTCCAAGTATTGTTTGGTCCATTTTCATAATGCGTTCATAACGTATGATAATAAACTTATGTCTGTGACGAATTCGTAACTAAAGAAAAGCCTATTTAAGTACGAAATGAACTCGCACTGCAAAGTTGCTACACATTTACAGAATCCACTCCCATTATTTGGAATTCATAATGGAACTAGACTGAACTAGCAGCCAAGTACAGCTTGAGGATTAAAAGTGTGCAAAAGGCGTTCCTCCGATATCTGTATAAGAGACAGTATGGTTACTTCCCCTTTCTATTAGCTGCTGATTTCCTCTTGGGTATGCCAGGTTTCCATACCTTTCAACTCAGAAGAGACGTTGCACTTATGAAATTGAATTTCCTACTATTAAAAGGAAACATTCTATGCCCTGTATTATTGAGTAAACTTTCATTCCTCGTATCTGGCAATTTCCTGCGTTCACGCAATCATCAACTGTTTGTTATAACACCTTCTAGAACCGAACAATCTCCAGTTTCCCGCGGAGTTCAACTACTTAACCACCTGATCGCGGTCATGTCAGAGTGTGATTATTTATGATGAATGAAAGAAAATTTGTTGAAATGCGTCGTTATGTTTTATAGTTCTTTGTATTCATGTTTAATATATGAGCATTCTTTGGTTTTAATTTGTTATAAAATTAATTGTTTATCGTTACGAATAGGTTATCTGTAATGAGCCGATAAATATATGCGAATATATATATATATATATATATATATATATATATATATATATATATATATATATCACCGTATTTAAATGAGCCGAAATAACTTTATGATACATTAAACTGGTTCGGCAATGCCCATCGTCACGTGACGTGGGCCAAAGACCGACTTCCCTTGATCCCGGAACATCGCACATCCGGTTATCGGGGTAGTTTCAAGTTTGCTGCAACTAAAATTTAGAATGACCTCCCTCCCCCCCTGAAGACTGCTGGATCCATGACTACTTTTAAAAGGTCAATCCGTAAGTGGCTTTTGACCCAGTAAATGCAAACGGAATAAATGGAAAATATCAGCCCTTCAAAATTATTTTATTTAAATTATATTTATTGTTAGTATCTTCTCTTCTTTGTGCTGTTTCCTCTATGGGTAATAATGTGCATGTAGTTATATGTCTGTATATAATGCCTGTATTAGAAACAATTATTAATATTATTATATATTGCAGGGTTTCCCAACCTTTTTTTGTTGAGGCTTCCCGGACTATAAATTATATTTTCATGCCCCCCCCCCCCTTTGATTTAGTAAAGTAAATAAAAATGCTAACTAAAGTTTGTAAATACACAAACTTACCTTTTAACAGTGAGACACAATAATTTTCACACTCAAACTGATTTCTCAACAAAAAATGTTCACCAAAACGACAAATTTTTCGCAAGTTTGTGGTAATAATAGTGAATATGGTATTTAATTTTATTAATTTTATGCATGTCAATTAAACATTACATTGTAATGTTATTTGTTAATGTTGTTTGTATATTTTTTTGTTTTTTCTTTCTAAAATGCAAACGCTTTCCTCCCCCCTTGACATCTCTCTATGCCCCCCTTGGGAGGCGCGCCTCCCTGGTTGAGAACTCCTGATCTATTGTGTATGTGAGTATATATATATATGTGTGTGTGTGTGTGTGTGTGTGTGTGTATATGTGTATGTGTATGTATGTATATATTTGTATATATATATATTTGTGTATGTATGTGTGTATATGTGTGTGTATCAACAGGTGTTAGCTGTAAACCGGCCGTGTCGGTGATGCTTATAGCATAACTGCACAAGCTGAGCTAGTAACCTTTTTGTGGATAAAATATCGAAAAATTTAAAGTTACGGCTTGTAACTTAATTTTTAATTTATATTTTGTCATTAGCTCTGAGGAAATTTCTGTGCATTTGTATTGCCTTAATAAATTATATTATTATTATTATTTGGTGTCCTCCAAGGGCGGATACAGAATTTTTTTTAGGGGGGCACAACCAAGTTGGCAACAAGTGTTAGTTGAAGTAAATTAGCAGGAAAAAACTGTGATCACTTGCTCGCAGACACATTTGCAACTCAAAACTGTAGAGTACATACGTAGTATCTATGGGTACTAGTACCGGTATTATTTATCCATAATTTTGTTGTATTTTGATGTATTAATTCGATCTTGTTCATTTGTGTTTTACTTGAAAATAATTATATTGTCAGCGTTTTTTTATTAAAGGATTTTCCATTTACATTTAACGATATTTATATTTACATACAGTGTTACCTAGTTTATACAGTCCAAGACAATCGTACTTAAGGAGTAAACTCCAGTCGCACGTCTGAGCTGACACGCACATTTTTTTTATTTATGTATTTTAGTATATCTCTGCAGATATGCTAAAATTATGAAAAAATAATGTTACAATAACCTTATAACCAGCCTTTTCAAACAATACCCCACACTATTATATAAGGACTTTTACTTTTTGGGGCCAATTAAAAACCAAATTAAAACCTAAAATTTAGAATATAATATTTAATAAAAAAATATTAAATAAAAACCAAATTAAAACCTAAAATTTAGAATATAATATAATATTTTTTAATATTAGCCACTGAAGTATTTGCGGATTAATATTTTCAATACTACGCCAAATTTCAAGTTTCTACGTGAAAATATTTCTGCGGAAAACGTTTATGACAGACGGATAAAAGGACATGTGAGTGTTCATATAAGGCTTCCGTCTATCTTTATTGAGACGAAACCCTAAAATTAAGAAATATTTACAAAATATACGACACCGTAACAATCATCATTCGGGCGAAGTCAGCTCACAACACTAATTATATTTATTTGATTACTTAAGTAACTGTTAGTTTCATAACCGGTTATCAAGATTAACGTCCACCGTTACGTGCAGAGTAACTGTAACGTAGGCGATACAGTTACCTGCTGCGATATAACATAACAATTAACGGCGGTTATCGACACGTCTCGGTCTGGGGGCGTTATTTTTTTTTCTTCTTTATGTCAATATTTGACCGCACCAAGTGTTTATGAGCTGTTCCACGTAAAACGCTGGCCATGTTTTAAGCAAACTGACGTTTAAAAGCAGCTGTTGGTAAAAACGAAAACAAAAGTGATTAAACAAAAGGACAAGAAACTCTAATTGCAGTAAATCGTATACAGATCTCTATTAATTGTGAACGTAATAAATTTACAAAGCGGACAAATATTGAATATATTTGGCGTTAATTTTGTAAAAATTAATTATTCACAATTAAATGAAACTACGTGATGTAGTATTATTTCTACTTTCTTTAAGTTCTTTACCACGACCTAAGTTTCATTGTATTACAACACCTTCAGGTGGGCTGTTAGCAAAGATTAAGTCTTAGGAACATCCAACAGCATTTATATGTTTCAAACACAATGGCGGAAGCTGGGTTTGTGTGGATTTTCTCACTGCTTATGTTAATGAGTTTATTGTAGGGGAGCGGTGTAGGTTTTATTATATTTCCGAGAGTTATGCGATATACCAGTATTTTAGTGAGGGTAATAAACTCAATTGTTGTTATTATGTGAGGTTGTACAATGCAACTGTTCCGGTGTATGTAATAAAATTAAATGGAAGTTATTCTCGGTAATATATTTATACAAAAACAAGGGTATCTGGAAGTTAGAACAGGGTTATACCACTAATTCAACATATCTCCGGTTTTATTTATTCATATGTTTATTTATTTATTTACCACCTGAAGATGTTGTAATACAACGAAACCTAGGTTGTGGTAAAGAACTTAAAGAAAGTAGAAATAATACAACACGTAGCTTCATTTAATTGTGAAGCGGACAAATGTTTTTAATTTGGAAATTTTTAGTCATAAATTTCGCTTTGGGTGGGGAAAAGAACTGAAAATGGTCAAATAGGAGTTACTTTCACACTACGAATATTCCGCGTGTACATTATTTAAACTCACATGATTGATATAAAAGATGTGTATTTTAAGCTCAACAACAAACATGTCACAAAATTTTCTAAAGAAAATCCGTATCAGCTATTACCAAAAGCATTCAACAGCAGAATGGAGGAAGAATATGATATAAAATTGTATTGCATAAATACCTTTTGCATGCACCAATCGCTTGCGCGTTTTAATAACGAATAACGCCATCTGTTAAATATTTTAATGAAATAATTGCATTGACAGACGAAAGTTAATCGCATCCAATATTGTAGTTGATAACAGTGTATTAACATAGGATCCCTAAGCAATATTCGGTTACGAGTTTAAAAATTTGAACAGCACCATCTTTTGAATTTTAAGATGAACTAATATTCAGAGATTATTAGTTTTCAATAATTTTTATTTTTTGCGTCCTTCACCGCCAGTTGAAGGTTCACCGCTTTTAGAATACGCGTAGAGCGATATGTAATATGTAATTATTATAAGAGTTAATTTTTTTCAAGTATTTTGTATTGCAATTTATAATTATTATATCATCTTTTCAGTACCTTAATCACGATTAAACAAGCGAATACGTTACCTCAGATATATCAAAAACCTTCAGTAAGAGCCTTATTACATTCCCTTCAGTGGTCAGGAACCCTTGATGTGCGAATGAATAAACGAACCAACAGATGAGGAAACCAAAATTAAAAACACAATATTTAATCTTCAATATACAGACCGCCAATTCTACAGTTTTAAAACATGTATAGATTACCTACCACTTCACTCACTGAGATCGTATTAGAACTAGTCCCACTAAAATTAAACCAAGTGCTGACTCACACAACGAGCAACAGTGAACTGAGACGCGCTCGAAAGCATGTGTCGTTTCATTACAAGGATTTACGAAGAGACGTTGTCGCGCACAAATCTCGGGCGTGTCGACACGAAACAGTAACACTAATTTTTTTGTTTCTTAATAATTCTGTAATCAAGCAACGAATCATTATCATTGGCGTGTTTATAGCTTGTGTGAGGCGTAACACACAGGGCTTGTGTAAGTTGTAATACATGCGAATTTCAATGCGTGTAATATTAATATTAGAAAAGTGTGTTTGTATCTCAATCACGCCTAAACAGTTAAACAAATTTTCATGTAATTTTCTAGATATAAGAATTAAATACAGATTATTTTCTAATTTGAGGAATAGCATATTTTCTGTAGGGTGGAACTCCATATCTACACCAAGTTATTTAGTATTACAATATACCAACAAAGGACGCAACGTAAAATTTAAGTCTATAATTTATAATGTTCAGGAACGCGACTTCGACAGACAGCGTTGTCACAACGGACATGCGTTCTAACACTGTGGACATGTAAAAAAACTCAAGGTTTATTTATTTTAAATATTAACAACCGCAGACTTTTGGTCGAAATTTAAAAACATAAATTTAGTCAAGTGGTAAGGGAATAGTATACATGTGCCCATAATGCAATGTATTCCGAATAAGATTATCGAATTGAGAACTATGTGTGGGTTACCTTAACATAAGTACCCACCACACAGTTTCCAATTCAAAAATTTTATTCGGAATATATTGCATAATAAACTAATATCAGGTGAAGAGTCCATGCTTCCACTGCCATTTTGAAAATTGATTTTCATTAAATATCCCGGAAACAGCTGGACTTTTGAATTTTTGTTTAATGTAGTTTATGGGCAACTTACAGGCAGCATACATTTATGGATGTACGCTTGACCAAGCCTAAAACCAAAAGGCGCTATTATACCGAAAATATTGGTTATAGAGAAAAATAAGTTGTAGTAAATTTTATGCTCTGTAAAAAAACGAGTGTGCTTTAGACCACACGACTGAAGTAAAAGTTCAAATTCACAAAATATGAACTTTAAAATGAATTTACAATTTTATTCACTTTAAACGTAGAATATTTAATGTATTGGACAAAATAATAATTTATAAAATTGTTCAAGAACGAAATGAAATTAGAAAATAATCAAAAAATCACCGTTCGCGTAACGCTAGCAAACTCGCGTATATATATATTTCATGCATTGGCTATGAGAGGAAAAGAGAAAGAAAATGTGCGCGCGCACTGCTCTCTCTTGCTCCTACAGTGTGATACAGACAATAGGCTTGCACTGTGTCTTAGATATACGAAACATAACTGGCTATGAGGGAAAGAGAGAAAGAAAATGTGTGCTCGCACCTCTCTCTCTTGTCCCTACAGTAATATACGAAACGTAATTCTCTCTCTTTCTGTCTTCACTAACTTATATCTCCCTCCCAACTTCCGTTCGCCTCGCTCGATCACACTTTTCGTAATGCTTTCGTCACGCATTCACCAGCTTACTCCCCAACTCAAGCGTGCGTAAAGAAGTTTTACTTCAAAAATATTGTATTCATATAATTTTCCATCAATATAGTTATACTAATCAATGACATTTGTTTGCATAGTTTGCTGCGTTAAAAATCATTTACGGATCAAACTTTTAAATGCATTCATACAAAGATTAATTTACCGAAAAGTTTGAGAAGGGCTTGCTTACTTATATTAGAGCTTCCATTTCACAAATTCATCATCATTACGCGATTACTTAATAACAGATCATTACGATACTTAATGGACGCGCAATCCGAAATGTTACGAAATATAATGGTTTACCATTAAATGTGACCAGCAAAAACCGATGTAATTTTGGACGCAGATATTACAAAAATAAAAATTAAATTCTTATCCAGAGAAAACAGTTTTTTTAAAAATAGTCAATCAGATATTATTTCTAACACATTTTATGTGTTTCTCATTTGTATATAGGAGGAACATATATATGAATGTAACGGATTCTTTCAATTAAATTAACTTTAATGTAAAAAAGACTCATATCAAGTACCCTACGCTTTTTTAAATTTAAAATTATTTTTTTTGTCAAACGACTTTATATTATTACAAGATACCAAAAGAATTAAGTTACACCGAGTTTTTTTTAAACGACAATTTATATGTAGTCACATTGAGTTTTATGTTGAGTTCCTTAAAGTTTCATATATTAATATAACATACTAATCAATGAAACTCTCAGGTCTGAGAGAGTCATCGAAAAAATATTTCTTCTTAATACACTTTTATTAGGTCGACCTGTAATTAAATAACTACCTATGTAATGGGATCTATGAAACTAAATTTTATGTCCTAATTCTTGAATCAGCATCGAACTAAACATATGTATGTATTTCTGATGAAAATACAATAATGTCATAAAATGAAAAAGAACATTTTTAGTTTCAAACCAAAAAAACATAAAAAATAACGAAATTTTCAATTACTTCCAAACCGTTTAAAAAAATTACGTCCGATTTATTTAAAATTTGCACGTATCAAGAACTAATGACAATAATTTCACGAAAAAAATTCCAGTTTTAAAACAAAAAAGAAACAAAATTTTATTAAAAAAAACTAAAAAAACATGTTTTCGAAGCAAACATTTAAATGTAATTTTGATTATTGGATACATTTGGCGTTAGGTTTGTAGAAATACATTTTTTATTGACAAAATGCTGAAAAATAAAAAATAATTTTCCTTTATTGAAAAATAAATAATTTATTTGCAAGAAAGGCACAAATAAAATAGATTATTCTCTTCTCATATTTTTGATAGAAGCCTAAAAATAATTATATTCTCAGGTTTTTTTTATTTATTTAAAAGCTCTCTCTGTATCTTAAAAAGTTTGAAAGTTACATTATCTATGAAAAATAAGCAGCAATAACAAGTTTGTGTTTTTTTTGTTTGTTTAAGCATTACGTTTCTCATCACTTGTCTACTGTGATGTGTAGTTCATTATCAAATTACATGCCTAGTTCGTAAGGAGTAAAACGAGACAGTTTCTTTGCAATGAAAAATAAATTTTAAATATAAAGATTTTGAAAAACAAAAAAATTAACTTTAAAGTAAAAAAACGTGAAGTGCTCTCGACTTACGTTTTCATAGTTCCTCTTCATTTATAAATACCTAGCAATAAAAAAAAATTACAACTGATATCTAACACTCCATGCTATTTTTAAAATGAAAGTTAATTTTTTGTCATCAGAGACATTCTTTCGCTCTTGACCAAAGTTTTTATATTTAAAGATAATTTTTTTCTTTTTATTTCATATTGCTGCTAAAAAGTGTTTTTTTAGGTTTTTTAAAATTAAATTTTATGACAACACAGAATGGATGTCAAAATCAGTTAATAATTTATTTACACACTAAAGAAAACCGATCAGTATTAATTGTTTTTTTTTGCTATTTTATTAATTTAGTTTTTATTGCTATTTTATTTTTTTTTAACAATTATTGACGTATTCAAAATATAATATTAGCGCGTCTATGAAGTTAGCTTTTTATATTTTGTATTACGGTTACAAATTTTATCATATTTTTTGCTGTTTGACAATTGCCAATCGCTGAATTGTTTGTTTTTTTTATAGCTTAAAAATAATTATGAAATAAGCGTTTTTAAAAATAATATTCCATTTATACATAATAATATTCCATTTAGATATAATAATATTCCATTTATTTCATGTGATACTCAAAGCGTATTGAGAAATATAATTAGATAGGAAAATATAATTAAAAAAAATCTTGTCCCTCGTTGACACAAGCGTGACCTGATTTTTGAAAAAAAAATATTAACATGAAATAATTTTTTAAACACTTATCACACAATTTTTTTAAGATTATTTTGAAAAAAAAAATTCTTTTTAATATCACGACAACCATTCTACTAACTTAAATTTTAGTAAATTGTAATTAACAAAAATGGCAAAAAAACACGAACCACGTCCATAACTTTCTTCATATCCGTTGCGCTTGTTGACATTTGAAGCGCGGTAAGCGAAAGCACCACAGACAAACTGCAGCAAAAGGGCCGTCAAAACTGACAGCAGGGCGACTGTCATAGACAACTGAAAACAACACGGCCACATCTCGCACACTTTTTTTAACCAATATTTCACTGAATACCTATTTCTTTACTAATTTTTTATTATTAGGCAGCGAATGGCGCAGTAATCCGCGTCCAATGAATCACGCACGTGTTCCGACGTGTGTTTGCATTTTTTATTTTATTATCCCGCGCCCACGATGACGCGACCGCGGCCGCGAGCGTATTGCCGCCTGCGCCCGACGCACATCGCCACTTATAGGCAACGCGCGCATCGGCCATGAGAAATGACGTTTGAACTAAACGAATGAGAGATAATGTTTTATTTGTTTTTTGATTAGATTCTTTTGTGGCCAGCGCGTGCAAAGAAAGCGGGAAAAGGTCTCCATATTCGATTACAATATGGTAATATCTACGCGATAATTGCCTTCGCGATAAGATCGCGGTCAAGTGTGAAGCAAATCCGCGTGATAAGTGGATATATAAATCGGGCGATCGAATCGATATTGAATCGAAATGGCGGTTGATATAAAAAAAATAATTTATGGAAGCGAGTACTAATTTATCGATAAATTATATTGAAAACTGTTAACTAATTTTATAGGTGTATTATATTTTCATTTACTTAGTTTTTGGATGTAACTTTGCGTGGACTACTATTGTTTTTTTGGTTAAAAAAACATATATACATCAAACATCATTTGTAACGCTACAAAAAACACGACTTATCAACTAACAATATCAATTAATTAAATTTTTGACAATAAGCTGACATTTTTTTTTAGATTTCAGTACATTATATCATTGGCGTAACACAGCAACGTAACTTCAGATAAAGCGAATTTCAGTATAAAAACGCCAGTCGTAAAACAAATTAGATAAAAAATGTAACACTCCACGCGTAAGGTCAACATATTAAATAAATAGATAGGAAATAATTGTGTTTTGTTTATAATATGGCGTCGACACTAGAAGATAGACTTGGGCTATACGAGTATTTTGAGATACTGAGTACGATGAGTACGAGTATTATAAAATATCGGTGACAGATATCGGTAACAAAATACTCGACGAGTATGGGCGGCATAATTCCGCTGTGAGAGAACCAAATTACAAATGGCTACAAAGTTACGGTCGGACATACCCCGACACTCCATACTAGTGAACAGATTTAATTGTCTACACCAATACATAGGTGCTTGTCGATCCTTATCCGTATGTGTGTGTGGGTAAATTAATGTAGGGCTGTCAGCAGCGTGCAGGTGAAGAATGTTTACTATCACTACTATCGGTTTCGATCGTTGCGGGCAATCGCGCCGATCGAACGAGTTGACGCTATATGTCAGCAACATAGCTATTTCTCTTTCTAACCAATAGCGTTGATCGAATGACTGTCTCGATAGCACGTTGGTGCATTATCTTTATCCTGGGGCGCACGTCTTTATTATTACCGAATTGTAAAAATGAAATTATGTAAATAAATATTTTATACTATACATTTAATTGAGTGAAAGTGATTTGATAATAATTATATTAAGATATAATTTGAAAAAAGGTACTCGGTGTGGATCATAAATACGAGATAAAATTTTAAATAAAAATTAATTTTGTCACACTGGAATAAGGCCTTCGTTGTACTTTTGACTCTTAATGAACCATGTAAATGCCTATGGCAGACACTACAAGAATACGTTTTCCAACCACATCGCGTTCAAACAAAACAATGACTTTTAAGAACAGTTTTTATTTTAAAACTACTCAGTGACATGTTTGTAGACATAAAATGATAGGTTACTAAATAAGTTGGTGATACAAAACAAAATTATTTACAACAAACAAAAAAAGGAAGACAAAACAATCTCCTACCCTTAGTCATTTTATTGCTTTCTGAGCACTCGTACACAGCGCAATAACGGACTGTTATATTGAATTATTATAAATATTTATCAATTAATACTGAATTACACAAGTTAAACTCAACAAAACGTCGCAAAATGCAACAAATAACACGCGCACGCAGCAAGCGGCAACCTGGGATCGGGTACTCTTGATCGTACCCCTTATCTGCGGGTGACGTTAAACTGGCGGGGGGAGGTGAGTGTCGCTTCTTTACGCAGTAATATTTAATATTCTTTGCTTTAGGTATACATAGTTTGTATGGAATAATTGGTATGTTTGTGTTATACAATACGTATATTAACTAAGAAAATATAATTATTAGTAATTTGAAAATGTTGTCACTTCGCTCTAAATACTGTCGACTTGGTTTTTGAAGTAAAACTTCTTTAAGCACGCTTGACTTGGGGAGTAAGCTGGCGAATGCGTGACGAGAGCGTTACGAAAAGTGTGAGCGGGCGAGGCGGACGGAAGTTGAGAGGGAGATATAAGTTAGTGAAGACAGAAAGAGAGAGAGTTACGTTTCGTATATTATTGTAGGGTGGAGAGGTGCGAGCACACATTTTCTTTCTCTCTTTCTCCACATGAGGTGACTTTTTATTAATAAAAAATTAATTTTTAAAAAATCATTAAATTAAAAAAAACAAGCATTTTGCAATTTGGTATTTGTATGCAATTTGACAGTTGGCATGTGACAACAACGCGTGCGCTCCGAACAGGAGAATTTATCAGTGAAAATCTAAATTGTAAAAGTTATGTGACAGGTCTTCTTGTATACTCAAAGATATTGTATAATTGGCAAGACAAAATAATAAACAAAAAACGAGTGTGCTTTAGACTACACGGCTGAAGTAAAACTTCAAATTCACAAAATATGAATTTTAAAATGAATTTAAAATTTTATTCACGTAGAATATTTTTGTTCACAAAATAATAATTTATAAAATTGTTCAAGAACGAAATGAAATTACAAATTATTCAAAAAATCACCGTTCGCGTAACGATAGCAAACTCGTATATATATATATATATATATATATATATATATTTCATGCACTGGTTGGTCCATACATCGAATGTTTCTATACGTCTTCTGAAATCTTCTTGAATAGTCTAGACCTCACATCAGCATAAAAGTATTGGCCAGATGTAGCACTGGAGAAGACGACTTTGAAGTGGGGTTTTAAGGGTTGCAGGGTACATTTTCATTTCTCCATAGGTACTGCAAGCAATTTCGATTTTTGATCACTATCTCACTATGTCATATTTTAGTAATACAGGTTCCGACATATTTATTAGGTTGGCTACAAATAAACCGGCCCCAATAAATAACCGAACCCAATAAATAATATACCTATATATATACCCAATATAATATACCCAATAAACCGGACCCAATAAATCTCTGTAAATAAAATTTTCCACTTTTTACATTTAGTCAATAAAATGAATCGTTAATTATATAAGCACCGTCGGTATCTAACACTTGTCGCTAACGTGTACTCAGAGCTAAAGTTCCAGCCTTTTAGAAATATTTGGGTCTTTGACTGAAAAACCGGTGAATTTCGATTTTGATATCACTTTTGTCTTTAAATTATCTATCACGCATATTATTAGACAGAGAGCGAATCATATAGTAATTAGATGGGAAAAGGTCTGGAGAGTATGCTGGGTGAAGTAGCATACTCCGTTCAAGTGAAAGTAGTTTTTCTCGCGTTACTTTTGCTACGTGGGGTCGAGCAATCACATAAAAAATAAACTTTGCTTTGTTTTCTCTAAATCCTAGCCACTAGTGTTTACATTAAGAATTAATATACTTTTCATCTCCTGTAACCAGATACTTTAGCCTCTCGTTGGTACGATGGGAACTCCGCAGCTCCAAGCACACATTAGCTCTCCTCTCAAGTTGAAAGTGGTGTTAGCTCATGTGGTAGCCAAACGGAATATTTTCACTTCTTCTCAAAGCATGAAGTTGTTTTTCCATTACAGTATGAGAGCACGAAAATAGCTCTGCTAAACAACGCGAACTTAATTCAGGTTCTGTTACCATAAGGTCTTTACATTTTTCTAAATCAATTGTAGGAGATACTTTGGATGAAGTTTATCGAACAGGTGAAAATTCCCTTCTTTGGAACCAGTGCTTGGCCGTGTCATAAGAGGGCATACCTTCACACACCGTTGTGTATATATTGCGTGATGCTTTGCTGGTTTTTCGCCCTAAACGATATTCAATTCGAAACGAAGAACAACTTCATGCTTTGTCGCTCACACATATGCCTGAAGTTGCTCATATATGATTGTGGACCGGATATTTAGCGAATTGTGTAATCTGTGACAATTGTTTTTAACAACTTGGATACAACTGCTTTACGCCAAATTAATTTTTTATTTTTTACATTATACTAAATAACATAAAACATTTCACGAGGTAGCCATTTTTCTTTTTTTTTTGAGAATAAATGTTTAAAACAGTAATAGGGAATTAATTACAATATTAAGAGTTCCTTGTATTGATAAAAACATATATTTTTCAATAGCGTAATATGTCTTTTCGCTGTCATATTTCTCACGATTTCGATTAGACAAATAAAAAAAAACGAGTGTGCTTTAGACCACACGACTGACGTAAAACTTCAAATTCAAAAAATATGAACTTTAAAATGAATTTACAATTTTATTCACTTTAAACGTAGAATATTTAATGTATTTAACAAAATAATAATTTATAAAATTGTTCAAGAACGAAATGAAATTACAAAATAATAAAAAATCACCGTTCGCGTAACGCTAGCAAACTCGCATATATAAATATTTCATGCACTGGCTATGAGAGGAAGAGAGAAAGAAAATGTGCGCGCGCACTGCTCTCTCTTGCTCCTACAGTGTGATACAGAGAATAGGCTTGCACTTTGTCTTAGATATACGAAACATAAATGGCTCTGAGAGAAAGAGAGAAAGAAAATGTGTGCTCGCACCTCTCTCTCTTGTCCCTACAGCAATATACGAAACGTAACTCTCTCTTTCTGTTTTCACTAACTTATATCACTCTCTCAACTTTAGTTCGCCTCGCCCACCACACTTTTCGCAACGCTATCATCACGCATTCAACAGCTTACTCCCCCAAGTCAAGCGTGCGTAAAGAAGTTTTACTTCAAAAATTCAAATGGTATTGTAATATTCAATGCGTTACGTACAAAATGAGGTAATCTTCATCCATCTCTGTTAAAATTCTTTGTGGTCCTGCTCTCGGTAATTGTCAAACTTGATCCTTTCGTCTAAATCATACGAGTAGGTAATATAAAACAGATTTTATAAAACAGAAATTTTACAAATCTAACGCTCATTTTATTAATGAAACTAAATTATATAAAATAATCGTACATTCTCAAAACTACGTACTACATATAATTTTAGGTGTAGAACTTATAGGTTTTTACGCACACTTGACTTGCGGAGTAAGCTGTTGAATGCGTGACGAGAGCGTTACGAAAAGTGTGATGGGCGAGGCGAACGGAGATATAAGAGAGTGAGATATAAGTTAGTGAAGACAGAAAGAGAGTGAGTTACGTTTCGTATATTACTGTAGAGACAAGAGAGAGAGGTGCGAGCACACATTTTCTTTCTCTCTTTCTCTAATAGCCAGTTATGTTTCGTATATCTAAGACACAGTGCGAGCCTATTGTCTGTATCACACTGTGGGAGCAAGAGAGAGCAGTGCGCGCGCACATTTTCTTTCTCTCTTCCTCTCATAGCCAGTGCATGAAATATTTATATATGCGAGTTTGCTAGCGTTACGCGAACGGTGATTTTTTATTATTTTGTAATTTCATTTCGTTAAAAGTAATAATTTATAAAATTGTTCAAATTTTATAAATTATTATGTTGTTCAATACATTAAATATTCTACGTTTAAAGTGAATAAAATTGTAAATTCATTTCAAAGTTCATATTTTGTGAATTTGAACTTTTACTTCAGTCGTGTGGTCTAAAGCACGCTCGTTTTTTTTATTTGTCTAATCGAGATCGTGAGAAATATGACATCGAAAAGACATATTACGCTATTGAAAAATATATGTTTTTATCAATATCAATATATTTTATAATAAAATTAACTCAAAACTAATTATTCATTTTTTTCTATTAATTTGAATATATACTTTAAAAATATTAGTCATAATTTGTGAATCAGAACTAAATTGTATTCTATCTTGACGTAGGATATTCTTTTAGCGTTCATAACACGTGTCTCTATTGAAAAGTTTATAAGAAAATTGTTTGTTTTGATTTAGGTTTGAAATGAATGATCCAAAATCGTGGTCCAAGAACTATTTGGATTATCTTCTCATAAAACGCCTTCGCGACTCCAAAAAAATAATATTTTGAAAATATCTCTTGGCGGGCATTTCGCTGTAATTTTACTGTAAAAAAATTTCGAACAGTTTTTATGTTAGACGTGAAATAAAAAACATATAAACTGACAAATAAACAATGAATTATGAAAATAATCTATTTTTTCTTTATAGCTAACCTGTAGCCCTGAGAATTATAATTTATTTATATGTTTATTTTACAGTGAACACATTATGAAAAACATTTCATTTTAAATAAAATATTTTCTTACATTAATAACCATCAACATGTTTCGTCCGGGTCAAAATTGATTTTTTATATCTACTCGATCTCAGATCAGTACTTGTCGATTTCAGACACGATCTTAGATCACCTATCCATCTCAGATTCAATATTAGATTTGTATCTTAGAATTGTAGATCAAGTCTATCACACACGATCTTAGATCATCTCTACTCAACCTCAAAACGCTTCCACTCCGTATTAGACACGATCTTAGATCACCTCCACTTGATCTAAAATAACCTCTATTCAATTTCAGACACGCACTTTGATAACTTCTTCTCTGTGTTAGGTCACTTCTACTCGATCTCAGGTCATCTCTACTCGCTCTCAAACCACATCTACTGAAACTCAGACACGATCTTAGATCACCTATACCCGATCTCAGACACGATCTAAAATCACATCTACTGAATCTCAGACTCGATCCTATATCACTTCTACCCAATCTCAGACAGATCATCATCTACTCAATCTCAAAACATGATTTTAGTTCACCTCCACTCGATCTCAGATCACCTCTAATCAATCTCAGATCACGTGTACTTAATTTCAGATACGATCTCAGATCATCTTTATTCGATGTCAGATTCAATCCTAGACACGATTGTAAATCAAATCTGCTCAATTTTGGACCCGATCTTAAATACCCTCTACTCGAACTCACACACGATATTAGATCGTCTCTACTAAATCTCAGAACGCTTCCACTCGGTATCAGACACGATCTTATATTACGTCCACTCGATCTCAGTCATGTTCTTAGATCACCTCTACTTGATCTCAAATAACCTCTATTCAATTTCGGAAGCGAACATTGATAACCTCTTCTATATCTTAGATACGATTTTAGATCACTTCTACCGAATATCAGACATGATCTCAGATCATCTCCACTCGCTCTCAAATCATATCTACTGAATCTCAGACACGATCTTATATCACCTCCACTCGATTTCAGAGACGATTTAAGATCACCTCAGCTTGATCTCATATCACTTTTACACAATCTCAGTCATGATCTTAGATCACCTCTACTCAATTTAAGATACGATCTGAGATCGCCTATACTCGATCTCAGGCCGCATCTTAGATCACCTCTATTCGTCCTCAGGTCAGCTCTACCACAGTTGGAGTTCCCTCATTAGTAGATTTGGTGACTATCATGTTGCTGTTTACTTTAAATCCGACTCGAAGGACCACGATGTGCGTGACGAGAGGTAGTAGTCAGAGCCCGCACTTCACTATTACTGGATTGGAGGCATTTATTCTATGTTCACCAGATTTTTCACTGTTGACTACGAAGTCTGAAGAGAGCTTGTTGGACCAATGAATCCTTATTTGTTATTTAAAAGTGACTGTTTACAAAGTAGACTGTACAAGCAGTAGAACTACTGATTGCTCCAACTGACATGAGCTGATGTTTTGAGTGAACTGTAACGATTGCTCGAAATGAACTGGTGTACACTGTAGATGAGTGAACTTATTTTTGCTCTTTCAAACTGGATTTTATATGCCTCTATGTGATCCTTTGTGCGGCCGCCGGTCGTCACGTCAGGGATTATGAACTCACGGCCTCTCGATAGACACAGAAAAAAAAAGAAGAAATATATATATATATATATATATATAAGATATATATATATATATATATATATATATATACATATATTTTGATATATCGTCGATGCGCTTGTAAAATTCACTATGTGTTTATTACGATTTTTTGCTCACTTTGTGATTTATTTAATTTCACAGTTATCAGCTGTGGAAAAATCTACAAACAAGAAATAACCAGTAAAAAGCCCAAATCAAGGTGTTATTTATTTTTTTTAATATAAGCAAATATTTTTTTATTTTTACGTCAAAACTGGCCATTATTAATCCTTCGGCGCTTAAAGCCGCGTGTATTTGAAATGAGAACGTTTCGATCTGACGTTTAGTGTCTTTTATTTTTGATTACAAAATTTACTTTTTAGGCGCGTCGGGGAAAATAAATTTTATGTGAAAATATTTTGATAATTTCGAGAATATAAAAAAATGGAAACGAAATTATGAGTGGACTGGTAAGTTTTATTAGAAAACGGAGTGAGACAGTCGTATAAAGGAAAATACTTCAAAAACGTAAGTAAGTACTATAGATATCGTATTTGTTGATATTTTTTTATTGCGAAGGAATGCGTTAAAACTCTCATAATAAAATATAATTTAGGATTATGAAAATTATTGAATAGCTAACATGACAAAACTTTAATTATATTTAGAATTTGTTATATTATCTACATGTTTTATAAGTACAAGATACATAGAAAAGTTTATTAATATGAAAATGAACTTTAGTACAAACTTCAATTTAACTGATTTTAAAAACTTAAATTTAAAGATTACATATTTAAAACAACGTATTGAAACAAGTGTACTGTAGAGTCGATTAAATTTCCTTATTTTTTTTTGATACGATATAAAATAATATACATTAAAAATGTCGTATTTGAAAAAAAATGTTGTTGGTCGTTTGCGATTATTATAAAATGTCTTCAAACTTATTTACACGGCCCAGCCGTGACAGTTATTTCAAAAATACTATAAATTGAAAATGCAATGAAAATATTTTTTAAAGTTGGTAATTGATTAGGTATAAATCACTATACAACCAGGAACATTTCGACATTTTTTTTTGAAATTATATGTAAGTATACACATTAAAAACTATACACACGGAAAGAAATTCTGCAGCTGGTGATTATTTATTATAAAAAAACACAATTTGAAAAATTTTGTACTTGACGATTTTGTTTGCTATGGAACAGATTTTTACCACTTTTTCCAGTTATTCTTTTATAGCTAACCACTTATTACATAATTAAAAGCATAATTTGTTATGAATTAATAAGTATTTATAACAAAAATTAATTATCCAAATTGAATATTTTCTTTTAAAATGTCAATTTAAACAACCACATTTTATTTAAATGGTGCCAACATTCAAGAAAAAATAAAGTCTATTTATATTATGGCATATATCTTTTTGGATATTTTATGGCATTCATTTCACTTTGTAGTTGTCTATATTTTAAATTATTTGAATGAATAAGCAAAATCCCAACCCAGCCTGGCTTTATTTTAAGTGATTTAATTTTATTAATTTTTAATTTCTTTCTGTGTGTGTCAAATGTGTAATGTCTAATGATAAATTCATTGTGAATATAGTGAGAAATAACCATGTAATGTACAAATTTCGACATATTTCTGGAGAGTACTTTTTTTGAAAATGTTTTTTTTTCATAAAAAAATAAACATCAGCTGCAGAATTTCTTTCCAGGTATGTAGTTTTTAATGTGTATACTTTCATATGATATCAAAAAAATTGTCGAAATATTCCTGGGTCTAAAGTGCATATGTTCCAAAATTAATGAAATTAAATTACTTCGAATAAACTTTAAAAATTACGTAAATAAAATTATTTTTAACAGTCTTAAACGTCAAATAAGAAAAATTACCAATTATACTAAATATGTTTCACTATCTTTAAATCTTTAATTTATGGTTCTTTTTTTATTTTATGACTATCGAATTTTGCATTTGCCATTACTATAAAAATATAATTATGGTAATTAATTTTTAAGATATAAACTTATAATGTACTACGTAAAAAAAAGAATACAAATGATATATGTAACTAAAATAATTTCCGGCCATGGCTAATGTATAAAAAAATTGTTTAAAACACAACTTCCATAAAAATGTATATTTGCTCTGTTAAAACAAACCTTTTGTTTTCGACAACAATCTCAATTCAAAACTAATCTACCTATTATCAAGTCAATATCCCAAGCTTGCCATAAAATGTTTTACTTGTAAAATATAGTTATAATCAACTTACGTGTTTTGGTAACAATTTGATTTTATTATATGTAAGCTACTTTTTTAAATAAAATACATATATTACAATTAATGTCAACATTATATTCCACAAAAACTCCTACGGCGCGAAAGTTGGCAAAAGACACTGGTCACGGGGTCACGGGAAACTAATATGTCAATTTTCTTTTTTTTACTGGCCAAATCTATAAACTATGATAATATTTTCAAATATTTTTTCTTATTTATATAAGACATTTTTATAATATTTTAAATTTATGGAGGAGAGACTACTTCTTTGAAATGCGATTGATGCATCATTTAAAAATGTGTCTCAAAAATTATGGATCCAAAAATTAAAATAGGATAATTCAGAATAATATGTTTGTATTTTTAGGCGGCTATTTTGGAACTTAATATTAAAAAGTTATTTTTATTAGATATATATTTAACCATCTTTGAAAATTTAGATTATTCGTAAAAAAATTACGATTAATAAAATGTAAATTAAGTAATAATACCTTGACTTTAACCATTTTATCTAAGTAATAAGACTTTAACCATTTTATCGGATATGTGCAGGTAAAATGTTCATTCAACTAAAGGTAGCATAGCCATCTATTTGCCTTTTTTCGAACTGTATTATGCTATTCATTTCGCTAACTGTATTATGCTATTCATCTCGCTTGCTAAATATTTCGAAAGAATAAGCAAAATCCCAGTGCAGCCCGACCCTGCTGGGCCGGGCTGGGCTTAATTTAAGTAATCAATAATGTAAATATTGTCAATATTAAACTTTTGTAAAAATGTAGAACATGAATTTAAAATATATTTAAAATTTAGACAAATACAAAGTTAAATGAATGCCATAAAATATCCAAAAAAGATATATGCCATAACCTAATCTAACCTAACTCAATCTAACCTAACCTAACCTAAATGTAACTAAAATAATTTCCGACCGTGGCTAATATATTCAAAAATTGTTTAAAAAATAACTTTCAAAAAATATTTGTTATAATTATTTTAAAAGAATAAACACAATGCCAACCCAGCACGGCCGAGCTTAATTTAAATAATCAACAATAAATATTCTCAATATTAAACTTTTTATTAGTAATAAATTGACAAAAATGAAAAAAAGAGTATATGAATTTAAAATATATTTAAAATTTAGGCAACTACAAAGTTAAATGAATGCCATAAAATATCCAAAAAAGATATATGCCATAATATAAATAGACTTTGTTTCTTGTATGTTGGCACCATTTAAGCAAAATGTAGTTGTTTTTTAAATTGACATATTAAACGAAAATATTCAATTTTGATAATTAATTTTTGTCATAAATACTTAATAATTCATAACAAATTATGCTTTTAATTGTGTAGTAAGTGGTACAAAATTTTTCAAATTATTTTTTTTTTATAGTAAATAATCATCAGCTGCAGAATTTATTTCCAGGTATTAGTTTTTCATGTATATACTTTCATATGATATCAAAAAATTGTCGAAATATTCCTTGTTCTAAAGTCCATTTATTTTAAATATTATTATTTATTATTTATTATAAAATTTCCAAAACGATTACGAGAAATATCTTCATTTTTATTTACATGGCCCAGCCGTGACAGCTATTATTTCAAAAAAATACTATAAATTTAAAACGCAATGAAAATATCTTTTAAGTTGGTATAATTGATTATTTTTAAGTTATTTGATAAATTTATTACCCGCACTAACTTTTTAAAAAATCCTCTGACTGGTAATTTTGGAAATGTATGCAGAAAATTTTTTGAGAAATTTTTGAGAACTTTATTTAAAAAAAGTATAAAAGATCTGCATTTGTACTAATGTTTGGATACAGTTGATATTCATGACAAACCAATCACAAACAGATTGTTCCCATCCTCCATCTCAAATTTAATATTTTTATGTAACACCTATAATTAGGTTACTGCTTCTTTAACTATGTTATGTTTCAAATTTCTATGCGTGGTTTCCATAAAATGATCTATGTTTTTTATTACAAAAGCATAGTTTTCAATAAAATGCCTGTGATGGACAGACATATACGTAAATTTTTGTTTATTTTTTTTCAATTTTGTTGTAGAGCAATAAAAAGGTCAAATAAAAAACTTAGACTTTAAAACTTAAAACACGCTTAACAAGGAGACAGCATGGTTATGGGGAGTTTAGTTTGAGATCAACATTTGTATAGCTATAGAATACACTGAAGGCAACTATTTGTGGAAATACAAGCGTGTAAATAACGAGAAATGACGTCACGAAGTTTGACTAACAGCATATGTATTCAAAGTTTACTGGGATGTTTGAACAGTTGGATGTTCGAGTGGTAACTCGCGAATTGTAATCTGTGGGTCTCGGGTTCAATCGTAACATTTGCATTGAAATAATATCGATTAAAATAAAATAAGTTTTTTGTATTTTAATTGTTTGTCGCTAATTTTTTTAATTTTTGAATGCGGCGGGTATTTTTAGTAATATTGCATATTTATATTTCTATTTTATATACAATATTACTAAAAATATCATATGTATATTTCTATTTTAAACTTATCTAATTGCGTGAAGTTCTGTTAATATTTTTGTAAATGTTATATGTATATTATCTAATGATGAATCCATTGCGTAATTAATGAAAAAAATTATGAACAAACAAATTTCAATACATTTCTCGTTAGTATTTTTTTTTCAAATCGGTTTTTTTATCTATACTTACAACGAAACAGTAAAATAATAAATTCTGTACATGAAAAATATTTCAAAAAGATTAGAAGATTGATTTAGCATATAGAATGATAATTGAAGTCAGATAACCTATCTTTAGAATATATGTCTGTCTGTTTCTTTTTAAATTTGGTCTTCAATCAAGCAAATGAATTTTTATGAAATTTGGTATGGTAATATTTTTTACCCTCGAGCACTATACAGGACATTTTATCCCTAGTGTTTTACTCTAAGTATTAATTTAGAAAACTCATAAACAACTCACCATTCGAGTTGCTAACACAATAGTCTAAGCCTAAGATATTTAGCCAACTCAGTGTTAGATTATTTGTATCTTAATAATGAGATCAATCAACATTATCAGCAAATAAACAATTTATATATTACCAAAAATATTGTTCTTCTCTGTCGTATCGTTTTTGATAGAGCGGTCGTGGTCATGATGATGCTACATTATCATTGGTGCTTGATGTGAACCCCTCACAATTTCTCACCATCTGAACCTATTGGCCGATATCCTAGTGCATTTATGTAGAGGGTATCCAACTGCTGATTTTATTTGATCAGCCCATCGCATGAATGTTCTTCCACGCGGTCTGTTTCCTTCCATTCTTCTCTGGATCACTAAACGCTCTATGGAGTCATTGTTTCGCCTCGAGACATGGCCAAAGAACTTCAAAATTCGAGACTATACTAGGGTTGATAGACGCTGCGTGATGCCGAGTTCTTGAAGTATGGAGGGGTTTGTACGAAATTCCCAGCACCATTCTCCAGCACCTCATCTTCAGGGCATCTATTTTTGCTTTTCCACCTCTCGCAATGCTACGTCTCGGATGCGTACAAAAATATGGGGAAAACTAGTATTCTTACGAGTCTGGTCTTAGTGGCTTTAGTTAAGTTGCGATTCTTCCATAATTTCCTCAGCTTATCCATCGCAGTTCTGGCTATCGCCGTTCGCCTCTTTACTTCATCTATGCAGCCCCCATTATTTCAGATTAAAGTACCAAGTTATACGTAGGACCAAAAATGTACGCTGCCCCTTAATCTTAAAAAAAATCTCTTATACTATTTTATATTTTTTTTTATGTAACTGGTTATGTTTTTTAAATAAAATATTTTTGATAATATTTTTTTATTCTAACACCTTATTATATTCACTGTCACTACTTTAAACTAATGTTTTATATACAATCGATAGATTTTGACGACAGCTGACGATTAAAACTTAAACGAACATCGTAGCTTTTTCGATTCAAACGTTATACTAATAGTAAATCTCGATACGCAGCAAAATAACCTCAAAATGGCGGCGCTTCCCCCTCCACCGCGCGCGATGCGTCACTATTCTCACTTATTATAATGAATTCTTTGATCCAGTGGTATAATTTAATTTTTAATGTAGAGGATAGATTCGAAACTGCAACGCCAAACTGTATCCCCCGATTTTGTTATCATTAGGTTTTTTGGATTGCCCCCGTATGGTAGCAAATTTAAAGACGTATTCACGTCAAAAACCTGTATTTAGTCACTTTTCTATAAAATTTAACCTTTAAAAATTGTATTCGCACATTAGCTCACTTCTTCTACTGGGTATATATTCAAACATTAGGTCACTCCTTCTACTGGGTGTTGATTCAAATAACATACAAACAATTTCATTAGCTGAAATTGTAGATCTTAATAATCACAATTGTATTGTAATTGTAATAATCATAATTGTATTGTAATTGTAATAATCAAAATTGTAGATAATATTTTGGCATTTTTAAAATAAAGATTCCATTATCAATTTAAATAATTGTTTTGTGTAAAAAATGTACTATATACGATTTTTCCGCATACTTAGCATCAATAGATATTATTTGACCAGCTAAATGGAGAAATGACTTTTGCCCACAAAGCGAACTATTACCCAAGCGCCTTTTTTAAGTTTATCAGTCTCAATGTCACTCATTTTACTCTGTTTAGTAATAATAAATCTCAGAAATTTTCCTGTTTCTTTCACCATTCTTTTTATGTATTATTTGACCAACTAAATGGAGTAATGACTTTTTGCCCACAAAGCGAACCATTACCCAAGAACTTTCTTTAAGTTTATCAGTCTTAATGTCACTCATTTTACTCTGTTTAGTGATAATAAATCTCCGAAATTTTCATGATTTTTTCACCATTCTTTTGCACTGTGAAGTTTCACACATTTCCGTTTGTTCCATATTTGAGACTAACTCTTGGTCAATGGTGATCTCCCTTGCTAATTCAGCTTGGTCCTTTTTTACAACGTTTCTCTCTCTGCAAAATATTACATCTTATTTCAGTTTCTTTCTATGTACTTTTTATCTGGATATCATAGATTAAAAAAAACTGACTTGGTAATTACTATAGTTATACTGCCATTGCCATAAAATTATAGCGTTTTATGTCACACTGTGTCGATATTGATCCATGCATGGTCTATTATCAATATTTTTACGTAAGACGGTTATTTTAAACAATGATCCTTAATGAATTCACGTGAACGAAGTCACGGTCACCGCTGATTATTAATAATCGCAAACGACAATTTTTTTTTTCAAATATATCGTTATTAATGTATACTCTTTTTTGTCGTATAAAAAGAATTGTCGAAATATAATTGGTACTAAACTGGATTTATACCAAATACCATTTTGAAAAAACTGCTTCTTATAATTGCTTCGACTTAATTGCCATTTTTTGTGATACTAAATACAGAATATTCAATACAAACCCTAATCTATATAAATAAATGAAATTGAAATGTCTGTCGGCGATTTCGACATAACTGCCTTTTCCTAAGCTCATATGATTATTCGCGCGTTATCAAAATACCCGTTTTCAACATTTTTATCTGTCTTTAGTCTGCCTGTTCGTCTGTTTGTCCGGGTTAACCTTCGAAACTGCTAAATCGATTTTGAAAATATTTTCACGGAAAGCCAGAAAACTTTGCAGGGAGTGATCCAGGTTACTTTTGCCCGGAAATATTTAGGATTTCTGTATAAAAATTTAAAAACTGCTAAAATTAAAGGTAACTGCAGCTATCATTATGACCTTATACATAAATCATATAATATCAAATATATACGGTGTCCGGGAATAAGTGTCGGACAAAGAAAGACGTTATTCGTTGACTGAAAAATAGTTGATTGTCGTTAAAATAAAATTTAAAAAACGACTTTTTTTCACACGTACACACGATAGCAACTGTGGCAGACAATCTCGACGTGATTATCGTTTTCGTTTGTGCTTCCTTTTTGCAGTTTCAAAGTGCAAGTGAAGTATATATTAAATATATTTCTATTGTATCGAAGTTTGTAAATATTTAAGAGATAGTAAATTATTTTGGATTGTAAGAGTCGATGGGAGAGAAAAGTGGAAAACAGAGCTTTTCATACATAAGTTCCTTGTTTCTTAATAACTAATATAAATTTTACGTTTGTGGTCCATTTACAAGACGCTATACATTTCAAAGCCCTATACGAACATACAAAGACGCTATACATTTTTAATATTTTTATATTTAACCGTAGCGGAAGATTCTCGGTTTAAATTGTATCTGTCTGTCGGCTATACGCGCATGGTTAGTCCATTTGAGACTCTGTCCTAGCTACAGACTGTCAGTCGTAGTACGGTACGCAGTGCATACGAAGGTCATGTCTCCAGTTTTATGATTGTAGCAGTCAATGTTACCATAGAAAGTAAGAAATTGGCAAAAATCTATTTAAAATAGTGTGATGAAATCAGTCATATAAAATTGATAAATCACGAAGCCTTTGAATAATCGTTAAATTTAATTGTTCAGCAACTAGAGTCAGATACAGATTCAACACGAAAACTGATAATGCGATGAGAAAAGCTATTAAAGTTTGTGCCGCTGGATTCAGTTTTTTATTAAACAAACCGTCATGCATTAGTAGAACTAACCAGCACTACGATGGTTTCGTATAAATTTAGGACTTATAAATATTTAAGGGTTTCCATTAAATTATTTACAAATTCACAATTAAATGATACTACATGATGTAGTATTATTTCTACTTTATTTAATTTCTTTACCACGACCTAGGTTTCGTTGTATTACAACATCTTCAGGTTGGATATTTCTGGGATAGGATGTTGTAATACAACGAAACCTAGGTCGCGGTAAAGAAATTAAAGAAAGTAGAAATAATACTACATCACGTAGTTTCATTTAATTGTGAATAATGGATTTCTACAAAATTAACGTCAAAATATATTCATTATTTACAAATATTAATATTTCACAACGTAAATATATTATCTACAATTTTTTCACAGGCGTGTAAACTTTGTGCATATATATATATATATATATATATATATATATATATATATATATATATATATATATATATATAATAACGGCATTTAAAATCATGGCTATAGTTTTCCTACAACTATTGCTTATATTTCTAAAAAAAACTTAGTTTTCACAATTTTAGATAACGGCATTTAAGATCCTGGCTATAGTTTTCCTACAACTATTGCTTATATTTCTAAAAAAAACTTAGTTTTCACAATTTTAGATAACGGCATTTAAGATCATGGCTATAGTTTTCCTACAACTATTGCTTATATTTCTAAAAAAACCTTGGTTTTTCACAATTTTAGATTGAACAGTTTGCGAAATAAGGAAGAGTTGAGGGAAGTCTTATTTTTGCATGTTTTTTATAATATCTTTAAATAAGGAATTTAAAATTATGAAATGATATAGCTATTGTATTATCGCTTATTTGAAAATTGTTTATAATTTTTAAAATTAAAACTTTTTGTAATAAATATTAGGTAAATTTTTTTCCAAAAATATCAAAAAACCCATGTCTCATCACAAAGTCTTGTTCGTTATACTTAATAATATAGCATACAAATCATACTGTACATTTAATTTTAGATAATACTTGTGTCAAACTTTTTTTATTAAGATTAATATGTTTTGCCTTGAGCACCGTCAAGTTTCGACCGTTTGAGATACAATCAGATTAAGGCCATAAAATATTTGTTTCTAAATACCACATTGTCTATTACCTCTATCATAGACGTTCATTATTTACGGTTCTTTATGTTGAACATCTGTCAAATAATTATGACTGTCCCTCTTTGCTGAGTCAGATACACATTCGAACTGCTAAACTAATTGGTAACCATCTCCGATTTCGTATCGATAATTCATAAACGCCATTCTAATTTACATGATTAAGTATATATTTAAATAAAAGGCTGCAAATATGTGTGTGTTATCTTTATAATTAAGAGGAAATTAAAAAAAAATAAAGAATTAAAAAAATAAAAAAGAAATCCGCAGTAGTTTCCGTTATGTAGAGAATGTTGATAAATCAGGAATAATTAGCACAATCACCTTCTGTAAGGCTGTAACGGTTTTTAATACCGGATCCGTATAAGTTTTTACGCTGAAAAATTATAAGTTTGTTTCCATACTAAATTAACTCGCGTGACATATTTGAGCATAATATAATATTTTGATATACAGTTTAAACAAAAGCTATATCCAGAAAAAAAATGACCCTAAGTGTGTGAAAGTCTATTTTCAGCCCACCATTTGATACTTAAACAGTTCAGTACTTGATGTATGATATGAAAAATAAATTAATTTATAGTTTAAAAAAAAACTAGAAAACACTTATTGAGAACTTATTGAGACAAATGTATCGAGCTCAAACTCGTTAGATTTAATATCAGCCATTGAGAAGTCCCCATGATCACCTTCCTCCTCCATCATCAGATCCTTCCGGTTAGAATACATGATCTCATTGAGACAAGCCAAACGAGCCAAAACTCGGCACGTTTACTGTTAGCCATTAACGAGATCCTATCATCACCTTTCTCTTTCACAATTAGTATAGTTCCTATCATCACCTTTCTCTTTCTCAATTATAATAGTTCCTATCATCACCTTTCTCTTTCACAATTAGTATAGTTCCTATCATCACCTTTCTCTTTCACAATTAGTATAGTTCCTATCATCACCTTTCTCTTTCTCAATTATAATAGTTCCTATCACCACCTTTCTCTTTCACAATTAGTATAGTTCCTATCACCACCTTTCTCTTTCACAATTATAATAGTTCCTATCACCACCTTTCTCTTTCACAATTAGTATAGTTCCTATCATCACCTTTCTCTTTCACAATTAGTATAGTTCCTATCATCACCTTTCTCTTTCTCAATTATAATAGTTCCTATCACCACCTTTCTCTTTCACAATTAGTATAGTTCCTATCACCACCTTTCTCTTTCACAATTATAATAGTTCCTATCACCACCTTTCTCTTTCACAATTAGTATAGTTCCTATCATCACCTTTCTCTTTCACAATTAGTATAGTTCCTATCATCACCTTTCTCTTTCTCAATTATAATAGTTCCTATCATCACCTTTCTCTTTCACAATTAGTATAGTTCCTATCATCACCTTTCTCTTTCACAATTAGTATAGTTCCTATCATCACCTTTCTCTTTCTCAATTATAATAGTTCCTATCACCACCTTTCTCTTTCACAATTAGTATAGTTCCTATCACCACCTTTCTCTTTCACAATTAGTATAGTTCCTATCACCACCTTTCTCTTTCACAATTAGTATAGTTCCTATCACCACCTTTCTCTTTCACAATTATAATAGTTCCTATCATCACCTTTCTCTTTCACAATTAGTATAGTTCCTATCACCACCTTTCTCTTTCAAAATTAGTATAGTTCCTATCATCACATTTTTCTTTCACAATTAGTATAGTTCCTATCATCACATTTTTCTTTCTCAATTATAATAGTTCCTATCACCACCTTTCTCTTTCACAATTAGTATAGTTCCTATCACCACCTTTCTCTTTCACAATTAGTATAGTTCCTATCATCACATTTTTCTTTCTCAATTATAATAGTTCCTATCACCACCTTTCTCTTTCACAATTAGTATAGTTCCTATCACCACCTTTCTCTTTCACAATTAGTATAGTTCCTATCATCACATTTTTCTTTCACAATTAGTATAGTTCCTATCATCACATTTTTCTTTCTCAATTATAATAGTTCCTATCACCACCTTTCTCTTTCACAATTAGTATAGTTCCTATCACCACCTTTCTCTTTCACAATTAGTATAGTTCCTATCACCACCTTTCTCTTTCAAAATTAGTATAGTTCCTATCATCACATTTTTCTTTCACAATTAGTATAGTTCCTATCATCACATTTTTCTTTCTCAATTATAATAGTTCCTATCACCACCTTTCTCTTTCACAATTAGTATAGTTCCTATAACCACCTTTCTCTTTCACAATTAGTATAGTTCCTATCATCACATTTTTCTTTCTCAATTATAATAGTTCCTATCACCACCTTTCTCTTTCACAATTAGTATAGTTCCTATCACCACCTTTCTCTTTCACAATTAGTATAGTTCCTATCATCACATTTTTCTTTCTCAATTATAATAGTTCCTATCACCACCTTTCTCTTTCACAATTAGTATAGTTCCTATCACCACCTTTCTCTTTCAAAATTAGTATAGTTCCTATCATCACATTTTTCTTTCACAATTAGTATAGTTCCTATCATCACATTTTTCTTTCTCAATTATAATAGTTCCTATCACCACCTTTCTCTTTCACAATTAGTATAGTTCCTATCACCACCTTTCTCTTTCACAATTAGTATAGTTCCTATCACCACCTTTCTCTTTCAAAATTAGTATAGTTCCTATCATCACATTTTTCTTTCTCAATTATAATAGTTCCTATCACCACCTTTCTCTTTCACAATTAGTATAGTTCCTATCACCACCTTTCTCTTTCACAATTAGTATAGTTCCTATCACCACCTTTCTCTTTCAAAATTAGTATAGTTCCTATCATCACATTTTTCTTTCACAATTAGTATAGTTCCTATCACCACCTTTCTCTTTCAAAATTAGTATAGTTCCTATCATCACATTTTTCTTTCTCAATTATAATAGTTCCTATCACCACCTTTCTCTTTCACAATTAGTATAGTTCCTATCACCACCTTTCTCTTTCAAAATTAGTATAGTTCCTATCATCACATTTTTCTTTCACAATTAGTATAGTTCCTATCATCACATTTTTCTTTCTCAATTATAATAGTTCCTATCACCACCTTTCTCTTTCACAATTAGTATAGTTCCTATCACCACTTTTCTCTTTCACAATTATAATAGTTCCTATCATCACATTTTTCTTTCTCAATTATAATAGTTCCTATCACCACCTTTCTCTTTCACAATTAGTATAGTTCCTATCATCACTTTTCTCTTTCACAATTATAATAGTTCCTATCATCACCTTTCTCTTTCACAATTAGTATAGTTCCTATCACCACCTTTTTCTTTCAAAATTAGTATAGTTCCTATCACCACCTTTCTCTTTCACAATTAGTATAGTTCCTATCACCACTTTTCTCTTTCACAATTATAATAGTTCCTATCATCACCTTTCTCTTTCACAATTAGTATAGTTCCTATCACCACCTTTTTCTTTCAAAATTAGTATAGTTCCTATCACCACCTTTCTCTTTCACAATTAGTATAGTTCCTATCACCACCTTTCTCTTTCAAAATTAGTATAGTTCCTATCATCACATTTTTCTTTCACAATTAGTATAGTTCCTATCATCACATTTTTCTTTCTCAATCATAATAGTTCCTATCACCACCTTTCTCTTTCACAATTAGTATAGTTCCTATCACCATCTTTCTCTTTCACAATTAGTATAGTTCCTATCATCACATTTTTCTTTCTCAATTATAATAGTTCCTATCACCACCTTTCTCTTTCACAATTAGTATAGTTCCTATCACCACCTTTCTCTTTCACAATTAGTATAGTTCCTATCATCACATTTTTCTTTCTCAATTATAATAGTTCCTATCACCACCTTTCTCTTTCACAATTAGTATAGTTCCTATCACCACCTTTCTCTTTCACAATTAGTATAGTTCCTATCATCACATTTTTCTTTCTCAATTATAATAGTTCCTATCACCACCTTTCTCTTTCACAATTAGTATAGTTCCTATCACCACCTTTCTCTTTCACAATTAGTATAGTTCCTATCACCACTTTTCTCTTTCACAATTATAATAGTTCCTATCATCACCTTTCTCTTTCACAATTAGTATAGTTCCTATCACCACCTTTCTCTTTCACAATTAGTATAGTTCCTATCACCACCTTTCTCTTTCAAAATTAGTATAGTTCCTATCATCACATTTTTCTTTCACAATTAGTATAGTTCCTATCATCACATTTTTCTTTCTCAATCATAATAGTTCCTATCACCACCTTTCTCTTTCACAATTAGTATAGTTCCTATCACCATCTTTCTCTTTCACAATTAGTATAGTTCCTATCACCACCTTTCTCTTTCACAATTAGTATAGTTCCTATCACCACCTTTCTCTTTCACAATTAGTATAGTTCCTATCATCACATTTTTCTTTCTCAATTATAATAGTTCCTATCACCACCTTTCTCTTTCACAATTAGTATAGTTCCTATCACCACCTTTCTCTTTCACAATTAGTATAGTTCCTATCATCACATTTTTCTTTCTCAATTATAATAGTTCCTATCACCACCTTTCTCTTTCACAATTAGTATAGTTCCTATCACCACCTTTCTCTTTCACAATTAGTATAGTTCCTATCACCACCTTTCTCTTTCACAATTAGTATAGTTCCTATCATCACATTTTTCTTTTTCAATTATAATAGTTCCTATCACCACCTTTCTCTTTCACAATTAGTATAGTTCCTATCACCACCTTTCTCTTTCACAATTAGTATAGTTCCTATCACCACTTTTCTCTTTCACAATTATAATAGTTCCTATCATCACCTTTCTCTTTCACAATTAGTATAGTTCCTATCACCACCTTTCTCTTTCACAATTAGTATAGTTCCTATCACCACCTTTCTCTTTCAAAATTAGTATAGTTCCTATCATCACATTTTTCTTTCACAATTAGTATAGTTCCTATCATCACATTTTTCTTTCTCAATCATAATAGTTCCTATCACCACCTTTCTCTTTCACAATTAGTATAGTTCCTATCACCATCTTTCTCTTTCACAATTAGTATAGTTCCTATCACCACCTTTCTCTTTCACAATTAGTATAGTTCCTATCATCACATTTTTCTTTTTCAATTATAATAGTTCCTATCACCACCTTTCTCTTTCACAATTAGTATAGTTCCTATCACCACCTTTCTCTTTCACAATTAGTATAGTTCCTATCATCACATTTTTCTTTCTCAATTATAATAGTTCCTATCACCACCTTTCTCTTTCACAATTAGTATAGTTCCTATCACCACCTTTCTCTTTCACAATTAGTATAGTTCCTATCACCACCTTTCTCTTTCACAATTAGTATAGTTCCTATCACCACCTTTCTCTTTCACAATTAGTATAGTTCCTATCATCACATTTTTCTTTTTCAATTATAATAGTTCCTATCACCACCTTTCTCTTTCACAATTAGTATAGTTCCTATCACCACCTTTCTCTTTCACAATTAGTATAGTTCCTATCATCACATTTTTCTTTTTCAATTATAATAGTTCCTATCACCACCTTTCTCTTTCACAATTAGTATAGTTCCTATCACCACCTTTCTCTTTCACAATTAGTATAGTTCCTATCATCACATTTTTCTTTCTCAATTATAATAGTTCCTATCACCACCTTTCTCTTTCACAATTAGTATAGTTCCTATCACCACCTTTCTCTTTCAAAATTAGTATAGTTCCTATCATCACATTTTTCTTTCTCAATTATAATAGTTCCTATCACCACCTTTCTCTTTCACAATTATAATAGTTCCTATCATCACCTTTCTCTTTCACAATTAGTATAGTTCCTATCATCACATTTTTCTTTCACAATTAGTATAGTTCCTATCACCACCTTTCTCTTTCAAAATTAGTATAGTTCCTATCACCACCTTTTTCTTTCACAATTAGTATAGTTCCTATCACCACCTTTCTCTTTCACAATTAGTATAGTTCCTATCACCACCTTTCTCTTTCACAATTAGTATAGTTCCTATCATCACCTTTCTCTTTCACAATTAGTATAGTTCCTATCACCACCTTTCTCTTTCACAATTAGTATAGTTCCTATCATCACATTTTTCTTTCTCAATTATAATAGTTCCTATCACCACCTTTCTCTTTCACAATTATAATAGTTCCTATCACCACCTTTCTCTTTCAAAATTAGTATAGTTCCTATCACCACCTTTTTCTTTCACAATTAGTATAGTTCCTATCATCACATTTTTCTTTTTCAATTATAATAGTTCCTATCACCACCTTTCTCTTTCACAATTAGTATAGTTCCTATCACCACTTTTCTCTTTCACAATTATAATAGTTCCTATCATCACCTTTCTCTTTCACAATTATAATAATTCCTATCATCACCTTTCTCTTTCACAATGATATAACATACTTCAAGGGTGTGATGTATTATCATGAAAGTTTCAAATCGATACAACAATTAGGAATTGGTGAAAATCTAATGAAAGAATGTTAAAACTGAATGCACGCAGAACAAAATTTTATATTTGAAGAGTGAAAGAATTGTTTCAGGGCAAATTTGGATAAGTCGTGATAATAACTTTGTAGTGTGTTATCTGAAAACCACTTATTTGTAGGCCAGTAAAGCAACTGGATTAACAAAGAGACCTTGGTTTTTGGGCAAATAGTAAAAAATGATAAAATAAAGAATTAGATTAGTATTGAAGCTATCAATCCAGGCAGAAATTAGACGTAACTTCATCTGCGTTTTTGTGTGGTTTTATTTTCTTTTTGGGATTCTGTGCTAAAATCATAAGAAAACAATCCTGGTAACGAAATTCTATTATCCCTCTGTCTTCCCCCGAAGCTGTTTTTCTAGGGTATTATAGCTGTTATCAAGTTAGAAGTTAGCATAATTATGCGAGTCTAGCCCAAGTGCCGAAATCAAGGGATATATTTATTTCTTCTGGATTGTAGAAAAGATTTTGTCGAAAAATTTAATTATTTTTAACTAGGTCGAGCAGTATAACCTTAGTGTGTGTGTGTATATATATATAAACATTGGCATTTTTAATTTTAAGAACACCATTGTATGAGAACTGCAGTAAATTCGTAAAGTGTAAAATGATGCATATTTCTTAAATTACCTTTGAAACCACAAAACAAATAAAACTTCTGTTTGAAATTGACATCATCTCTCAAAACATTAACCATGCCAAATTTTAGAAACTAAAAACCCAGTAAATTTCGTTTTGGTGACCCCGGACACCGTCCGGAACATCATCAACACCAACTGGAAATGCCCAAAGGCGATAACGAACCATATGCATCAAACGTAATCTCGAGTCATTTATTGCAAGCTTTTTATCTTCCTTGTACATTCACTCAAGTTGATTTGGGAAAATAATAAAGTATTTCAATTTCAGTCGACAAGTTATTATAAAAATGCAGCTCAGTGTATTATAATAGTATATATTAGAGATTACGCAGAACTAGTTCTTGTGGAAAAATAAAATGTTAAAAAATTAGACTACATAGGGAAACAAGTAATATTACAAAATTTTAACAACTCCTTCTTCATGACCACAAAAGCCTTTCGTATATACCTTGGATTTTTGAACCGGGAAAATCAAACTGTATCCACTCAAATGTTATAAGGCAAACAAGTGAAATATACCAGGAAAGCCACATAAAAAAATACATTGTTGACATTCAATGACAGCTGACATTTACTGTGACACTTGACAGATAAATATCGCGGGAAGACGATTTTGTTACATATTTTCGCTCTTTCAATATATTTAGATTAAAAACAAGTTTAATTGGAGTGATATTAAATATGTTTGGCGTTAATTTTGTAGAAATTCATTATTCGCAATTAAATGAAACTACGTGATGTAGTATTATTTCTACTTTCTTTAAGTTCTTTACCACGACCTAGGTTTCGTTGTATTACAACATCTTCAGGTGGGCAGTTAGCAAAGATTAACTCTTAGGAACTTGACATATCACAAAAGGAAACAAAAAATGGGGGTAATGTGTAATTAGTTGTAAATATATTACTGAGTATAATATATATATATATATATATATATATATATATATATATATATATATATATATATATATATATATATATATATATATATATTATAATGAAATAAATAAGTTCGAGCTCTAATGTTTTAAAGAAGTTGTTTTTTTGTATATTCTTTCACTTAAAACAAAAACAAGACGAGAAATTCGGATTTTTGCTAGACCATCATATCCAGTTATCCATAACCACCTGTAGGTGCTGCATAAGGACTCTTAACGCCTCAACAGTTGCACCAGTTAACGTGATTCGCCTTTTGTAATGTCATAAAATGAAATGTGGGAAAACGTATTTTAATTTTACATAATGTTTACTCCCATTTTATGAAGTGTTGCAAAAATGTTTTTTTCACATTCACATCGTAATATGGGACATAAACTTAATAAATAGGTAAACAAAACATAAGTGGGCTCAGTCGTGTCGCAGCCCTAGGATTTTACGTGAAAAGTGATTTTCTCCGATTTGTTTGCATCTTTGCTGGAATTTAATGAAGAAAATAAAAGTATTTTATTTTGAGGAAATATTTTGTCTTTATCAATACCAAGGACATTGTACATTCGTCATTATTACATTCTACAACAATATTGAAAAAACATATACACACACACACACACACATATGTATATATATATATATATATATATATATATATATATATATATATATATATGTGTACACGGTTTCCGGGAATAAGGGTCGGGCAAAGAAAGACGCTATCCGTTTATTGAAAAATAGTTGATTGTCGTTAAAATAAAATTTAAAAAATGTCTTTTTTTAGAAAATTGAAAATAATATTCATAATTATTTGTCGTCTTTTTCGTACATACGATACTTGCGTACATTGTTCGGTGCCACTCGGGAGTATAACCCGCGAATAGCTGCGAAAACATCTAACTGCCCGAGTAAGCACCGCGCCCGGGCGAGTATTGGATGTGTTAAAAAGAGTTATGTGCAATATTTTTTTTTGCACTCAGTTAGAAAAAGGGTTTTAATGGGCCTGATTCTGATTCTCCCTAATCGGCCTTTTCCTCTGTTTGTTATACTCTTCGCTTCTCGTCATATCTTCATCTAAAAAAGACAGATATTTCAGAAAAAATATAATTTTTCCACTCCGTAAAGTCATAAACTGTTGATTTTATTTTATTAAAGACAATATCGCCTGGGCGCTTTTCTCGTTCTCATTGATTGGTCCTTTCCTCTGATTACTACGTCCTTCGCTTCTGGCCAAATTTCGTTCTAAATAAGCCGATATTTCTAATAAAATATAATTTTTCAACTTTGTAAAGTCATAAAATGTCGATTTTTGGTATTAAACCAATATCGCTTGGGTGATTTTCTGGTTCTCTCTGATCGGTCCTCTTCTCTGATTCTCGTACATTCGCTTCTGGTCATATTTTTCTTCCAAACAGACTGATATTTCTAAAAAAAAATAATTTTTTAACTTTGTAAAATAATAAAATGTTGATTTTTATTATTAAAGCCAATACAGCTTGAGCGCTTTCCTGGTTCTCCCTGATCGGCCCTTTTCTCTGATTGTCATATCCTTCGCTTCTGGTCACGTTTTCGTCTCATATAAGCCGATATTTCTGAAAAAATATAATTTTTCAACTTTGCAGTCATAAAATTGTTACTATTGTTATTGAAAGCAATATCTATCGAGGTTTTATTAGAACTACTTATGCCTTTCTATGGATATCCTAGTTTCCTTAGTTCTCAAGGCATTCCATTAGTAAAATATGCATATTTCTATATTTCTGTGTCTTTCGCCACGACCGCTGGTGCTCTTAAACTACTTCAATTGTTTGAATAACCTAACAAGCTAATATCTTAAAAAGATTAAACTTTCTGAACTTAAGTTGTCGTTTCCTATTGGTTTACTATTCACAGAGTTATCGCGAAGCGAAATTCGGCAAATCCGCATAATTTTGAAAATGTTAACCTGGCTACCAGACCGTATCTATAGACATTTTCACGTCAATACGTTTTTGCTACATTACCGATTGAGATCTTTATCTGGATTAACAATTCATACGCGCTGTTATAAAACTAAGAAACTACGCGATTGTGACAGACAGACCGAACCATCCAATGGATTGACGAAATTATAAGGCTTTGTTTTAAACATTTTCATTTCTTATTTTCTGAATAATCCTGATGAATATAATGAAGAATCCAGATAATTGTAAACTGAATTTTTTTTCGCTTTATTGTGGGAAATTTCATGTGCCCATACAATTTAGTACCGATTTTCGTACTCTTAAGACAATAATCGTTGCAAACTTGAAAAAGCAATAACAAACAATAAACAGCAACAAATCAAACAGAGAAAAAACAATAACAAACAATAACAAAACTATAATAGAGTTCACAATTACTTTTATTTCAAACAATATATTTTATTGGTGAAAACTTTATATTAAGAGGAACTCGATAAATGCCTGCTCGCGACGGGTGTAAGTCTGGAACTGAGTTGGAAGTCTCTTGGCTTCGATGAGTTAGCTGTTTTGGTGTTTTAGGTTGGACCACTCTTCGTTCCCTAAGGACCTTGCTTATGAATGACTACCTCTCTTTGTTCCCTACCTTGCTTAGCATTGTTATAAGTAACTATCGGAAGGATCAAACGAATGGGGTATTTGACAGATGTCAACATTTTTTTTAACAATAATACATATAACAGTTAATCGAAACTTCTAAATTAATTCAATAGATTTTGTGTGATTAAAGAACAAATTAACAAACAGACGGACAAAAATTCTAAAAAATGTTTTCTGGCTTCTGTTATCATTTTACGCATTAAATCAATGACCATTTTGAATATAATTTACACCTATAGAATTCACTCTGTTACAATTTTATTATAAGTATATATATATATATATATATATATATATATATATATATATATATATGCATAAAAAACCTATGTTTTGAACTGTTTAATTGGTCTCTTAAAGACAGCTTAGTATTAATAAGGGCTTATGTGTTAGAAAAGGAGGCAATCCGGATGCAACATGGTACGTTATAATTATGAATTAACTTTTTTCAGTCTTACAGCTCGATATCGGATCCGGAACTGCGAGGGTCTTCTTCTCAAGCCCAGCGCTGAAAAAGCTCCAAGTCCTGCAAGATGGCCTGCTTCAAGAAGAAGTATGTAAACATGACGTATTTAGAAATGTATATGTGTATACATATATATAAATATATATATATATATATATATATATATATATATATATATATATATATATATATATATAATTGAAGTTCCTGTTTATCTGTATATTTGTTTAAGTGTTTATGTAGTTAATATGGAAAAAAGTGAACATAAAACTTATAGCGAATGTGAGTAATTTAAATGAATGATTGTTTTTTTCGGTGTCATCAGCACTTTAATTATAATTTCGATTTAAATTATCAATTACTATTAGTTTTTTTTTTAATCTCGAGATAATTTTAAACACGTCCACAATTGTTTTTTTCATATTTTTTCGATTGTTATTTTCGAAGATAAGGGGATCGAACAAGCATATTTAACAGTTTTTCGTCTTTTTCTTTCTATAGATACTTCAAATAATTATTGTAAATTATTTTTTCAATTCTGTGAGGGTAAAATTTTGTGTGAATTTTGTAAGACGTAGGTGAACTTATAAGGGTTTCATTTTTGCTTGTGAGGTATGGATACCCTAAAATTATTATACGCATTAATTATACCTATTCAGAAATTTATTTTCAACAGCACAGCGTAACTTTAAGGGTAGAAAAAAATAACATCCCTTTTTATACAACTTATATACCCAAATTATATACCCTGTAACTTGAATTACACAACATTTTAAAAAATTATTTTCTTTCGTCAAAATGAAGAAAACGTGTCACCATCAATTAAGGTGCAGGAGACAGAATCTATTACTGCAGTATATAGAAAAAAATTAGGCTTACAAAATTTATGATATATTCAACAATAATTTTTTGTATTTTAAAAAATTTAGTCAAAACTAAGTTGCATTTATGATAATTGAGGTTTAAGTACAAAGCAGTTAAGGGATAAATACTTAAGTTCGAAATTAGATTATTAAATTCGTGTTAGTTATAAGAAGGTTCCAAAAATTTATCAAGGAACTATCACGATATAGGGTCTAATTACAATAGTTTATAGAAGTGAAACTTCTTTGAGCAGGATTCAAGTAAAATGTTAAGGTCAAAGATCAACCCCTATTTTACCCCTAGACCAATGAGCCGTAGTCGTGGTTGTTGAAATTTTGACTTATATTGCTAAGCTTATTTTCATGAAGAAAATTATTTTAGGTATAAAATATTTTTGGGAGTATTTTTATTCAAAATTTTATGAAATCATTAAATAATTGACTGACCAAACACACAGAGAATGACCAAACATACAAGAATGTTATAGTGCACATAAAATTGGATATATGGCACTCTATTGATTGCATAATTCAAAGTTTGTTTGCGCTACAGTTTTATTGGAATATTATGGTGCACATAATATTTCGATAGATGGTGCTATACTGATTCCATTGTTCAAACATATGTTTTTTTTTGTATTTATTCTCCAGGTCTGGTGAAGATTTATAAAATTTAGATGTTTCACATTAGATACAAGGTGTTTTTGACAAACTTTAAAGGTTGTCCAGGTTATAAAAGTGTTAACCCTTTACAACGCGGTCAATTTTAATAAAAAATTCAATTTTTATTTTTATCTTATATACGAACATTATGTTCCCCTGTTGAACTGTCAATTGAAATTTTTGACATAAAACAATAAAAAAATAAGTATAAAACAATACATATGTTTTGTTTTATATTTGTCATGTTTAGAAATGTCAAATTTTACTATACAGTATACAAGTTATGTTATTATTTATGTACTAGCGTGACCCGTGCGAAGTCTAATTTTAATAATTAATTAATTTGCAAAAACAATAGCAATAATAAATTGTTTAGTTGTGGATGCCGGTAGAGCAAGCAATTATCTATAAAATGATATATAATTTATGTGGATTAGTTGTGAGGTTTTTTCTAAAAAGGGAGAGTAACATCTTAACCTTAGCATATTAATATATATGATGATGATATAGAACTAGGTATATAGTGGTAGGTTGATAAGTTGGACTGATGACCCCAGTCATTTTTATCGCTTATAAAATCCGGCTTATTATTATAGTACCCGGGTGACCGTGCGATGCTCGGTGTACTTCGAGTTTCCCATAGGAAAGTGAAATTGCTTGTTTCGTGGTATTATATTTAGTATTAGGTTTTCTTTTTCTTTCCCCTTCTCCTTTGCCTTTGCTTTCCCATTCGGCTCTCGGTCTCGTCTTCGCTCTGGCCTTCCCGTTCGCGTTCGCCTTCGCATTTTTTCCTCTTAGCAATGTGTTTAAGATGTTTTTCTGACAATTTCGCTGCAATTTTTGGTATTTTATTATAGAAGTGTATACTATGCCCCACAAATGAGCCACTAATATTTGGGAATGTCCATTTTATTTTTATTTCTATAATTTTAATTGCAATTTTTTGCAATTTTTACGGTGTAGTAATTTTTTTTCCTCACACGTAAAATATATTCAGAAATACATTGTAAAGATAATGTGAGTATATCAATTAATTTAAATAATAATCTGGGTGAATCTCGAGGATTTAATTTTTATATTGAGCTAATACTGAGTTGTGACGTCATTTTAAGTAACGCTTATTGTATTCTACGAGAGCAAATGAGACAGAGATATCCCCACTACATCGCTATCATTAAATTTAGATACACGTAACTAGCTTTATTTTTAATCAAACATTTTTTGACTGTTGGATTTTAATTGACATATATTTTTATTGTATTTTACTAAAAATAGCATACTTTGGAGTAATCAACTCCACGTTTATAAAAAACTATCTAAATAGAACAATTAATTATAGTCTGCCTTTCATTTTTCAGGAAGTCCCGCTTTGTCAAGTGAGTATTTAGAGTTATTACATTGATAAATAGCTTTTATTTTAGTTTTAATTATGAGTAAAAAGCGGTCAAGTGCTAGTCGGTCTTGCACACCAAGGGTTCCGTACCACATCATAATAAAAATACTTATTATTTGGTGAATATAAAGATAGATACCATAGCGACATGTGATTCGTAAAAATCTGTAAAATAATTGGCTAATTAGATCTTGTGTCAAGATATTGGTAAAATATCATAATTTATTTATGTGTTTTTATTATTATATATTTTTTATTATATTTTGTTTTTATGCCTGTGGAAAATATAATAGGTACATAATATATTTGCGTTGTAAAAAATATAATATTTTAAATAGTTTAATAAAAACATTATGTACCCTTAAATGTTTAGAAGTACTTAAATGAGTACGGAACCCTCGCAGTGCGAGTTTTACTCGTGCTTGCAGGTTTTATCACGAGTCGCTTGTTGCTATGGCATCTATCTTGTTATTTACGACAGACGAAGTTATGAAGAACTTGAAGTCGTATACTGGTGTATTACTCGGGTTTTTATCTGTTCTCTGTTTAGTTATCCAAAGTACAACTATCTATTCCAAGTTTATTATTAACAGTATAAAAGTTTAATTCAAATGCACCCGACATAGTTGAACTAACTGCACGTAAATCGTTTTTTCTTAATTACCCACACATTATAAAAAAACAAAGTACATACCCTATTGCTATGCATTGTAAATTATATATATAGACATAAACTTCCCGCCGATTCAATTAACAGTTTTTGTGTTAAACCCTAAAAAGTAAATACACAAGCGAAATTTTTCTCTTTATAAAATTATATAACATAAAATACACCAGTCGTCCGCAATCAACTTCGAAGCTTAATTTAATACTATTAATGTTGCGCTATTATACATGAGATGGCGCCACGTAGACTTATATCGCGATGATAACTTTAACTTATTCAGTGGATGTTTTATTGTAGTTATAAAAAATTGTGTATATGATATATAATACACAGGTCGTCTGCCGTCAGCTTCAAAATTGAATTTGATACTGCCAATTTTGCGCTATTATCCACGAGATGGCGCTACATAAATTTATATCGCAATTATATATTTAACTTGTTCAGTGGTTGTTTTTATTGTAGTTATAAACAAAATTGTGTATATCGTATATAATACACAGGTCGTCTGCCATCAGCTTCGGAACTGAATTTATTACTGCTAATGTTGAGCTATCATCCACGAGATGGCGCCACATAAATTTATATATCGCGATGATGTCTTGTAACGTGGTCGAACTGTGTTGTTGTAGATTTAAAAAATGTACATTTGTACTTTCATATAGCTTGTTTAAAAATGCTATTTAGAAATAATTTTTAAAAAAGTATTTTTGAATAATTTTTTCTTCCATCTCGCAGGACGGTTCCCAAGCAATCGCCGATCTGCACCAAGAGTTCGACTTCGTAAGTTGCTTTTATTTCTTTTGACTTTAATCTTTATTTGAACGAGTATTTTAGGAAAATACGACTGAAAGGTATGAAATGAGTGTTTGTGACTGTGTTTCTCAAACATTTTTGCCCAACGAGAATATAAAATGAAAATTAACTCATGACGAAGGCAAATTTTATTATTGTTACAATAATATGACTTAAGAAATAAAAAAAGGATCAAAACCGATTCAGGTTTGGTACATACCTGTACTAAATTGCAGACCTACCAACGTCCATATGAAATTGGACACAGAAGAGTTACAAGAATACATATAACACTCTTAAACAGAGAAAGGGTAAAAAAAAAATGCCGTAAGAAATTCATTCAAATTGGCAATCAGAAACATGAGAAAACTTGTATTTTTTTCGAAAAGTCTGGTTATTTTTCAAAATAGTCTGTCTGTAAATGCTATTTCTACGTAACTCTTTGAATCAGCAACATGAAACAAAGTATTCTTTGTGTCTCCGTGTAATCCGTGAAATTCGCAGGTCTCGACAACTTCCAAAAAAACACGTAAAACTTTAAAGACCAGAAAAGACATTCGTTTTGGCAACACAGAGTGAATGTCGATTAGCTAATGGCCAAACATTGGAAAAGAGTGATTCGAGATTTATTTTTTTTTGTATGAACTTTCGAAAAAGTTGTTTTGTACTTCGTTACACTTTTACTTTTTTGTTAACAATTCTTTTTGGTCAATCGCATAATTGTTTGCTTTTTATATTATAAAAAGTATCAGCGTTTTTAAGAATTATACTCTATTTATGTAGTGCTAGGCCCGTTTTAGACTTTCTCCATTTTATCCAGAATTGTTTTTGTAAACAACACGTGCACAACCATTGAAATTAACCTGACACAACTGCTTCCTAAAGGCCATGAAGAAAAGAAGCCGAAAGTGCCGCTGTCCGGTTAAAAAATATAATTGACACTTTTGTCTGTTTCTATACATGATCCGGTCATGAGTTGATTTTTGTGCCGTTAAAATGATGCCCGGTTAAAAAATATAATTGACGCTTTTGTATGTTTTTATATATGATCCGGTCATGAGTTGATTTTTGTGGCGTTAAAATAATGCCCGGTTAAAAAATATAATTGACACTTTTGTCTGTTTTTATGTACGATTCGGTTATGAGCTGATTTTTGTGTCGTAAAAATTATGCCCGGTTAAAAAATATAATTGACACTTTTGTCTGTTTTTATGTACGATTCGGTCATGAGTTGATTTTTGTGTCGTAAAAATGATGCCGGGTTAAAAAATATAATTGACACTTTTGTCTGTTTCTATGTACAATCCGGTAACGAGTTGATTTGTTTCACCGTAAAAATGATTGCAAAACGTGGTTAAAAAATTTCAGTTCATAAATAAAATGTATACTCTTATCTTCTTGAAAATGTGCCCCGGTCGGCAATGACCCGGTTACACCTATGATAGACTACATCAATCTAATGCTAAGTTAGAGTTGGCAATATATGATTTGTTTCTCACACCTATGATATACTGCATGAATCTAATGCTAAGTTAGAGTTGGCAATATGTGATTTGTTTCTTACACCTATGATATACTGCATGAATCTGATGCTAAGTTAGAGTTGGCAATATGTGATTTGTTTCTTACACCTATGATATACTGCATGAATCTGATGCTAAGTTAGAGTTGGCAATATGTGATTTGTTTCTCACACCTATGATATACTGCATGAATCTAATGCTAAGTTAGAGTTGGCAATATGTGATTTGTTTCTTACACCTATGATATACTGCATGAATCTAATGCTAAGTTAGAGTTGGCAATATGTGATTTGTTTCTTACACCTATGATATACTGCATGAATCTAATGCTAAGTTAGAGTTGGCAATATGTGATTTGTTTCTCACACCTATGATATACTGCATGAATCTGATGCTAAGTTAGATTTGGCAATATGTGATTTGTTTCTTACACCTATGATATACTGCATGAATTTAATGCTAAGTTAGAGTTGGCAATATGTGATTTGTTTCTTACACCTATGATATACTGCATAAATTTGATGCCAAGTTAGAGTTGTCAATATGTGATTTGTTTCTTACACCTATGATATACTGCATGAATCTGATGCTAAGTTAGAGTTGGCAATATGTGATTTGTTTCTTACACCTATGATATACTGCATGAATTTAATGCTAAGTTAGAGTTGGCAATATGTGATTTGTTTCTTACACCTATGATATACTGCATGAATCTAATGATAAGTTAGAGTTGGCAATATGTGATTTGTTTCTTACACCTATGATATACTGCATGAATCTAATGCTAAGTTAGAGTTGGCAATATGTGATTTGTTTCTTACACCTATGATATACTGCATGAATCTAATGCTAAGTTAGAGTTGGCAATATGTGATTTGTTTCTTACACCTATGATATACTGCATAAATTTGATGCCAAGTTAGAGTTGTCAATATGTGATTTGTTTCTTACACCTATGATATACTGCATGAATCTAATGCTAAGTTAGAATTGGCAATATGTGATTTATTTCTTACACCTATGATATACTTCCTGAATCTAATGCTAAGTTAGAGTTGGCAATATGTGATTTCTTTCTTACGCCTATAATATACTGCATGAATCTGATGCTAAGTTAGAGTTGGCAATATGTGATTTGTGTCTCACACCTATGATATACTGCATGAATCTGATGCTAAGTTAGAGTTGGCAATATGTGATTTGTTTCTCACACTTATGATATACTGCATGAATCTGATGCTAAGTTAGAGTTGGCAATATATGATTTGTTTCTTACACCTAGGATATACTGCATGAATCTAATGCTAAGTTAGAGTTGGCAATATGTGATTTGTTTCTCACACCTATGATATACTGCATGAATCTGATGCTAAGTTAGATTTTGCAATATGTGATTTGTTTCATACACCTATGATATACTGCATGAATCTAATGCTAAGTTAGAGTTGGCAATATGTGATTTGTTTCTCACACCTATGATATACTGCATGAATCTGATGCTAAGTTAGAGTTGGCAATATGTGATTTGTTTCATACACCTATGATATACTGCATGAATCTGATGCTAAGTTAGAGTTGGCAATATGTGATTTGTTTCATACACCTATGATATACTGCATGAATCTGATGCTAAGTTAGAGTTGGCAATATGTGATTTGTGTCTCACACCTATGATATACTGCATGAATCTGATGCTAAGTTAGAGTTGGCAATATGTGATTTGTTTCTCACACTTATGATATACTGCATGAATCTGATGCTAAGTTAGAGTTGACAATATGTGATTTGTTTCTTACACCTATGATATACTGCATGAATCTGATGCTAAGTTAGAGTTGGCAATATGTGATTTGTTTCTTACACATATGATATACTGCATGAATCTGATGCTAAGTTAGAGTTGGCAATATGTGATTTGTTTCTCACACCTATGATATACTGCATGAATCTAATGCTAAGTTAGAGTTGGCAATATGTGATTTGTTTCTTACACCTATGATATACTGCATGAATCTGATGCTAAGTTAGAGTTGGCAATATGTGATTTGTTTCTTACACCTATGATATACTGCATGAATCTGATGCTAAGTTAGATTTGGCAATATGTGATTTGTTTCTTACACCTATGATATACTGCATGAATCTAATGCTAAGTTAGAGTTGGCAATATGTGATTTGTTTCTTACACCTATGATATACTGCATGAATCTGATGCTAAGTTAGAGTTGGCAATATGTGATTTGTTTCTTACACCTATGATATACTGCATGAATCTAATGCTAAGTTAGAGTTGGCAATATGTGATTTGTTTCTTACACCTATGATATACTGCATGAATCTGATGCTAAGTTAGAGTTGGCAATATGTGATTTGTTTCTCACACCTATGATATACTGCATGAATCTAATGCTAAGTTAGAGTTGGCAATATGTGATTTGTTTCTTACACCTATGATATACTGCATGAATCTGATGCTAAGTTAGAGTTGGCAATATGTGATTTGTTTCTTACACCTATGATATACTGCATGAATCTGATGCTAAGTTAGAGTTGGCAATATGTGATTTGTTTCTTACACCTATGATATACTGCATGAATCTAATGCTAAGTTAGAGTTGGCAATATGTGATTTGTTTCTTACACCTATGATATACTGCATGAATCTAATGCTAAGTTAGAGTTGGCAATATGTGATTTGTTTCTCACACCTATGATATACTGCATGAATCTGATGCTAAGTTAGATTTGGCAATATGTGATTTGTTTCTTACACCTATGATATACTGCATGAATCTAATGCTAAGTTAGAGTTGGCAATATGTGATTTGTTTCTCACACCTATGATATACTGCATGAATCTGATGCTAAGTTAGAGTTGGCAATATGTGATTTGTGTCTCACACCTATGATATACTGCATGAATCTGATGCTAAGTTAGAGTTGGCAATATGTGATTTGTTTCTCACACTTATGATATACTGCATGATTCTAATGCTAAGTTAGAGCTGGCAATATGTGATATGTTTCTTAAAAATTTCAAAATAACATTGGGATTGTTTATCCTTGTTTATGATACGTAGCACCATATTGATGCTACCTTGGATCGCAGCACCATAAGACATCCATTTCGAATATTGTCACTGAGGAGATTATGACCAAGCTTGAACTCGTTAACCCAGTCATCAATAGTTGCACGGGTTGGGGCTTCATCACCAAATGATACTTTAAGTATATTTTAATGTCTACTGACAAAAAAATATACTTAAAAATCTAAACAAAATTGCAGGAAAGTTTTCCCTCAATCAATTCCTTTTGTTACACATACACAATTTTCAAATTGTAATAAAAATAATTATCACGTAATTTGATGTATAACTATAATAATCAAAGAGTTTCTGTAATAATCAAAGAGAACTCTGGTTCCGTTCAATCGTGAATTAACAGACGTGCCTCTCTCCATCCAGCAAATGCCGACCAAAGCAGAGTACAACCGAACAGCCTCCAGAAAAGACGCCGCCTCTCATGGGGGCGATCTGCAAGCCATGCTGCGGGCCTAGGTCCTCGAAGCGCGGGAAGAGCTCGAAGCGCAGGAAGAGCTCGAAGCGCAGGAAGAGCTCGAAGCGCGGGAAGAGCTCGAAGCGCGGGAAGTGCCCGAAGCGCGGAAAGTCGAAGCGTAGAAAGTCGAAGCCTAGAAGCAGCGAGGGCAAGGTGTGCAAAGAGAGCAAAGGAAGTGGCTCATGCCCCTCCGGTAAGCGACCTGCCTGCCGACGGACTGATGGAAAGTTCAAAACATGCCAGGGGGGTGACAAGCCGGGGTGCATCCGGAAGCGAGGGAAGAGCCGAGGGAAGAACAAGTGCCGCAATTGCTGCTAGTGGCGTTTCCGTTTCCGGTGAGAGGTTCCACTTTTCTGTTGTAATTTTAGTTTCTTTTTTAGATTTACTGCTACTTAGAAAGCTCCAATATACACACAACTATCTCTTATGAAAAATCCTTTACTGTCCAAGAAATAGAACTTTAGAACTGGATGCTGGTTCCAAGGAAATATCCTCAATAAATATTTTCAAGGATCCAGTAAAAAGTCTTACCTCTCCTAATCCCTTTTCCTTCTGTTTGCTTTCCTTCGTCCATTCTAATTATTTTTGTGTGTTTTTAAATATGCTGTTATTATTTTCAATTTTTGGAATCTACCAACCAGTTTTTCTAAACGTATTGCTGTGGTTGAGTAGATGTAATTGCTAATGTAGCAATAAGCACATCACCATATGTACTTTAGATGTATACATACTCGCAGGTTGCGGGGCTTAAATGTTTTCTCTAAGTAAAATTCTTGTTTAATTTAAAACATGGTGCCAATGCATTGAACCAATTAGACAGAGAGAGGGAGAAAGGGGGAGAGAGAGGGAGAGAGAATATTTAGGAAACCCAAAAAGTAAATAGAAACAATGATTAAACGCTGATAAAATATATCTTCATTATCTGGACATAGGTCTCCCACATGGATTGCCACAGATATGGATCCTACACCACTTAAGTCGTAACAGCTTCCCGTGACTTTTATTAGCTCATCCGTTCACCTAGCGGGGGTTGTCTCACTCTGCGTGTTCCGTTGCGTGGTCTTCATTCCTTAACCTTTCTTCCTCGATCTAACCCGCTTTAGTAACCATAATTCTCCTTGGGATCTCATCATTACAGGTCCTATTCTATAGGAAAATTCAGAGTACCCTTTCCGTATTTAGCTGAGTGACTTGGCTTTTTACGAGGCCAACGGTGATTGGTTAGATCTCACTACCTTATATCATCACTGGCGACACATACTAGTTGAAGATCTTCAAATACTGAGGCATTTTGGACAAGATAATATGATGAAGTTTCCTGAACAACATATACAAAGGAAAGTTATAAATAATGAACCAACAATTCTACGATACTCTACGATGCTCTAATCTACGATTCCAAGACCTTGGTATCCACGGATACACCTGGGAATGGGGCAAAGGCTCCAGTACTGCAGACTCCAAGACTCCAATACCGCTACAAAGACTCCAGACAAAATAACTTAAGGACGTGGGCTTAATATTGGCACTCACAAACAGGATATGGAATAGTGGATGACTTTGTAATTGCACTTAACAATCCTGCACAAAAGAAACAACCATTTTGAATAAATACTGAGAGCAGCTGTCTTCCCACTTGCAGAAAGTTATATTCCTTTATGTTCAAAATGGATATGTGAGGGTACATCCATTTCTAGAAGAAGATCTTTTTGTTATTAGGACATTGTTCAAGTTCGTGAACTGACAGGTGCCAGAATGTTGACAAGAGTTATGAAGAGGCAGAAAAATGATTCAGAGATAAGTGAAGTGTGGCAGTTGATGAGAAACAGGTATTTTGGATAAATTCTCGCTGTCTCGCTTCTCTTGCGCCTTAACAGATATAAGTGCGATAGAGATACAGAGTCACAGATCCTAGGGTTACCAGCATAAAATTTATCCGTAAAATCTTTTGGGTGACATCATTTTTTTCACTCTAATTCCTCAATATTTTTAATGATTATGGTCTCATTTTAATAGCCACAGGATACAAAGGACATTTTTTTGTTGTAAACTCTGATTTTGAAGTACCAATGGTTGTAATTTTGTAAGCAATATCAAAAAAGTAAATAAGTACAATCCTAGATCTGGATATCAGGTACACTGTAAACATTATCAAGATCGATTGCATTTTAGGAGAAGAGAAACATTGCTGCTTTTTGTATGATAATCATACAAAAAAACCTCTATGTAGCAAAAAAAGTTAAGAGAGATACTGGATCAGTATAATCAATTTTAAAAAAGATATTGAATCATATAATCGATTTTTCTTTCCCACGAAAGATACTGAATCGGTATAATCAATTTTAAGTAAGATGCTGAATCAGTATAATCCATATTAAGAAAGATACTGGATCAGTATACTGGATTTTTCTTTCCCATGAAAGATACTGAATCGGTATAATCAATTTTAAGAAAGATACTGGATCAGTATAATCGATTTTTCTTTCCCACGGAAGATACTGAATCAGTATAATCGATTTTGAGAAAGATACTGGATCAGTATAATCGATTTTTCTTTCCCACGAAAGATACTGAAACGGTATAATCAATTTTAAGAAAGATACTAAATCAGTATAATCCATATTAAGAAAGATAATGGATCAGTATAATCGATTTTTCTTTCCCACGAAAGATACTGAATCAGTATAATCAATTTTACTTTCCCACGAAAGATACTAAATCAGTATAATGAATTTTACTTTCCGACGAAAGATACTGAATCAGTATAATCAATTTTACTTTCCCACGAAAGATACTGAATCGGTATAATCAATTTTACTTTCCCACGAAAGATACTAAATCAGTATAATGAATTTTACTTTCCGACGAAAGATACTGAATCAGTATAATCAATTTTACTTTCCGACGAAAGATACTGAATCAGTATAATCAATTTTACTTTCCCACGAAAGATACTAAATCAGTATAATGAATTTTACTTTCCGACGAAAGATACTGAATCAGTATAATCAATTTTACTTTCCCACGAAAGATACTGAATCAGTATAATCAATTTTACTTTCCCACGAAAGATACTAAATCAGTATAATGAATTTTACTTTCCGACGAAAGATACTGAATCAGTATAATCAATTTTACTTTCCCACGAAAGATACTGAATCGGTATAATCAATTTTACTTTCCCACGAAAGATACTGAATCGGTATAATCAATTTTAAGAAAGATACTGGATCAGTATAATAAATTTCTCTCCCACATTGCTCAATGTTTAAGAAGAAATTAGGTGTCAGGTGTGTCACGACGTATATCGCTTTGATGATGTTGGACAGTGCTCCATGAGCGTATACTGCATGATCCTTAACCCTTTCGATAACATTGGAATATCACAGAAGTGATAATAAACAATTATAGTCATTTAGACACTAAAACTTGTCGTTCAGAAACTGTTCAACTAATCGCTCGATGTCTCAACGTAAGTCTGCTGTAAGCAGATGAGGTTTGCTTGGATCAGATCCTGTTAACTATTGTTCTGACAAGCCCTCTGTAGAAAAGTATTATTTGCGAGAGAAATATCTTTATGTGGTCAGGTAGTGTCCTTCGAGGAATATACTCCTAGACTGACACTAGATTGAACTTGAATACTGGTTCATCTTACTGGCAACATCCATCGTACATGGACTTGTGCCTACCCCTGCGGCGTCAACAGACTTGACACTCGCCCCAACTAGTCGTGGTGTTGCTGTGTCCTACGCTTTCATTATCTTGTTGCCTTTCAGGATTCATCATCTATTCTTCGTTAACTTGATAACTATTTGCAATAGACCTTATTATTTTGAAGACATATTGATAGTTTTGAACCTTTAAGGACATTTGTCCAAATTTAAAATGTTGCTACTGTTTAAATCTTTTTATTACTGTTACTTCTATTCTGTTTTATAGTACTTTTCGAACTATGTTAAGCAATACCTCACATAACGTCCTATGTGTACTACGTTCACGAGCTATACTAAATTTACTGTGTGGCGAAGCAGTAATTTTTCTTTCTAATAGGGTGACCATCTTGTCGTAGTGTGTGAAGTCGTACTTCAAGGTCAGCTCAAGGTTAATGATGCGTAACACGCTTGTTTTCATGTTCTTTTAAAAGGGTGCATTGATTATTTGAATTTTATTGTCCAGAATGTTGGATTCGAAGAGTTTCTGGATTATTTACACTCCAGAAACATCTTCCTCGATTTGCCTGGATGCCTAAGATTTCTCGACTACTTTCAGGAGTCGTATCACAAAAAAATGTTTCTATGTAAATTTTTTAAAATTGATTAAAAAAATGTATCTTTTTTAAAATTGATTATACCGGACATAACGTCCTATATGTATTAAGTTCCTGAGGTATACTAAACTTACTGTGTGGCGAAGTAGTAATTTTTCATTATAACAGGGTGACCATCTTGTCGTAATGTGTGAAGTCATACTTCAAGGTCAGCTCAAGGTTAATGATGCGTGACACGCTTGTTCTCATACTCGTTTAAAAGGGTACATTGATTATTTGAATTTTATTGTCCAGAATGTTGGTTTCGAAGAGTTTCTGGATTATTTATACTCCAGAAACATCTTCCCCGATTTGCCTGGTTTGATGCCTAAGATTTTCTCGACCACTTTCAGGAGTCGTATCACAAAAAAATGTTTCTAAGCTCTACTCATTTTTTTTTTATTTTAATGTCTCATTACAAAGTTGCCATATAAAAACTATAATATAAACAATTGTTGGCTTTTACAAAAACGAAAAATCCTGCTTTTGAAGTCACTTTTTGTTCACAGGTTTTGTACACAAGCTTGTAGAAGTTGATGACACGTTGTAAAATTTGTAAAGCATTATTCGATATGAAGCAAGAATTGTGCAGTCAGCATTCATTCGCGCTTGGCTGATTTTTTAAATTAATTTTAGTAATCGCTCCCGCGAAAGGGTTGAAGAACGATTTAATTTTCACATTTTTTATATTTCAGCTCGCATTTCTGCACCCAGTTTGGGAAGCACTCGGCGACGTGAAATTTGGCGACATGTGATATTTTAATTTTTGGACTTGTCAAATTTTAAGTGTATTTATTTGTTTTATTGGTGTTTATTATATAATATGATTCTAAATTAAATTATTTTTATTGAGTGTGCTTTTATTTCGTATAACACACGATGTTGTAGTACATGTGATATAAGTTAATTGGTTGATTAAGATATTTTTAGGATTTTCTACGAAAATACAAATAGAATCTTTTAGTTATTTATTTATTTATAAACACATTTTTACACACAATTTTATGGTTTAACATACTAATGTTCTTTATACATAATTTAATGATTTCACAAAGTTTATAGTTTTAGGTTAAACATGAATACAAAGTACACAAGAACTAGAAAAGATAACTCAGTCACAAGAGGACTCATTTCGAAAAATTGACTTTAACATCACATTCTTGCGACAGCGACCAAGTGGTTGAGCAGTTGAATATCACGAGAAAGTGAAGAGTTCCGTTTTAATTCGAGGGTGGGTATAGCAAAAAGTTGATGACAGGTGGGAAAAATTAAAGTTTACTCAATAATACAGGGCATAAGATTTTTCCTTTTAATACCTGGAGGATAAATTTCTTAAGCGCAACGTCTCTTCTGAGTTGCAAGGAATGGAAACCTAGCATACCCAAGAGGAAATCGGTAGGAAATAGAAAGGAGAAGTAACCATACTGTCTCGTATACAGATATCGAAGGAACGTTTTTTGCACACATTCAACTTTCAAACATCGAGCTGTATTTGGTTTCGCATGGGGTCCAAATAATGGAGCCAGAATTATGGGCAAGTTTGCCTTTATTATGGGGATTTTTTTTATAAACATTAATATTTTAAATACTGCCTAAATCAATGCTGGGATCTTCAACCCCTTGAGTTCTTTATAGTACTTCTTCACTAATCCTCTTCACAAAATGTAACTTCATAACTCTCGAAATCGGATGTCGTTCCAGAACGTCTCTAGGTCGGATTGGGATCAGAGATGGTCCTTGCATTTCCTGGTCATCACATTATAGTAGGTAATGAAACAATCGATGTTGAAGCTTGGTTGAAAGGAAAAGCACATCACTTTCACAGGAGGTCCATGTTACTCTCACAAGAGGTTCATGTTACTCTCACAGGAGGTCCATGTTACTCTCAAAGGTGGTTCTTATTACTCTCACAGGGGGTCCATGTTACTCTCAAAGGAGGACCTTATTACACTCCCAGGAGGTACATGTTACTCTCAAAGGAGGCCCTTATTACTCTCACAGGAGGTTCATGTTACTCTCAAAGGAGGTCCATGTTATTCTCATAGGAGGTTTATGTTACACTCACAGAAGGTCCGTGTTACTCTCACAGGAGATCCACGTTACTCTCACAGGAGGTCCATGTTTCTCTCATAGGAGGTCCATCTTACTCTCACAGGAGGTCCATGTTACTTTCATAGGAGTTCCATATTGCTCTCACAGGAGGTCCATGTCACTCTTACAGGAGGACCATGTTACTCTCACGGGAGATCTATGCTACTCTCACATGAGGTCCATGTTACTCTCACAGGAGGTCCATGTTACTGTCAAGGGAGATCTATGCTACTCTCACATGAGGTCCATGTTACTCTCACAGGAGGTCCATTTTACTCGCATGGGAGATCTATGCTACTCTCACATGAGGTCCATGTTACTCTCACAGGAGATCTATGCTACTCTCACATGAGGTCCATGTTACTCTCACAGGAGGTCCATGTTACTCTCATAGGAGATCCATGTTACATTTCATTGAGGATCACCTTCGTTTCGCCCGCTCTTGGAAGCTTTCTGACTGCCAGGCCCCATCGGAAAGATCGTCTCAGAGTACGGAAGCGGAGTACTTCCAGGTGCATTCTATTATTCCCTCAAAACCTTGGTCTTGAAAATAAATCTTTTTTTAGGGGGAAATACCAAAAGTATTTTTTATAAGTTTGGGACACAGCTCTATTTTTGCTTATTAGGTTAGGCTGCGTATCAGTCTCCAACCTGCGATTGCACAGCTGAAGAGGAAGATTTAAATAATTGCATTTTTGCATGTGCTTAGATGATAAATTTCTTTAATGATAGTTTTATTATAATATAAATTCTCTAGATCCTGTTTATCAGTTATCTATAATCCAATTCTAGAACGTCGTCACCGTGGCGTGTTGAGTTGATCACAAGGCCTAACCTTTCCTAACCTTTGGGGATGGTCCTTAAAGGTCTTAACCTTTGACGATGCGGCGCATCGCGGGACCCGGGTTCGATTCCCGGCCGTTCGTCGAACGGGGCTGGACTGGTGTTACGGTTCGCTGTAAGAGATTGCTCTCATAGCAATAAGTCATGTGTATCAATTAGATACATTAAAGTAGATAGAATTAATCATACATAATATATAAGTAAGAACAATATGAAAATCTAAAACCCTGTAAATGCATTTATATAAATATGTGTGTATCTCTAATTATATGTTTGTTTGTATATGTATATATACAAACAAACATATAGTTAGAGATGCATCTGGTCGTTCTGTATTCGGATATATGGTAGTTATATTTGTGTTATCAATTTATATTTTCGTTTTGTTCAATTCTACTTCTGTACACATTTTGTTTTTGTTTTTCTCTGTTGTTTTTTTTTGTAGCCAAACTGCAATGAGAGGTATTCGGGAAATGATTTTGTTAGTTTGCTTAGTCTCCTTTGTGTAAATTGTTCAATAACGAAATGAAATTACAAAATAATAAAAAAATCACCGTTCGCGTAACGCTAGCAAACTCAAGCAAGCGTGCGTAAAGAAGTTTTACTTCAAAAATATAAATATAAATTCTATGAAAAATAAAACTTAAAAACGCTGAATTGCACTGTTCCACAGTAGTCTATTTCCTTCGAATAGTTGCTGGAAATTATTCAAGTTTAAAAATCTGCTCAAACGTCGTGGACCATGGCCCAGATAATAATTTTTATCGAAAACTAGCGACACGCCCCGGCTTCGCACGGGTGCAGTGCAGGTACTAATGTGGTGTAATTGTGGAGCGATTAATAATATTACTGTCTCACGCGCCACAGTCGCCCGCCGTCGCCGCCGTCCGTGCACGGCATCGGCATCGCGAATACTGATTTTTGGTAATTTTAAATATGTGATATCTCATCAAGTAATAAGTATGTAATCGTAATTATGAAAGATCTCCTGTTTATAATTTGGGACAGCGAGTACAATGTAAATACGAATGGGACAGCATTACTGTAAAGCAAATCGCGTTAGTTTATTATCCATAGATAATGTCGCATATAACTCTAATCCACAATTAGAAGACAAAATGAAACAATGGACAGAATTGGTTTTATCCAGCTTCCTGAAAAAGTGCAAGTTTTATAAGAATAACTAATCATTTTTTTCATTATTGTTATCTTATTTTCACATTTTGGACGATTCAAAATATACAAAAAAACATGAATAAAGTTTATCGTTACAAAACGAAACGAATTATAGTTTATAGAGGAATAAAACTAAACATTGAGACGTCAAGTATTTATTAAAAGTTCCGCTGTACACGAAGCCGAAAAAAAACATTGTAAATAATGTGCTAAAACTGATAATGAAACGTAGTTGATTTGTTTCGATTGCAAAACTTTATATAGAAAATAATATTCTAAAAACTATCGTTTTATATACCCATTATCATTACGAGCGAGTAAGAAAATTAAGATAACTGTACATTTATAAATAGCGTCTCTTCAAATCATCATCGTAAAATATTAATGATAACGATTTGCGACGCCCACGAATGCCCAATGTAAACAAATTATTTATCTAAATGAAGATTAATAAAATATTGATCAAAATAACTTTGAAAATATGATTCCCAAAAAAATCAATAAAAATGGTCACTGTATGTTATCCGTAGGATATAAATATATGCCACCCCAGACTTTTTTGCAGATATTTTTAAAATACACAATTCCATAGTACAACATTTTGATGTATCTCGTAAAGTTTAGTCAGCTTTAGCAATGAAAGCACCAAAAATTCTACATATTTTACGAAACATTGACTTTTTTATATTTCCTGTAAATATGACACGCGTGTCTTATATCTATACACCTTCTGGAAGAAATTATCTGAATGACAGTAAAATTAACCGTATCAAAAACCGTTGCGTAGTTTAAAAGTTTTAAGTTTACAGAAGAACAGACAGACGCGGGAAGCGACTTTGTTTTATACTTTGTAAGGATAGTATAAAATAGATATTATTTAGCAAAAAAAAATCGAAAAATAATATTTAGAAAATAAGAAATATATAGCTTAAGTTTAGAAATATTTATTAAACTAATAAATACAGTGAGACAGAAAAAAAACAATAAAATGCCATTTGAAGTAAATCACAAATTAGTGCATCGCAATCATAAAAAAAAGATAAAATTACTTATAAACTAAGTATTATTTAAAAATTCATATAGAGAAAGTACTTAACCAATATATAAAAATTAACTTATCTACAAATAACAACTTCTAAATCTAGTTTATTACCATAACAACGTTTACTCTTCACAATGATCGCCGACACTGTCGTCAGAGTCATCAAAATCAGAAAACGTCACATCCTCGAAATTGGCGACCTGGAATCTGGCCACAGAAGAAGCAGGTTCTGGACATGTTAAATAGATCAAACCTTTCGAAAAAATACCAATTAAATGACATAAATAGAATCCGAAATCTTGCATTTATCATATACGAAAATACGATTTAGTTCGCGAATACCAATTTTTTTTAAACCTTAAAATATCACAAAAGGAATTGGGTATTTGACTGAATTTTTTTTATTTCGTTAATCATAATTTCAAGGTACAAACTGATGAAGAGTGAAAAATTTTTTAAATAATCTTAAAAATTGACCCAGTTATAAAAGTTTAAATTTAACCTTTAGACAAGGACGGCAATACTGTGTTGTGACGTCATTTTTAACATTGCACATTATATTCTACAAGAGGAAAAGAGACAGGGATATATCCAACCCTATCCGTATCTTCAAATTTAGAAGCCTATAACTGGCTTATTTTTCAATCAATTTTTGAATTTTTTTCAAGAGTGGTTTTTAATTAACTTATATTTCACAATATTGTATGAAGAATATCAAAATTTATAATGAGTCAACTACCGTATTGGTGACCTGGAATCTGGTCTCAGGAGAAGCAGGTTCTGAACATATCAAATAGATCAAAACCATTCCAAAAAGTACCAATTAAGCGACATATATATATATATATATATATATATATATATATATATATATATATATATATATATATAATTTTAAAAGTTCCATAGTAGTCACTAATACATACTAAAGTACAAAAATATTTTTTTGTGTCCCAACGGCAATAAGCACAAAATGCTAATAGATTGCAATTTCAATTATGAGTAATGTTTACATGTTTAAACTACCCTCATTTGGTCCTTCTAATAACTAATTAAGAAACAATTATGTGCTAATGACCCCTAATTATAATTACATATATTTCTAATCGATTTGTTTACGTTATTTTGACGTGAATACATCTTTAAATTTGCTACCATACGGGGGCCATCCAAAAAACCTAATGATAACAAAATCGGGGGATACAGTTTGGGGTTGCAGTTTCGAATCTATCCTCTACAACAACAATTAAATTATACCACTGGATAGCTAAAGGATCAAAGAATTCATTACGATAAGCAAGAACAGTGACGCATCGCGCGCAGTGGAGGGGGAATCGCCGCCATTTTGAGGTCATTTTGCTGCGTATCGAGATTTGCAATTAGTATAACTTTTGATTCGGAAAAGCTACGATGTTCGTTTAAGTTTTAATCGTCAGCTGTCGTCAAAATCTATCGATTGTATATAAAACATTAGTTTAAAGTAGTGACAGTGAATATAATAAGGTGTTAGAATGAAAAAATATTATCAAAAATGTATAATGTCGGCTTATACGCTATTGTAACACAATAATTATTTGTTTCCTTGCTTTTATCCTAAATACATAAATAAAAATATTTTATTTAAAAAATATAACCCGTTACATAGACCACACCCAATTTTTTTTTATATTGGCAACCACTTGTATGAGAGTGGACTACAGTACGCTCGTGAGCTGCGTGCTCTCGGCTGGGGTGCGCGGATTTAATATTGGTGCATTTCCTGGATTAAAAACCGGATGCGCGTGTCTGGATGCTCACAGGGTAGGATTCCGCATTTGTCTATGTCTCACGCAATTATTATACAGAGATATCAATTTAAAGAATCCGTTTGGAAAATAATACCGGCGAAAATGGGCCTGCTATTACAGAAACGGGAAGTAATTTATGGAAAGACTGCTGGTTTTCAGAATATAAAAAAGCAAACAATTCAACGATTGACAAGTAGGAAAATACAAAAAAAAACAAAATACAATATGTGACCATAGCACAGATCAAGAAAAGCAGTATACGAATCTATACATATAATAACATTGTAACATAGTGAATTCTTTACAAGGAAAATGCTTTAAAAGAGTGATTGATTAGCATATAGAATGATAATAGAAGCCAGAAAACCTAGAATTTTTAGAAGATTTGTCTGTCTGTCTGTTAATTTGTCCTTCACTGGCGTAAAGTCTGCTATTAAATCTACCTGTTTAATAAAGACTTTAATTAAATTTGGTATGGTAATAGTTCGTACCCTCAAGCAACATAAGGATACTTTTTACCTGAATATTACAGATTGAAAAATTCCTGACATGGTTAATATTACGATAAGGTACTACCAACGCCATCTATTAGCCTTTTAGTAAACTTTACTTTCATATATATATATATATATATATATATATATATATATATATTACGATGTGGTACTGCCAACGGCATCTATTAGAGTTTTAATCAACTTTAGGTCATAAATATATTACTAAATGGTACTGCCAACATCATTTCATAAATATATTACTATACGGTACTGCCAACGCCATCTATTAGGGTTTTAATATACTTTAGGTTATAATATATTACTATATGTTACTGCCAACGCCATCTATCAGGGTTTTAATATACTTTAGGTTATAATATATTACTATATGGTACTGCAAACGCCATCTATTGGAGTTTTAATAAACTTTAAGTCATAAATAAATTATTATATTGTACTGCCAACGCCATCTATCAGGGTTTTAGTAAACTTTACGCTCATATATATAGATATATCACTATATAGTAAGGATATGCATTTATATCTTTAAGAGACCTAATGTTGGTACAAGAAGAGGTTCTAAGCTATTTTACGACAAACGCAACGGCCAGCGTCTAAATACATTTTCCCTGTAAGCCATGTGATTGTGCATCATCCGAAAAAGATGTGTCAAAGGTAGCCTTGTCATTATATAAAAGTTCAGTACCTACTGACTACGAAGTACCATTTCCGTGTCGATAATTGCAAATGGTTGCTCAGCCAGGATCCAATGGACAGATGTTTTTGATTGGAGTTAAGCTCAGAGACCTCACAGGCAACAGACGTGATCCATATCGACCAATTCAACGGCCATTAAATTCTGCTCGAATAACTTAACGATCAACAACTACATGGATTAAGCGACATACCACCGCGCAATTAATCAAACTCATTCTGAAAGAATTGCGAATAACGTTTGGCATTTAAGCGAAGTGATGAACAATTTTCCTAGAATATTGTAGTCTAGAATACCAGCACAAACTTTTATGGACCAACGATGCTGAAATGACATGTGTCTCTCTCTGGTTACGTAATCAATTTTGAATATGTATTTTCCCATGAGTCCATAAAATTGTATCGCAAAAGTATCTGTCTATTGGACCCTGGCTGAGCAACAATTTGTAGAAATATTACTTCGTAGTCTATAGGTACTGAACCTTTATATAATTACAAGGATACCTTTGATGTATCTTTTTCAGATGATGCGCAATCGCATGGTTTGCGGGAAAAACGTCTTTTTATTTGGAGAATGCTGACAGTTGGGTTTGTCGTAAAATAGTTTGGAACCTTTTCTTGTACATCTACTAACACATATTGAATAACAGCACCAACATTAGCTCTATTAAAGAATGCACTACCCTTACAATGATCTTGTAAGTAGAGGGCTGTTATTAATCAGATATTTTGGTGGGAATTTTGGAAGGTATAGCCCTAAGGCAACCTATGCATCGCAATTATATTCCCCATACATTAATATCATATCCAAATATACACTATTAGTAAAAATACTCCAAGGCGTTTTGACACAAAAACAAAATAAACAATAAATCAATCAATCATAAGTAAACAAACAAATCGACAAAATTTTGACAGTTTACTTTTGACACACATAACGTACAAAACAGCTGATAGCAGTAGTGAGCGCCATTTTTCTTTATTTCCGCACATGCATACACTTTTTATCTTATTCTATCGTGTTCAACTATCTCTCTCGGTTGTTAGCTAAGTACATATTATCCGTCCTTCTTGCGATATATTCGTTACATTTAGACGTTACAACTAAACGTTATATGAAAAACGTTGCACGAAATGCGACCTTGACATTTTACTCTCATCTCGCACAAAGAAGTTTCACTTCAATAAAAACAATAGAAAGCACAAAAGGAATATCTTTCCAGACATAAAAAGAAATTATATTTATTTATTAAGAAATGTTAAAGTGAGGAAACATGGCAGTGAAACACAGTATATTGACATTAATTATGATTCAATTTATTATTCTTAAACGCATCGCCGGCAGCCGTTAAATCGTTTGCGACGTAACGATAACAGGTTGTTTACAAAACAACATAAGATATTAAAAAGCACAATATTTGTCAATGGTAAATTATACGCACCCTGGTTAACAACGTCTGAAGAGTCTCTAAGTCATTGTACATATAGAGTTTACTTAATTTGGAATTCATTTTTCTAGTATTCTCTTGACATTTGAAGTAATTTTTCATTCAAGTATTTCTCACAGTTGTTATTGGTATTTAAATCGTGATGATAATCACGTTTTATTTGAAAGGATTCGAAGACATAGATCGTTTTTAAATCTAGTCTGTATTATTAATCGAAGCCTTTAGAAAAAGTACCTTTCGGGTTGTAATTTAAGTTAATTAGTCCATGCTTGTGGAACCGGTTTTTTCAACGGAGTTCTCGTCATTATATACGTAGCATACTCCATACTAGCGAACCGATTTAATTGCCTACACTATTACATATGTACTCGCTTATCCGTGTCCGTGTGTGTGTGTAAATTAATGTAGGGCTGTCAGCAGCGTGTAGATAAAGAATGTTTACTGTCACTACTATCGGTTTCGATCGTTGCGGGCAATCGCGCTGATCGAACGAGTTGATGCTAACTTCAGAAACTTAGCTGTCTCTCTTTCCAACAAATAGCGTCGACCGAATGACTGTCTCGATAGCACGCTGGCGCAGTAACCTTGTACTTACGCGCACGTCTTTATTATTACCGAATTGTAAAAATGAAATTGTGTAAATAAATATTTTATACGTTACATTTAATTGAGTGAAAGTTATTTGTTAATAATAATATTAAGATAGAATTTGAAAAAAGGTACTTAGTGTGAATCCTAAAAACGAAATAAAATTTTAATTAAAAATAAATTTTGTTCATTTATACACACACTGGAATAAAGCCTTTGTTGTACTTTTGATTCATAATAAACCACATAAAAAGCCTATGGCAGACACCAGAAGGATACGTTTTCCACGTCGCGTTCAAACAAAACAATGACTTTTAAGAACAGTTTGTATTTTAAAACAGCTCAGTAACATGTTTGTGGACATAAAATTATAGATACTAACCAAATTGGTGATACAAAACAAAATTATTTACGACAAACAGAACAGGGAGACAAAACAATCTTCTATCCTTATTGGTTTTATTGCTTTCTAAGCACTCGTACACAGCGCAATAGCGGATCGTTATATTGCATTATTATAAATAGTTGTCAATTAAGACTGAATTACACAAGTTAAACTCAACAAATCAAACAAATACACACGCGCACGCAGCAAGCAGCAACCCGGGATCGCGTACTCTTGATCGTACCCCTTATCTGCTGGTGAAGTTAAACTGGCGTGGGGAGGTAAGTGTCGCTTCTTTACGCATAAATAGTTAATATTCTTTAGTTTCGGTATCATCTCGCATTGAAACCTTTTATGTAATATATCGTTTTTTTCTCGACAGACAATTTTCTGTTGTCGTACAGAATTTCTCAGCGAAATTGTAATACACATAGTTTTGCGCAATTATATACATTTCATATTATTAACCAAAACTTCTTGCAATTATTTGAATCTGAATGATTAAACTGGGTTTATCGATGATTGTTAAAATATGGACGACCCTTTTATGTAATTTGAATAATTTTCTACTTACTCGTATATAATACCAAAAGAATGAGATAAAACCCTTCATATTTTAAAGTGAAACTTCTTCGGGTACGATGAGAGTAAAACGTCAAGGTCAAATTTCGTCCAACGTTTTTATGCAACGTTTTCATGTAACGTCTGAATGTAACGAATCTATTGCAAGAACAGAAAACAGGTACTCAGCTAACAACCGAGAGAGATAGATGAACATGATAGAATAAAACAAGAAGTGGACGCATGCGCAAAAAAATGGTGCTCATTATTAATATCAGCTGTTTTGTACATTATGTGTGTCTAATGTGAACTCTCAAAACTTTGTCAATTTATTTATATCTATTTATGATTGAATTATTACTAATTTTGCGTGTAATTATTCCATTACAGGACTAACAACATATGTACTTAATTTATTTATAAATCTGCACAACTGTTACACAAATACAACAATTTACAATAAAAGCTATATACCCCGACTTCCTTCAGTCGCATTGACACACAGTTGTGTTCAGTTGACCCACAGTTGTCCACAGTTGACCTAGCCATTTTTTAATTGACAATTTTCTATGATTTATATGAATTTTTTTTTAGATATCTACGTCTATTTGTAATGAAATTTAATTAATTTTTCTCAACGTATGGTATTTAACTCTTCTTATATGAATTTTATACAAACTACGAACTTACACATAACATTTTTTGAAGTGAAAACTTCTTTAACATCGTTGTGATTTGAAAGTCGGTGAAACGAAAAAGCGACAGTAAAAAGAGACAGACACATAAATTCATAAGATTTAACGTGGGAGAAAATGAGATAGGAAGCATTATACAGTGTTTCTTATGTTCGTGGTTCTCTTTGTGCTCTGCTTCGTACCCCCTCCACTCGTGTTTACCAAGGCATAGCGAGAGTTTGCTTGGGTCTCAGCGTTGTACGTGTGTTAATACGTGTTGATGCGCGCATGCGTAGTACAAAGCTTGAGAAAAGACATCACACAACCGTGGTGTTTTTATTTTAGTTTTCACTTCTGTCGTGTGGTCATAAGCACACACCAGTCTTTTTTTCTCCTTGTCTCTGCCATTTTACCTCTTACCATAACTTACAAATTGAGATTAGTCCGCGGAAGAAGTTTCACTTCTGTCACGCTACTGATCTGCACGTGCTCAATTTTTTTATAATAACAATTATCATATTAAACGTCTTTTAATGTTTTAAAAGAAACAATGTATATCATGAATTTTAATTCATTATTTGAATCTTCAACCGATGCAAAGTTTTTACGAAAATAGATTGTGATATACGTATTATTCAATGTTTCAATATTTACGCCATTTTAGGGTTCAGTCCTTCAAAATGCAAAAAAAAGTCTGTCGGTCTGTCTAAACCCTTTTTCTCGGAAACAAGTTGTGATTAATACTGTATACTAAGGCCTACAGCTTTAGATTGCTGAAAAAATTCAAGTTTCTTGGTTCGCGCAACAAAAGGATATGGCCATTTAAAACGTATTTTTTACTTTATTTTGACAATAGTCTTATTGATCAAAAGCTATAGGGTACTTATAGATATATGACCTATGACCTTGAAATTCAGCATAATGGAGATCTTACATGTATATATATATATATATATATATATATATATATATATATATATATATATATATAAAATTTAAATTGAAATTGAATTATATGTATATATATATATATATATATATATATATATATATTTATTTATTTATTTTTTTTTAATTAAAATTACTACGTATTCTTAAATGTTCATATAAGTCCTTAAACACGTACGAAATCCTCGCAGTGCGAATTTCACTCGTGCTCGACAGGTTTTTTTCCTACTTATATTTATTTTATTGTGATTATGTAAAATATCATATAGCGACATTTTCTGCCACATAGATCATAGTTATTTCTTTCTCTCGTATGGTTATATATGTGTCGCATATACGACAGTAGAGACATCAAATTTTGATAATATTATAAATTTTAAAATAATTATATGTGCCTAATCTATATACACACACACACATATATATATATATATATATATATATATATATATATATATATATATATATATATATACATATATATATATATATATATATATATAAACGGTGTCCGGGAATAAGTGTCGGACAAAAAAAGACGCTATTCGTTGGCTATAAACTAATAAATTGTCGTTGAATAAAACGCGTCCTTTTTCTAATCGAGTGCATAAAAAAATATTACACATAACTCTTTTTAACACACCCAACACTTGCTTGGAGCGCGGTGCTTACCCGGGCAGCTATATGTCTTCGCAGCTGTTCACGGATGCACTACTGAATGTATTTTTGAAGCCTCCGTGTTTCTGAGCGGCGCTGAATAATGTGCGCAAGTATCGTATGTACGAAAAAGATGACAAATAATTATGAATATTATTTTCAATTTTCTGAAAAAAATTTTAAATTTTATTTTAACGACAATCAACTATTTTTCTGTCAACGAATAACGTCCTTTGTCCATTTTTTTTTTATTTATTTCCGGACACCGTGTATATATAATAAAATTGTAACATAGTGAATTCGTCATATTGAAAATAATTTTAAAAAATGATTGATTTAGCGTAGCTTTTTTTAGAAATTTTCTGTCTGCCTTATGTTAACTTGAGCGGGACCCATATATACCCAGGGGCAACATACAAGAGAAAAAAAAGTTTTTTTTATTTATTACACGCGAACAAAGTCGTAAGCATAGCTAGTTCTTTACAATAATACGTACATATCTTTACATGTATATAATTATATATAAAATCCCCGTAGCGACGATTTCCAATCATATCGCAATCAGTTTTTTTAAACGATTGTTCATAACATTTTAAATTTTTATCGTTTCTCTTTGGAGGGGCTATTAAAAAAATTAAAAAAAAATAAAATAGACGAAAACTCTGTTAACTTTAAAATCGAAAACAAAAAACCAGGAACATTGCGAAAAAGTACCAAAAAGCAATATAAACTGCTACGATATATGTATAAAGAGTTCACTCTTTATACCATTTTTGTACACTTTCAATTTCATTAAATGAAAAAAAACGTATCCTTGTCTTACCATTATTAATACCATTTATCAGTTATGACTACTAATGAAAGTAGACAAGAAATACTGCGAGAAAGTAATACGAAGCAATATAAAATCAATCTACACTGTAGTAGAAAGAGTTCACTATTTATACCATTTTTGAAAAAAAAACGTATCGTTATCTTAACATTATTAAATATTAATACCATTTATTTATTATGACTATTAATGGAAATAAATTTAAAATTTTGCATCGTTCATACCGTTACAATGTACTTAAACCATAAAAAGACATTTGGACACACCAAACAAAATGTCATATCTTCTGTAAATAACTCATTTCATAGAGTAAGTAGTTACTTTAAAATAAGTTATAGTATGTTACGAAAATTATTATTGGTTAACTAGCTTTTCGCCCGCGGCTGCGCTCGCGTACACGATTTGTAATCAACCAAAATATTTGATCAGGCAAATATATCACCTTAAATAATTTTTAAAAGTCGCTTAATAAAAAAAACAGAAAACCCAACCACTCGCAACGATGTGTGCCCTCATGTGTGTACCCGTTCGGGCATTCGACAATGTGGTGTCAAACTTCGTGAAGATTCGTTAATGTTGTGAACATTATTACTAATGAAAGAACATTATTACTAACTTTTAAGTAAAAATTGCCAATAAAATATTTTTTCCATATTTGTTCACCTTAGACGTTGAATCTCGGATAATGCTTAAACATGCGTTTCATGATTTGTGTTGTAGAGCATTAATACCAACTTTTAAGTAAAAATTACCATAAAAATATTTTTTCCATATTTGTTTACCCCATTAGGGGTTGAATCTCTGAAAATGCTTAAATGCTTGTTTCATTATTTGTGTTGAAGAGCAATATTACCAAGTCTCAAGTAAACGTTACCATAAAAAAATATTTTTTCCATATTTGTTCATCCCTTAGGTGTTGAATCTTAGAAAATGTTTAAATACGTGTTTCATTATTTGTGTTGAAGAGTATTAATAACAAATTTAAAGTAAAAATTACCATACATATTTTTTCCATACTTGTTCACCCCGTTAAGTGTTAAATCTCGGAAAATGCTTAAACGTGTCTTTCATTATTTGTGTTAAAGTGCATTAATACCGAATTTCAAGTAAAAATTGCCAAAAACATTTTTTCCATGTTTGTTAGGAGTGTGTTAGGAGTTGAATCTCGGAAAATGCTTAAATAGGTGTTTCATTATTTGTGTTTAAGAGCATTAATAACAACTTTAAAGTAAAAATTACTATAGAAATATTTTTTTCCATATTTGTTCACCCCTTAAGGATTGAATTTCGGAAAATGCTTAGATGCTTGTTTCATTATTTATGTTGAAGAGCATTATTACCAAGTTTCAAGTAAAAGTTACCATAACAATTTTTTTTTCCATATTTCTTCACCCGTTAAATGTTGAATCTCGGAAAATGCTTATACGCTTGTTTCATTATTTGTATTAGAGAGCATTAATACCAAGCTCCATATAAAAATTTACTACAGAAATATTTTTCCCATACAAATTTAGCTCCTCATTCTTTTTAGATTCAACACATAAGAGGGTGCTCAAAAATGTTGAATCTCGGAAAATGCTGAAATACATGTTCCATTATTTGTGTCGAAGAGCATTAATACCAAATTTCACGTAAAAATTTACAGTAGAAATATTTTTCCCGTACAAATTTTACCACCTCTACGGGATGAATTTTGAAAAAACCACGTCTGCAGTATAAAATATACAACACCGTCTCCAAATTTCAAATTTATATCATCAGCGGTTTGGGCTGGGCGTTGATATGACAGTCAATCGGGATATCGCCTTATATATATATATTTATATATATATATATATATATATATATATATATATATATATATATATATATAAATATATATAAATATTTAGCAATTACTATTTCTCAATGCAATAGCACTGTGGTAGGGGGTTCATCTATTATTCCAACTATTTATTTTCAATTTTATTTTGAATTTATTTTGTATCTGCCTATTTTTAGTAGAAGTATGTCCAGTAGAAAATGGGGTTGGGCTTAAAGTAACAAAATTGTACAATTGGGTATTTGACTAATTTTTATTTCATTAATCATAATTTCAAGGTACAAGCTGATGAAGAGTGAAAAAATTGTTTAATAATCTTAAAAATTGACCGAGTTATAAAAGTTTAAATTTAATCTTTAGAGAAAGACGGCAATACTGTGTTGTGAGGTCATTTTTAATATTGCACATTATATTCTACAAGAGGACAAGAGACAGGGATATACCCAACTCTATCCGTATCTTCAAATTTAGAAGCCTACAACTGGCTTATTATTCTATCACTTTGTGAATTTTTTTCAAGACTGGGTTTTAATTAACTTTTATTTCACAATATTTTACGAAAAATATAAAAATTTAGAATGAGTCAACTACCGTATTCATGAATACACTGCCAGATTAACGGCCGGTTTCTGAATACTTTTTATGGAATAGATAAAAGGTGTTCAAAAACCCGCCATAAATGCACTTGCTGTAGTTTAGTAGTCAGAAAATTTTTTTTAAATATGTAAGCATAAAGAAATGTTTCCTGTGAAATGTTTATGCTTTTAAAACTGGTTTCACTTGCCCTTGTTGGGATTGGTGCTGTAATTTTTAAAGACTGCAGTTTTTTCGTTTTTTTTTTTTATAATTTCCCCGAAGAAAGCTGGTATCCAACCTATAGATACCAGCTATAAAGCTGGCCCCTTTCCTTGGTCACATTTGAAAGGCTCTAACTCATTATTTTTTTTTCATTCTTTTCAAAATTTTCCTTTAATATTTTCACATACACATTTTAAAATTTAAATTGAAAAAAATTTAAGAAAAAACAATTTTTAGACCCACAAAAATTATTTTTCTTTGTGACTGAACGGTGTACCTACCTAAGCATAATTATCCATTCATCAGTTTTTATTAAATTTTCACAAAATTAATTAAATTTTCAATTGATTAAATTTTCACTAATTCAACATTTACGAAACAATTTAAAACAATTTTCACATCTCCAAAATTACTGAAATCTCTTTTAGTACAATTTTCACATTTTACATGTGATTCCAAAGAGCCAAATCATCGATAAAATTTCCAGCACTATTCCCCTAAAAACAATGAAAATAACCATAACGTCATGTTAAAAAAAATCGAAAACACAATTTTAATCACACAAAAAACACACTTATAATTCACAACTATATACACAAAGAAAAAATAACAAATTAAACTGAAAATCACCGACATTTCACTCGAAGCCGCTGCGACGTTCTCAGCTGTAATTATAAAAAGTAAATATTAAAAAAAAAACAATTTGCAGAAAAACCCACATGTTGGAAGTGAAACTTCTCTATTGTGAATTATTTATTTACAACTAATTTAATAATTTTACATTCATTCGTTAAAAATTCTGTAAAATAATTATTATTATTAATATTATCAGATGCAAACTTTATTCACACGTACGTCGTTAAATTTTTATATAAAGTTATCTATATATATATATATATATATATATATAATCAGATCTATGATTATTTACTTAACGTACATGTTAGCTAACGCACGACAATAACGGTCGTCTTAAAGTGTGCTTTAAAAATCGACATGTTGTATCGTACTGACTTTATATTAACCTTTATTTTTCGTTAATGTAAAACCATTTTTCGTTATCTTTAGAAAAAATTATAGCATCATACAATTTTTCGAGCAGAAAGAAAAGGACGGACCTATTTCGTTGACGATGACAGTTCAGTACTATATCTATCCATGAGAGGAGACGCACTTTTATAGTTTATTTTGTTTTGTTGCGCGTCAAGTAAGTTGTATAGAAAGTGTCACTTTCGACATCGGTCTCGAATTGTCAATTACAAAATTCTTTTATTTATTTAGATACTATATCTATACATAAGAGGAGACACAAAATAAAAATCGACATGTTGTATCACACTGACTTTATCTTAACCTTTATTGTTCGTTAATGTAAAGCCATGTTTCGTTAGCTTTAGAGAAAAGAATAGCATAATGCAATTTTTCGAGCAGAAAGAAAAGGACAGAACTATTTCATTGACAATGACAGTTCAGTATTATACCTATCCATGAGAGGAGACACATTTTTATAGTTTATTTTGTTCTGATGCGCGTTAAGTAAGTTTTAATCATCATGTAACTTTCAACATCGGACTCGAATTGTTAATTACAAAATTCTGTTATTTATTTAGATACTATATCTATCTATGAGAGGAGACGCAAAATAAAAATCGACATGTTGTATCACACTGACTTTTAAAAATCGACATGGTGTATCACACTGACTTTATCTTAACCTTTATTGTTCGTTAATGTAAAGCCATTTTTCGTTAGCATTAGAGAAAAGAATAGCATAATACATTTTTTCGAGCAGAAAAAAAAGGACGAAGATATTTCAACGATGATGACAGTTTTGTACTATATCTATGGATGACATGAGACCCATTTTTATAGTTTATTTTGTTTTGTTGCACGTCAAGTAAGTTTTATAGAACGTGTCACTTTCAACATTGGTCTCGAATTGTCAATTACAAAATTCTGTTATTTATTTAGATAGTCGAAAGTATTTTATGAATATATTATTTGGATTTAAGACAATCCTCAATTCTTGAGCATGAATTTTATAGGCTTTTCTGCAAATGCAGTGTAATTTTTATGAGATGAAATATATAACGATGTTTGTTGGTATCTAATTTAATACATAACATAATTTTTATAAGGTAACTATAAGAATTAGTCGTTTCACTTTTCAGTTTGCCCAATTAATTCTACAATTAAGGCCAAATTATCGAAAGAAATATTTAAATAACCATAACGTCCAATATTTTAGCTACCTTTACGTAAATTGAAATAAGGCGCCATTTTACTATACGTAGCTGTCAAAATAAAGGTTGAGTGATGATGATGATGATAATTGGTTTCACCATATTGTTGCAAGTTTATTGGTGGAGTCTTTATTTCACACGACTTGTAAAAATAATAAAGGTAAACCTCCAATGGAATTAAACTTTCGATCGGTATTAATTACGAAATTACTTAAGGATCTTGTATATAAAACGAAAACTTTGTTTTTAATTAACTTATTTAGAAAATCAATTCAAGGAATTTTGTGGCATCAAATAATTTTAGAAGCCATTTTCAAACATTGTTAAAACAAATTATCACAATATATATTACCCATATATATATATATATATATATATATATATATATATATATATATATATATATATATCCGTATGAACGCAGCGACAATTTTAAGTTATATATTACAGATATAACATTACATTCATTACATATTACATATACTACAGATATATAAAACTTCAATCAGGCGTATACTTCTGTAAGGAAGTGAATGCTGGGCCCTCAATAAAACAGAGGAAAAAACTACTCATTCGGGAAAGAACTATTTTGAGAAGGATTTTTGGATCTATTCAAGAGAACAACATGTGGAGAACTCTTTAAAACTATGCAATTTACAGAAAATATGACAAATACGGCGGAACCGATGCTGTGAGAACCATAAAAGCATCACGTATTAGATGGCTTGGCCATCATTACAGATATGCTGATATTTTTCCTACCAAAAAAGTTACTTTTTCGAAGATTGAGGGGACTAGACGAAAAGGACGACCACCAACACGTTGGCTAGATGACATTGAAAAGAACCTCCAACTAATGGGAGTCTACCGGTGGAGGGCCATCGCGTCAGACAGAGTCAGGTGGAGGAGGATCAGAGAGTCAGCCTTGGCCCGCAGAGGGCTGTTGTGCTTTTGATATATATACAGGTTGTCCAGTGGCAGATTTCAAAGTTTGAACAAACATAGTTTCTGAACACAACACATAAGAGGGGCGCGGGGGGCGTCGTTAGAAGCGCAAGCGGTGCGGATATTTTAGTAGCCATGGAACAGTGGGGTGGAGAGCACCGCGCTTTTGCCGTCGAGGCGTACATTTCGAGTGGATTTTCGCTGTCTGTAGCACGCCGTCGATTTAATAATCGTTACAGTATTCGTCGACTACGTAATGGACCATCGATCAACCTCATTCAGTCATGGGTAACAAGGTTCAGAGCTACAGGATCAACATTAAATAGGCCCAGGCCAGGACCTACACCATTGGTAGCCACGGATGAAAATGTCGAGCGTGTTATGGTTTCTGTCGTTGAAAATCCCCGTTTATCACTGCGCACACGTTCATCGATATTGGGAATTCCGAAATCAACTTTACAGGTAATAATGCGAAAAAAGCTCAAGTTCCATCCATATAAAATTCAAATTGTTCCAAGATTTACACGATTCTGACTTTGAATTAAGAAAAACTTATGCGGAGGTGATGTTGTTTAGATTTCGTACTGCTACCCGGATGGGCAAACATATTCTTTAGTGACGAAGCTCATTTTCACATTGGAGGATATGTGAATAAGCAGAACTTTCGTTACTGGGATGTCCACAACCCAAGATAAATGCATCAAGAGCCTTTACATAAGCCTAAAGTAACAGTCTGGTGTGCCATGTCTGCATCTGCAATCATAGGGCCTTATTTCTTTGAAAGCCAACGTGGCGAAACTGTAACTGTGAATTCGGAGAGATATGCCCAGATGTTAAATGACTTTTTCAGAGTAGAACTACAGAATAGTCCATCCTTCAACCAAAACACATGGTTCCAGCAGGACGGGGCCACAGCTCACACTGCTAATGTGTCCATGAATGCAGTGCGGCAGTTATTTCCAGAAAAAAACATATCCCGAAACGGTACCGTACCGTGGCCACCTAGGTCACCCGATTTAAGCCCATGTGACTTTTTCTTACGGGGATACTTAAAATCCGTTGTTTACAAAACAAATCCGAGCATTGTGACACAACTCAAAGAAAATATTCGAGCCGAAGTCAGTGGGATACCCCAGTCGCTCTGCAAACGCGTTTTTGAAAACATGCGTGCTAGACTCGAAGAGTGTGTCAGACTCGATGGCCGCCATTTGGAAAACGTGGTTTTTAAAAAATTAAATTCGCATTTGTTGTTATAAACTTAAAATAAACCTACTTTGTATTAGAGGTGTAGTTTTTTTTACAATTTTTCAAACATTGAAATCTGCCACTGGACGCCCTGTATATATATATATATATATATATATATATATATATATATATATATATATATATATATATATATTACATCTCATATTTAATTCCTGCCCGTAAAAAACTTTTAATTAGGCGCAGACACCGCTTATCGGCGTTTCATTAAGTTAAATGTAAAAATAAATCAATAAAAACTTGAAAAGCTACATACAATTTTAATCTCTCGTAGCTCTTATCGATTTATTTTGTCACACTGTTCCATCACTAACATTAGTTCCATAGACGCTCACTACTGTCGACTCTAACTATTAGCGCCAAAATGGCGAGAACCAAATTGTTTCATTACAACGTTATGTAAAATGAGTACTTCGCATCAGTATTATAGATCTTAGAGTATTATACTTATGTTTGTGAGTGTTTGACCTTATCTTAGGGTATTATTATTATGTCACGGCTAGATAAGAATTTTTAAATTTTGGTCTTTGTATTTATATTTTACCTTTTTTATGTCTTTAAGGGAGTTATCAAATTACTAACAAGTGATTGTCACTGTGACAAGTAATTATGATATATAAAATTAATTCAGTCTTCACAATAAGGTAAAATACAATTTAATGATTTTAGTTTCTTTTTAGTTCATTAATTAATTTAAAGTGTTAGTAATAGAAAATCGCTTTCCCTAAAATCCGGGACACATGGGACGGGTGCTTTTAAGAAGGAGACAGTGTTCGGGAAACAAAGGATGAAAAGCCACCCTATGCGCACACATCATCAGCGACTGGCACTCAAGCCATGTGCTCACACAAGTTTGCTTGTAATAGTTGAATAAAACAATCTCAACAATACTACAAATTTATAATCACGTCTAATGTTTATTGTGCGATTTTTGAAGTGAAACTTCTTTGCTCGCGATGAAATTAAAATGTTAAGGTCGAATCTCACGCAATGTTTTTCATGCACCATTTTTATGCAACGTTTAGTTTTAACGTCTAAATGACGAGAAATATGTATTTAGCTAACAACCGAGAGAGACAAATGAACACGATAGAATGAGACAAAAAACGAACGTGCTTTAGACCACACGACTGAAGTGAAACTTCAAATTCACAAAATATGAACTTTAAAATGAATTTACAATCGCGTAACGCTAGTAAACTCGTATATATATATATATATATATATATATATATATATATATATATATATATATATATATATATATATATTTCATGCACTAGTTGTGAGAGGAAGAGAGAAAGAAAATGTGCGCGCGCATTGCTCTCTCTTGCTCCTACAGTGCGATACAGACAATAGGCTTGCACTGTGTCTTAGATATACGAAACATAACTGGCTATGAGAGAAAGAGAGAAAGAAAATGTGTGCTCGCACCTCTCTCTTGTCCCTACAGTAATATACGAAACGTAACTCTCTCTTTCTCTCTTCACTAACTTATATCACCCTCTCAACTTCCGTTCGCCTCGCCCGATCACACTTTCGTAACGCTCTCGTCACGCATTCACTAGCTTACTCCCCAAGTCAAGCGTACGTAAAGAAGTTTTACTTCAAAAAGTGTACATATGCGCGAAAACGAACAAAAATGGCGCTCTCTACTGCTGTCAGCTGTTTTGTACGTTAAGTGTGTCAAAAGTAAACTGTCAAAATTTTATCGTTTTATTTATATATTTACGATTGATTAATTACTAATTTCGTGTTTATGTCGTCCATTACAAGAACGAACGTATGTACAACGTAATTTATTTATAAATCCGCAATAGACCTACACAAACGTATAGTTGTAATAAACATAATTTACAACAGGAGCAATACATCGCGACGTCTTTTAGCTGCATTTAGCCCAGGGTTTCCCAACCTTTTTTTTTCTTGAGGCTCCCCGGACTATAAATTATATTTTCATGCCCCCCCCTTTACTTTTTCATGCCCCCCCCTCCCTTTGATTTAGTAAATTAAATAAAAATGGTAACTGAAGTTTGTAAATACACAAACTTACCTTTTAACAGCGAGACACAATAATTTTCACACCCAAACTGATTTCTTAACAAAAAATGTTCACCAAAACGTCAAATTTTTCGCAAGTTTGTGGTAATAATAGTGAATATGATATTTAATTTCATTAATTGTATGCATGTAAATTAAACATTACATTGTAATGTTATTTGTTAATGTTGTTTGTATATCTTTTTGTTTTTTATTTCTAAAATGCAAACGCTTTCCGCCCCCCTTGACATCTGTCTATGCCCCCCTCGGGAGGCGCACCCCCCTGGTTGGGAACTCCTGATTTAGCCGTAGTCTGGTGCTCGGTTGGCGGCTATTTTTTCAATGACAATTGTCTATGCAAACTTGTATGACTATTTTATTTAATGTTTATATCGATTTGTAATGACATTTTATTATTTTTTTCTGGATGTATAGTATTAAAATATTCTTACACGAATTTAGTACAATCTATAGACACACTCGTAGACTTAGTATATTTTACTCTTTCTCTCCCTCTCTCGCTTTCTCTCTCTCCCTTGCTACTGTTTTACCCCTTAACACTAAACACTCAAGAAATGTCCTCTCGACACCATTTCAAAACTCAGACATAAGTAGTACGTACAAGCAGATACGTTGCATCTGTCTTTCTCTCATTCTCTGTATTATTTTACCCCTTACTACATAATTACAAATTGAGGTTTAGACCGCCAAAGAAGTTTCACTTCTGTCATATGTACTGAATTCCACGCGCTCGAATTTTTTTGTTTATCGTAGTGTTCAAATGTTATTTTCTAGGATATACCGAGTTACAGTGCTACACAGCTTCTCTTGCACAAAACGCGTCCAAAAATAAAAAAAACGTATCTCAGTTTCTACAAAACCTATTGAGATGATGTATTTTTCTAATACTACTTTAACATTCTACTATATATCTGCCATCCTTTTTAACTCTACTATATATCTATTTAGCCAAAAAATCTAGCTTTTCTGCAACATTTCCCCACTGGAAAGAAAAAGACAAACATTCCAGAAATGTCCCCTCGACACCTTTTCAAAACTCGGACATAAGTCGTACAGACAAGCAGACACGTTGCATCTCTCTCTCTCTCTCCCTCCGCCTCCTCTCTCTAACTCTTCCCTTCTCACTCCCTCTCTTTCTTTTTCACTTTCTCTCTCTTTCTGTCTTTCTCTGTGTATAAAATACTAGGTTGGCAATTTCTAAACCCGCCACTTTTTACGACCGATTTCTGGAATATTGAGAACTCAGACATAAGTAGTAATTACAAGCAGATACGTTGCATCTCTCTTTCTCTCATTCTCTGTACTATTTTACCCCTTACTACATAATTACAAATTGAGGTTTAGACCGCCAAAGAAGTTTCACTTCTGTCATATGTACTGAATTCCACGCGCTCGATTTTTTTTGTTTATCGTAGTGTTCAAATGTTATTTTCTAGGATATACCGAGTTACAGTGCTACACAGCTTCTCTTGCACAAAACGCCTCCAAAAATAAAAAAAACGTATCTCAGTTTCTACAAAACCTATTGAGATGATGTATTTTTCTAATACTACTTTAACATTCTACTATATATCTGCCATCCTTTTTAACTCTACTATATATCTATTTAGCCAAAAAATCTAGCTTTTCTGCAACATTTCCCCACTGGAAAGAAAAAGACAAACATTCCAGAAATGTCCCCTCGACACCTTTTCAAAACTCGGACATAAGTCGTACAGACAAGCAGACACGTTGCATCTCTCTCTCTCTCTCCCTCCGCCTCCTCTCTCTAACTCTTCCCTTCTCACTCCCTCTCTTTCTTTTTCACTTTCTCTCTCTGTATTTCTCTTTGTGTATAAAATGCTAGGTTGGCAATTTCTAAACCCGCCACTTTTTACGACCGATTTCTGGAATATTATAGAAGATTTGAAAATATTTCGTGCAGGGTATATAAAGAGTGCGGCGTTCGAATTTCTGTTCAGTTGCAATTGAGTAATCAGCGAGACAAGAATATATTAAAAATGGAAGTATTCCGAAGTGAACTTGGAGGATCCTTTCTTCATGAATGTTGTTAAGGAGAAAAACTAGCGAAGCATCACGCAATATATACACAACGATGGGTGAGGATATGCCCTCTTACGACACAGCCAAGCACTGGTTACAAAGATTAAAATAAAGGAATTTTGACCTGTCCGATAAACCTCATCCAAAGCGATCTGCTACAATTGAGCCAGAAAAATTGAAAAGCCTTGTTGGAACAAATCCAAGATTAAGTTCGCGTTGTTTAGCAGAGCTATTTTCGTGCTCTCATACTGCAATGGAAAACTTCATGCTTTGAGAAAGAGGTGGAAATATTCCGTTTGGCTACCACATGAGCTAACACCTTTTTAACTTCAGAGGAGATCTAATGTGTGCTTGGAGCTACTGAGTTCCCATCGTACCAACGAGAGGCTAAATATCTGGTTACAGAAGGTGAAAAATGGGTGGCTTATGTTAATTTTTAGCGTAAACGCCAGTGGTTAGGAGCTGGATAAAAAGGTGTACTTATACCAAAATATATAATTGGACAAATATACTTTTTAGTGCATGGTGGGGTATAAATGGAGTTATTCATTGGAAACTCCTTCAACTAACACTACAATTACAGCTGATATTTGTTGTGAACAATGGAGAATAGTCACTGCTAAACTTCCTTCAAATCAAAGTTTATTTTTCACGTGACAATACACGAACCTACATAGCAAAAGCAAAGCGTGGAAAAAAAATTGTTTTTTCTCTTGTATGTTGCTCTTGGGTATATAATTTACCATACCAAATTTCATCAAAATTTGCTTAGTAGATTTTGTGTGATACCCACCCAAATTAATATAAACAGACAAAATGACAAGAGACAAAATTTCTAAAAAAATGTTACGCTAAATCAATTACTCTTTTTAAAATATTTTCAATATAACGAACTCACTATGTTATAATTTTATTATATATATATATATATATATATATATATATATATATATGTATGTATGTATGTAAATTCATGTTTGTGTTTATATCTCCTCTTCCTTATTCGAAATATTTATAACAAATACAATTTTTTTTTAATGTTTATAAAAATAAAATTTATATGGAAATTATTTTTGTTAAATTTAAATTTTTTCATGTATTTTTTATGTATTTTAAGGTATATAATGAATTCATGTTAATAAAAATTTATTAGAATAATTATGTTACTTAATTATAAATTTTAAAAAAGGCCCATTAATTAACGACTCAATATGGTGAAACATTAAGTGGTTTTTGTATTATTGTGGTTTTGTAGTATTTGCGATAAATTAATAGCAAAATTGGTTAAAAATAGTTAGAAATATATGATTTTTTATTATAAACAATCGCCGGCCTATTTTTTAAATGTGGTTTTAATGTATATTATTTTATATCATATCGCAAAATTGGCCAAAACGTCATTGGTGCTAATCTGTATTTGTTCCGGCAAAATGTTATCTTAATGCAAAATGTTATCGGCATAGTTTAAAAAATATTTAAAATCAAATTTTGTACAAAATCATAATTATATGTAAATTATCATCTGTGCAAACAGTGTCATAGCGCCAATTGTCAGTTTGTCACTTTCAATGTAAATTTCTGTGTAAACAGTGTCATAGCGCCAATTGTCAGTTTGTCACTTTCAAGATAAATTCCTGTGTAAACAGCGTCACAGCGCCAATTGTCAGTTTGGCACTTTCAAGATAAAGTCCTGTGTAAACAGCGTCATAGCGCCAATTGTTAGTTTGTCACTTTCAAGATAAATTCCTGAGTAAACAGCGTCACAGCGCCAATTGTCAGTTTGTCACTTTCAAGGTAAATTTCTGTGTAAACAGCGTCATAGCGCCAATTGTCAGTTTGTCACTTTCAAGATAAATTTCTGCGTAAACAGCGTTATAGCGCCAATTGTCAGTTTGTCACTTTCAAGATAAATTCCTGTGTAAACGGCGTCATAGCGCCAATTGTCAGTTTGTCACTTTCAAGATAAATTCCTATGTAAACAGCGTCATAGCGCCAAATGTCAGTTTGTCACATTCAATATAAATTCCTGTGTTAACAGCGTCATAGCGCCAGTTGTCAGTTTGTCACTTTCAAGATAAATTCCTGTGTAAATAGCGTCATAGCGCCAATTGTCAGTTTGTCACTTTCAAGACAAATTCCTGTGTAAACAGCGTCACAGCGCCAATTGTCAGTTTGTCACTTTCAAGATAAAGTCCTGTGTAAACAGCGTCATAGCGCCAAATGTCAGTTTGTCGCTTTCAATATAAATTCCTGTATAAACAACGTCAGAGCGCCAATTGTCAGTTTGTCACTTTCAAGATAAATTCCTGTGTAAACAGTGCCATAGCGCCAAATGTCAGTTTGTCACTCTCAAGATAAATTCCTGTGTAAACAGCGTCATAGCGCCAAATGTCAGTTTGTCACTTTCAATATAAATTTCTGTGTAAACAGTGTTATAGCGCCAATTGTCAGTTTGTCACTTTCAAGATAAATTCCTGTGTAAACGGCGTCATAGCGCCAATTGTCAGTTTGTCACTTTCAAGATAAATTCCTATGTAAACAGCGTCATAGCGCCAAATGTCAGTTTGTCACTTTCAATATAAATTCCTGTGTTAACAGCGTCATAGCGCTAATTATCAGTTTGTCACTTTCAAGATAAATTCCTGTGTAAACAGCGTCATAGCGCCAATTGTCAGTTTGTCACTCTCAAGATAAATTATCATTTATATGTTGGAAAAAAAAACAACACAAAAGCGTAGGTTTCGTTGTTAATTAACTTTGCATACCTCGCTTAAATATTGCAATGGTAACAAGTAGTACAAATTAACAAAAAAATTTTCTTCATATGTTTTTTTATTCACTAATTACGCATTAAATTTCATTACATTTATATTTGTATTTGAAAATTTGTTCATGCACGCGTACACAATAACTAAAATTAATATTATTTTTTTTTGGAATCTATTTTAATTTTACCTACCTAAATGTTATGTCCAAATCTTATCGCATTGCATTCCGCATACAATAACAAATTATAATCACACTCAGCATACACTAAAATCATGTCCAAATATTCGCTTAAACTAAAAAATTACATATTCACTAATTCCACGCACTCAAGAACGTATTACCAAAAATTAACAAAAAAACACTGGCACGCACTAAGTAATAAAAACTAATCCGCTGCCATTTTGAAAACAATAACTATCTCTTCGAAAAGATTGAAATGTTCTAATTGGTTCGAATTGACATTTGTCAGTGTTGCCATATTAAATAATAAAGCGTGGAGATTTATTTTGAAATCGTAATTAATATTAGACCAATATTATTACTAAAAAGCAAATAATAATTTATCTAAATGATAAAAGAAACAGTACCATATTAGTAATATACAGGACAATATCGTATTACTAGGTAAGTTTATTTCAAAAGTCGATAATAGTATTTTTATAATCCTTGGGCGAATTATGGATGTTGAAAATTTTCAAATGGCAATAATATTTATATACGATTTGTAAACGACCTTGAACTTGAGTTTGAATTGTGTTATGCTTCGTCCTTTTCTCTTTTTAAAACCTTTTTTAGTAAAACTATGGAAATGAAAGGGATAGTTAGAAAAGTCAGATTCACCATCGGTCACTGAGAAAGAGGTGATCATGCAATGTTGCCACATTTCTTACGTTTATCAAAATAAAAGATATAGATTGATGCATTTCAATGTTAATGATTTATGAGAATTTTTTTAATTTCGGAAAAGAAAATGGTATTATTTTTAAGAAAGATAGTCGTATTGCAATCTACCCATAACGCACTATAACGGATTGAAGTGGCGCTATTTAGTGATGATACATACTGTATATTATAAAGCGTAACGTCTATATATCTATATTTCTTTCTATCATTCTCAATGTGTACTAATAATGTGATCTGTACTGAAAGAATTTTAACACACTTTCTTCAATCACCAACATGCAACATGTTAACTGAAAGCATTTGTGTATAATATATTAGTACGGATATAGACCCTAGAACGAGGTCCTAGATCATGTACCGTGGCGCTGTGATTAGTGCGACGAAGGTGGCAATGCTGATGTGCGAGAGAATAAGTCATTCTGTCGGAGAACTTCCTGCCCGGCTCACTCGAACCGTCGATTCAGCAGCAAAAGTTGCACGCGGACGGCGCCACGGACTAAAATTAGTTTTCATTTTATACATCACCAGGAGGAGAGTCACCGCATCTTACAGCATCGAGACGACCTCTTTCTGATGCAAGAATGTTTGTCACGTCTCCTGCACTTCTTGAACTTTCCATCTGATTTGCGACAAGCAGGCCGCTTGCCGGGAGGACAATAGCGCGGACAGGGCCGGCAGCACTTGGGCTTGGGCCGGCAACACTTGGGCTTGGGCCGGCAACACTTGGGCTTGGGCCGGCAAGGCTTAGGCTTGGGCCGGCAGCACTTGGGTTTGGGTTTGGGCCGGCCACATTTGGAACACCTGGGGGGCTTGGGCCGACAGCAAGACGCGTCCGTTTGCTCAGGCAGCTGTTGCCCTTCGGAAGCTCTGCTACCGCAGTCCATAGCGTAACAATTGCTGAAAGGTCAAAGCAATTTTGGTCTGTCTTTTGGTGAGGATTCATCTTATAAACTGGTTGTATAAATTTTATGTAATCGGAAAAAAAAACATTGCTACAACAACGGGGTTCCTTTAGGACTTTTCTTTAACTTGTACCTAACAATATGACGGAACCTTTCAATTAAATTTGCACCCACTTCTAGACGTCAGAATTATTTAAAATGCACACGTATGAAGAAGCAATAACAATACAATAATTTCATGAGAAAAATTATTTTTTAGTTTAAAAAAAAACGTAGGGTACGCTCGACTTACATTTTCATAATGACTGTACCTTTAAAAATATCTATAAATAAAAAAATTACTACAACTGATATCAAGCATCCCACATTTTATTATGTTGAAGTTAATATTTTTGTCATCAGAGACATTCTTTAGCTATTGGCCAAAATCTTTATATTTAAAGTTAATTTTTTATTTTTTACTTCGTGTTGCTACAAAGGCATGTTTTTTAGTTTTGAATTATAATGTTATTGGTACGAAACCCTGGCAATAATATAGTAAAACTGTCTCGTTTTACTCATCAAGAACTTGCCATGACATTTGAGAATAAACTACACATCACATTAGTCAAGTGATGAGAAACGTAATGTAAATTAAATTTAAAAAAAACAAACTTGATATTTTTTAAGAACTTACCATGCCATTTGATAATAAACTACACATCACAGTAGTCAAGTGATGAGAAACGTAACGTAAATTAAATTAAAAAAAAACAAACTTGTTATTTTTTAAGAACTTGCCATGACATTTGATAATAAACTACACATCACAGTAGTCAAGTGATGAGAAACGTAATGTAAATTAAATTAAAAAAAAACAAACTTGATATTTTTTAAGAACTTACCATGCCATTTGATAATAAACTACACATCACAGTAGTCAAGTGATGAGAAACGTAACGTAAATTAAATTAAAAAAAAAACAAACTTGTTATTTTTTAAGAACTTGCCATGACATTTGATAATAAACTACACATCACAGTAGTCAAGTGATGAGAAACGTAATGTAAATTAAATTTAAAAAAAAACAAACTTGCTATTTTTTAATTACTTGCCATGACATTTGATAATAAACTAAACATCTCCGTAATCAAGTGATGAAAAACGTAATGTAAATTAAATTTAAAAAAAAAAACAAACTGAAAACTCACCATGTGGCACATTGCTTCGTGTATATAGACAAATGTTTGGATGCTGTTCTGCAAAGCAACAGAGACCAAATTTAGACAAACATAAAATATAAGGGAGGTAAGTTAATTGATATAGCTAGAATTATTTTCAGAAATTGAATAAAAAATAATCTAACATTTTTTAATTTGAGCCTTCCTTGGAAGTAAATCATTTAATTTTCCATAAAGAAAAATTATTTTTTATTTTCAGCATTTTCATTTCATCATTTTCAGTCTCATTGCCATAAGCAGAATCACAAACCACAAAATCTTAATAAAACCATTGAAAAATCTATATTATTTTCTATGGAACAATATCCCCACAGCTGAACATTCAAATAGATATAATAAGGAGTTATTTGAAAAGTATCAAGTCGCGTCGTAACGCTTAGATGGCGCTCCACCCGGTGCTCGCCATGGTGATTTCCGCCAACCACGTGGTTCTGTTATAGCCATATTTTATTTACCAACCCCCATGTAACCTGCCATCGTTTTAACACCGACACCTTACCCTGTCTCGGCGATAAAGGTAGTTTTGTTTCTGGAATGCAATTTTACTGTATGCTGTTACAGGAAATATCATTGTTTTGTAAAAATTACTTCAAAGTTTAGAGCATTAACCAATATAAATATGAAACAAGAGAAGTAGAACACATCGTTTAACTTGATTTCAGTAACTCAAAAAGGAGAACAGAACATTTATAAGATCACTCAAACCTCTGTCTGTCACAGGCAATTTTCTCAGAGACATTGCTATGTAGAAACTTGAGATTTGGCATAGTGATTCATCTTGTTAATCCACGTATTTTGCACTAGATTTAACTTTAAAATATTTATATAATATTTAAAGAGAGGATACATTGAATTCCCAATTATTTCAACTTATTATAAAAATTATTTCAGTCAATTCCCAACAACGAAACAATTTTGCGTATTCTGTTGTCATTTTTTTTCACATGGAATCCCCATTGCGTATATATTGTAATCAATTAAAATTATTAACAGAGTCTAAAAATAGTGTAGTGTGTTAATAAAAGCCTTTTAAATAACCATAAAAGCAATACAGTGCTTAATTTTTCAAAAATATATCTCGTATTTACTTCTAACTTAACCTCTTCATGCAACGAGTTTTTATGTCTAAAAAAAGACTAGCAGGGTACCCAAAACCGAAAAACATAGCAAGTGGTCCACGAGACAAAAATGTTTGGAGACCTCTGACCTAACCAACCCTTGTCCCTGCTTCACACACTGTAACACCTATTAATATAACTATATGAATCAAATTGTCCAATGGTCTCTTAGAAATATTCATAATACCCAGACGATGTGATAAAGAATGAAGTTTGAGATTTTTTTAATCGCATTGCCCGATAAGACTTATCATTATAAAAATTGCCCGGGCATTTTTAATAATGCCCTTATTAATCATTTCGTCCATACATCTTCGCATTTCAATGAAAATATTATCATCTTCATTTAAAGTTAATACTTTTTTCATCAAATTTTAAATGATGGGTATTTGTTTTGCGAATTTGTTAATCAATAATGACTTTATTTCGGTATTTAAACAAGGTGTTTGCCAACTAAATTGGTGACTACGGCTACAAATATTCATTTCTGTTTAAGAAATCAATTCTGTCACATTAATAATATGGTCGACTTTAAGTAGTTTTATTCATTTTAATCATACTTTTTTCATACTTAGCTGAAAACTATACTTTATCCATGTCTTACAAACAAAAAGACTACATCTATATTGATACGTAACTATAAGTTTTTATTTCTATCACTTTAAGTGCCATGAACGTATTCAAGCGACCTCTATGTTTTTCTCGTGCTCCTTTTGTCGCTTAATCTTTCAATATGGTGATAACAAGCGTTGAGACAAATATCACTATTTTTTCCCGGTGGATGACAAGTGTTGGGAAAATATCACTATTTTTTTTCTCGGTGATGACGAGCGTTGAGACAAATCAATATTTTTTTTGTCGGTTTCGGCAAGCGTTGAGACAAATATCACTATTTATTTTCCCGGTGATGATAAGCGTTGAGACAAATATCACTATTTATTTTCCCGGTGATGATAAGCGTTGAGACAAATATCACTATTTATTTTCCCGGTGATGATAAGCGTTGAGACAAATATCACTATTTATTTTCCCGGTGATGATAAGCGTTGAGACAAATATCACTATTTATTTTCCCGGTGATGATAAGCGTTGAGACAAATATCACTATTTATTTTCCCGGTGATGATAAGCGTTGAGACAAATATCACTATTTATTTTCCCGGTGATGATAAGCGTTGAGACAAATATCACTATTTATTTTCCCGGTGATGATAAGCGTTGAGACAAATATCACTATTTATTTTCCCGGTGATGATAAGCGTTGAGACAAATATCACTATTTATTTTCCCGGTGATGATAAGCGTTGAGACAAATATCACTATTTATTTTCCCGGTGATGATAAGCGTTGAGACAAATATCACTATTTATTTTCCCGGTGATGACAAGCGCTGAGACAAATATCACTATTTATTTTCCCGGTGATGACAAGCGCTGAGACAAATTTCACTATTTTTTCCCGTTATGACAAGCGTTCAGACAAATATAACTATTTTTTCCCGGTGATGACAAGCATTGAGACAAATATCCCTATTTTTTTCCCGGTGATTACAAGCGTTGAGACAAATATCACTATTCTTTTCTCCGGTGATGCCAAGCGTTGAGACAAATATTACTATTATTTTCTCCGGTGATGCCAAGCGTTGAGACAAATATCACTATTCTTTTCTCCGGTGATGCCAAGCGTTGAGACAAATATTACTATTCTTTTCTCCGGTGATGCCAAGCGTTGAGACAAATATTACTATTTTTCTTTTAATTCATTTCTCCAAATCATTCTTTGTCCTAATTCTCCATTGATCAATAACTGATACAGGGGCACAGGTTTTTCTTTATAATTCTTGTTAAAATATAAAAAATTAGGTTCGTTCTCATTTGACATAGTTCATAATTAATATTATTATGGAATTATAATTTACTCGCTGTGCCTAGGACTTCGTTTATATGTACATTTAGTGTTGTTCAGACTAGTTATTTAAAAAAAACGAAACAAAATGTGAACGTACATCATTAATCAAGGGTTTTGCTGCTGCACCATAGATTGCGTTTTACGAAATTTCATCGAATAAGCTTTTGGATAATCGAGTGCTAATGTATCATAGATGGTGGGTGATGGAATTGATTTTGCTACTGGCACCATATATGGCGCCTTATGGAATTGATTTTGCTACTGGCACCATAGATGGCGCCTTATGGAATTGATTTTTCTAGACACCATAGATGGCGCTTTATTGAAGTGATTTTGCCACTGGCACCATATATGGCACCTTATGGAATTGATTTTGCTACATGCACCCTAGATGACGCTTTATGGAATTGATTTTGCTACTGACACCATAGATGGCGCTTTATGGAATTAATTTTACTATTGGCACCATAGATGGCGCCTTTTGGAATTGATTTTGCTACTGGCACCATAGACGGCGCCTTATAGAATATAAAGAAAATTTTAAACATGGTCTAAGAATATATTAGGACTGCATTAGATATGGAGTATGAGCTACGCAACGCGTACTTGAAGGTATCACAGTCACAAACAGTAAGAGTGTGCAGACATGCGTCACAGAATCATCAAAATTTCTGAATTGTTTGAGATATCATAATGATATACAAATTAAGTTAGTCTGAGAGTTACTAGTTTTAAACCGTGTAAAATTCATGTCAGCTTCCGTAGTTTTCCAGTTAAATCATTTTGTACAGACAAACCGTCATATTTTTTTAACATTAGATTCGTTTAATAATATTGTATACAAGTGGAAAAACTATTTAAAAGGTCAAAATTTGAAATCATAAACACTTCAATTTTTTTAAATTTACCTGTACTGACTATTTTGGTCTACTTGTTATAATTTATTTTAATAAAATAATAATTATTGTTATTATTACTATTATCATAATGATAATTATAATTATGATTATAATCAACGTTAAATTTACTTGAAGTTTACAGTTTAATGAATGGGTGACTAAAAAAATTATACTAAATCACTCTTATTATAGACAACATTCAAGTAAATATTTAGGTTTTGAATTATAAACAAACCTTAATATTTAATTTGCTGTACTTAATTTTAAATCCCCGAACGAAATATTGAAAAAAATCTATAGTAAATACTTACTTCACAAAACGTGGTTTCCTGCAAAACAAAATAAATAAAAGCATTAAAAGGCATTTAAATACAATTAGTAACTCAACTAATAACATATGAATGTAACAAAAAATGTCCAAAAAAATGCGATACCCCACTCCACCTCCGAAACTCCTCAAGTGAAAACTACCAAAAAACAGTGTTACTAAACATTTATTAAAATTATAGAGGCAAATCATAGAGATGATTTTAAATTTCATAGTTTTTGAGAAACTCCCAAAAAATAACTTTAGTATCCTATCTCCAAAATTGCTGAAGTGAAAATTAAATCAGCGTTACTACAAATTTATCTACAGTTTGGCAGAAAATCATAGAGATGATTATAAATTTCGTAAATCCTGAGATATTCACAAAAAATAATATATTTATTTGTAAATAATCATATATATTAATACGCTAATGTTAAGATGTTACTCTCCCTTTTTAGAAAAAACCTCACAACTAATCCACATAAATTATATATCATTTTATAGATAATTGCTTGCTCTACCGGCATCCACAACTAAAAAAATAATTATTGCTATTGTTTTTGCAAATTAATTAATTATTAAAATTATATACACAAAACAGCAGTGCTGCCATCTAACGGCTCAACGTCAATATGATTGACGGTCGGTAAAATTTTTGTTTAATTTCAAATCCACTCACGTATAAATAAAGTGGCGCTTTAGCTCAATGCTTTTGATACTTGCGCCTCTATATGTCAATTTTAGTAAAATATTTATTTGATCTGTCATCTGAGCTTCATAATGGAATAAAAACGTAATAAGCAGTGTGCAAAATTAGAAATGAATTGAATACCTGCAATCAATTTTGATTTATTAAATTGAGTTGAATAATTTATAATGCGAAGACTTCGCACGGGTCACGCTAGTTTATAATAATATTACTAAAGTTGTGGGCCCTAAAATGTTTATATCTAATGTAAAAGTGTGCAAGGAGTCTTTTTTATTTATTTTCATCACTACTCTCCCATACTACAGGACTTCGCCGCCACAATAAAAAATATACGTACAAAAGCTCTTCAAAACTAGATATTTTATTCATGGCCGCACAAAATATTTCTTTATTCCAAACGCTCGCATAAAAAAAATAAGTGAAGAAACATATTCGAAAAAAGAACAAATGAGTTCTGACACTCGCATAGAAAAGTAAATTTTCATACAAATTTAACAAACTAGCGTGCTATCTCTTTCTAACGCAGCCGACTTCATTGTGCTTTAATTTCCTGAAGGTTCTCCTGGATTCAAAATTCAAAATGGCTGTTAACCATTCAAAACGTGAATGGCGTTCATCGAGCCTTGTACTTTTTATGACTATCTGCTTTTGAGTTTTTATATACTTGCATCACTATATTTCTTTATTTATCTTTAAGTCTATTTTAACATTATCTCCACACATTTTTATTGTATTTCATATATATGTGTGCGACTTTAAAATCATGAAATTGTTCTATTATTTTTTTCAATATGTCTTCCTATCAACGTTAAATCATTTGTAAGTACTTTATATGTGGCATACATTTACTTTAAATAAATTTTATTAATGAGAAGTTGTATTCATGGATTCATTTCTTTTATATTTATTTTTAAAAATGCCATTTTTTAGAAATTATTTTTTTCTTGGATATAGTTATGTTAAATGTACTTCAACTTATAAACTTATAGAAATAACCAGACGCCGAAATGATTCCACAAGCATTTCATTTTTTTAAATAGAAAAGACTAAAAACGTGTTTTTTTTTTCTTGGACATAGTTATGTTAAATGTACTTCACCACGCCACACACTAAAAAAACACAAAGCAACTCACCTTTTTTTGAAGCGCACCATTTTGGATAGACGACGCTCTTCCGTCAAATCAGAATTGCCAACTGAAAAAAGCATCATTATTTTTTTTTATTTAATTAAGGACTTATATATGCCAGTAGCAAAAATATTTCGACATTTTAAAATCATCAGTACATTTCGACAATTTTAAAAGAAAAAAACATTGATTTACGTTTTATTTAAAAAAAAATATTCTATGGCGAGTCTTCTAGAAATTGTCTTGAAAATGTTGTTATGTGGTGAGTTCTTTCAGCAGCCACAATATGTCTTGGGGGTTTTATCTGAAACCAAAAATTAAAATGGGTACTTTAAGTATTTATATACTTTATAAAGAACAATCTTTTTTGACGTAGCCAATTTTTTAAATATAATTTTTCCGTAAAATAAAGACAATTCCAGTATAAAATATAATATTCTACTGAAAAAATCGTATTTTGTGTTATAAAAAAAATATAATCTTTAAAAAAAATTCTACGCAATGCGTGAATCACACTTAAACTTATATTCGATTTGTTGACGATTTTTTAGAAAATTCATTGATTATATTATACCTACAAGTTATTTAACTATACAATATTAGAAACAAAATCGCCATCTATACTTTATTCCATTTGAAAAGAGAATGTTTGTAAACAAACCAATTTGATAACTAAAATATGGTTGGTATAAACTTATATTCGATCTGTTGACGATTTTATAGAAAACTAATTGATTGTAATATACCTACAATGTTATTTAACTATACATTATTAAAAACAAAAACGTCATCTATACTTTATTCCATTTGAAAAGAGAATGTTTGTAAACAAACCGATTTGATAGCTAAAATATAGTTGGTATAAACTTATATTCGATCTGTTGACGATTTTATAGAAAACTAATTGATTGTAATATACCTACAATGTTATTTAACTATACATTATTAAAAACAAAAACGTCATCTATACTTTATTCCATTTGAAAAGAGAATGTTTGTAAACAAACCAATTTGATAACTAAAATATGGTTGGTATAAACTTATATTCGATCTGTTGACGATTTTATAGAAAACTAATTGATTGTAATATACCTACAATGTTATTTAACTATACATTATTAAAAACAAAAACGTCATCTATACTTTATTCCATTTGAAAAGAGAATGTTTGTAAACAAACCAATTTGATAACTAAAATATGGTTGGTATAAACTTATATTCGATCTGTTGACGATTTTATAGAAAACTAATTGATTGTAATATACCTACAATGTTATTTAACTATACATTATTAAAAACAAAAACGTCATCTATACTTTATTCCATTTGAAAAGAGAATGTTTGTAAACAAACCAATTTGATAACTAAAATATGGTTGGTATAAACTTATATTCGATCTGTTGACGATTTTATAGAAAACTAATTGATTGTAATATACCTACAATGTTATTTAACTATACATTATTAAAAACAAAAACGTCATCTATACTTTATTCCATTTGAAAAGAGAATGTTTGTAAACAAACCAATTTGATAACTAAAATATGGTTGGTATAAACTTATATTCGATCTGTTGACGATTTTATAGAAAACTAATTGATTGTAATATACCTACAATGTTATTTAACTATACATTATTAAAAACAAAAACGTCATCTATACTTTATTCCATTTGAAAAGAGAATGTTTGTAAACAAACCAATTTGATAACTAAAATATGGTTGGTATAAACTTATATTCGATCTGTTGACGATTTTATAGAAAACTAATTGATTGTAATATACCTACAATGTTATTTAACTATACATTATTAAAAACAAAAACGTCATCTATACTTTATTCCATTTGAAAAGAGAATGTTTGTAAACAAACCAATTTGATAACTAAAATATGGTTGGTATAAACTTATATTCGATCTGTTGACGATTTTATAGAAAACTAATTGATTGTAATATACCTACAATGTTATTTAACTATACATTATTAAAAACAAAAACGTCATCTATACTTTATTCCATTTGAAAAGAGAATGTTTGTAAACAAACCAATTTGATAACTAAAATATGGTTGGTATAAACTTATATTCGATCTGTTGACGATTTTATAGAAAACTAATTGATTGTAATATACCTACAATGTTATTTAACTATACATTATTAAAAACAAAAACGTCATCTATACTTTATTCCATTTGAAAAGAGAATGTTTGTAAACAAACCAATTTGATAACTAAAATATGGTTGGTATAAACTTATATTCGATCTGTTGACGATTTTATAGAAAACTAATTGATTGTAATATACCTACAATGTTATTTAACTATACATTATTAAAAACAAAAACGTCATCTATACTTTATTCCATTTGAAAAGAGAATGTTTGTAAACAAACCGATTTGATAGCTAAAATATAGTTGGTATAAACTTATATTCGATTTGTTGACGATTTTATGGAAAACTAATCAAAATACGCTAATCAAAATACGACAGAGCCACATTTCAATATTAAAATTAACCAAGCACGTATTACATCACAAACATAGACGATTTCGCGCCAAGAATAGTCTATTTATCCAGCTATAACAGCAAAAGAAGAACTTCTACAACCTGAATTGGCAAACAACGTAACCATCGCAACGACATTAACGCGGCAGTTACCTTTCTCTATACAAGCGCGCAACCTACCAGTAACTTTCTAGTGTATGAAAAAAGAAAAAATCAGCTATTAAGCTTTACCTCCGAAAATATTTTTCAGATTACAACTAAAAAAACACAAAGCGGACCATTTATGGATCCAAACGAATAGCCTACAATTTGTTCAGTTTCAAGCCATTTAGTTTCTATAGGAGAACATCTGTAAAATTTTATATAAAGTGTCTATAGACAATTATATAATAAAATCTTTTCGACAGTTTGTGCAAAATTTCAACAGGAGAATTTTATGAATTCTCGAGACACATATATTAAGTAATATTTCAGCAAACACAGTTTAATTAAAATGTATTTATAATTTTGACCATAGATACAAGACCAAAAATATAATTTTATTTTGTATACTTACATCAAATATCCGATTCCCAAACCATATAAATATCTTTCTATCAGTATTCGCTTCTTGCTCCCATCCTCAGATTATTGGTGCTCTGCGAAACGATGTAATTCACGATGTACACAATTACTGATACCTTCTAGGTACTGTAAATCACGTGATTCACAATTTATTGCATCAAGATGCGATATATTCTATGGATGGGATTGGTTTAATGCATTACATTCTATGGATGGGATTGGTTTAATGCATTACATTAAACCAATCCCATCACAATTCACATATATTCTATGGATGGGATTGGTTTAATGCATTACATTAAACCAATCCCATCACAATTCACATATATTCTATGGATGGGATTGGTTTAATGCATTACATTAAACCAATCCCATCACAATTCATGCTCGGATGGCTAAAATTTGTTTATTTCTTAAAAACCCCATGCCCAACTTTGTACTATATGATCAAATAGATGGTACATATAGATGGTCCATAGTTTGGTCATATAGATGGTCCATAATTTGGTTTTAATTTGGAGTTGGTCGAGTATAAATTTGCTGTGTCTTTTAACACTCCATGGTATACGTAGCATTTTCTTCTGAAATCACACCTCAAAAGCGTTGATCTTTTTCCTGTTCGCTGCGCGGATTGTCCATGACGAATCCCCATAGTAAGATGAACAAAAACAGGCGTTCACACCAACCTATCTCCTTGGCGGCATTGGAGATCTACCTGTCCTGCCACATTCTATGTCTGCTCACTGTGGCATTGGGCACCTGATTTCAGAAATCAGGTACCAAAAAAGGAGAAATCATCTTGATCACATATCGAACGAAAAAGTGAAACAGGAATCACTATGAACATCACACTAACTGATGGAAAGATACCGATCCACCAAGCAACTCCATAATCGCTTCTCTGGAATGATCATTGGACAATGTGATTCGCACGATCCTTTCATTCTGATTTTACCACAATAATCACCGACATTACTTTTAAAATCAAAGATACACTAAACTCCCAGATACACTAAACAAAGCGAACTTATCAATTAAAACGGCAGAATGGAAGTTATTTTGAAGCTTGCAGAATTTAGAATATCCTAATCGATAGCAGACGCAAAACAATTGAGAATTTCCTTTGGCATTTTTTTTATATAAAGAACAATGAATACTTGAAGCGCGGCGCCAATTGTTCTCATTATAAAATAATCCGACAATAGTCTTACAGCTATAGCGATGAATGCCTCGAGCGAGGAACTATTTGTTCCCATTTTAAAAGAATCTACGAATAGAACAACGAATGGAATTTATTGAATGTAGTATAGTATTGATAGTAGTAATAGGAATGTAGCCCTAATTGTTCTCATTATAAAATAATCGTTGAATATTTCATATATTTGGCGTTAATTTTGTAGAAATTCATTATTCACAATTAATTGAAACTACGTGATGTAGTATTATTTCTACTTTCTTTAAGTTCTTTACCACGACCTAGGTATCGTATTACAACATCTTCAGAACTTTCTCACTTTGCTAAACATCTCATTGAAAATAACTATCACCCTCATACTGATAATGCCCACTATATATTACAAATAAATACAAAAGGTAATAAACTGAATATCCTGGAAACATTATAAATAAACAGAAATAAAAAAGATACCAAGGCTAATATATTAAATGAACAACTAAGTATAATATCATCACCCATACTACATATCTTCTAGACATCATATAATTAGACAACATTGATACTACAGTACTCTTCAAATTGTTTCAGCCCAAATACACATATAAATATAAGTATATAAAAAAATTAAAATAAATAAATAAATATAAAAAATAAAAAAATAATAAAGATTCAATATATATATATATATATATATATATATATATATATATATAAAACCGGAGATATGTAGAATTAGTAGTATAATTTTGTTCTAACTTTCAAATACCCTTGCTTTTGTATAAATATATTACCGAGAATAACTTTCATTTAATTTTATTACATACACCGGAACATTTGCATTGTACAACTCTCGGAAATATAATAAAACCTACACCGCTCCTGTACAATAAACTCACTAACATAAGCAGTAGGAAAACCTGCGCAAACCCGGCTTCCGCCATTGTTTTTTAAACATATAAATGCTGTTGGATGTTCCTAAGAGTTATTCTTTGCAAATAACCCACCTGAAGATGTAATACAACGAATCAAGGTCGTGGTAAAGAACTTAAAGAAAGTAGAAATAATACTACATCACATAGTTTCATTTAATTGTGAATAAAATAATCGTGTAATACTTACACAACGAGAACAAATAATCGATCTCTCATGGTTCGATAAAATGTTTTCATATACACATTACTCTTTGGCTTTCGGTAAAGCTCCAGTCTTTTTTCGTCAACGTTACGAATTAAAGTAACCAAAATTGCATATAAAGCCATTTAAATTTTCGACCGTAGTTTCAGCTGTGATAGCTATTAGCTACGATAGTTACATAATTAGCTATGATAGTAAAATTAGCTATGATAGCTTTTTCGACTTCAGAACAAGGTATTATTGCAGAAGTAATTTTTTTATATATCATAAATCACATGCAAATAGCGAAAAAAATCCCATATAACGTCATTTAAATTTTCGTCAACAGAATTAGTATTAGCTATGATAGCTATTATAACAATCGTATCTAATAACAATCGTATCGTGTTAGCTACGACAGAAGGAATTAATACGTTTTTCTGTATCAGATATGATAGCATAATTAGCTATGATAGCTTTCTAATTAAGATAATTAGCTGGTATAGCTTTATAATTAGCAAGATTAGCTGGGATAACTTTATAATTAACTACGATAGCAGAATTATCCATGATATGATGCGAATAGATATACTAGCTATGATAGCGGATAAATATGATAACTATTATAGCAGATGGTATGATAGCTTTATAATTTATAACTAACCTATATATGAGATAGCAGAATTAGCATAATAATTGCTACGATAGCATAATTATCTATGACAGCTTTATAATCAGCTTAATCAATTATGATATCGTTTATATATATAGCTATGATAGCTTTTTCGACTGCAAAATTAGCTATGATAAGTATTCATTTTAGGATAAGACAAATGTGGATGCATCCAAGTTTACAAACACAAAAAGCGGACAGAGAATACTAAACGGTGGATAGCCATTTAATTGACGATGAAGAAAAAATATTTTCAAATGGATTCTGGCACATTTGATATAATATTTTACCAAAATAGAACCAAAAGGCCGAGATGACTCCAATAAAATATTCAATATATTCGTTAGGTGATCGTAACCTAGCGATAATCATAGCGTGAACACACTCATATTTCTTCTATAAAAATATTTTATCGAAACGAGACCGCATCGAAACCGGACCTGTAGCTTGGATAAAACTTAACTGTTCTCGTTAGAAATGGATTATACGGAGCTCCCAATGAGCAGGAGTGTAACGTGATCGTGATCTATCGGTAACGATGGTGTGAATACGCTCGTTATTTCTCCTATAAAAATATTTTATCGAATCGAGACCGTACCGAAACCGGACCTGTAGCATGGATAAGCTTAAATGTTCTCGTTATAAATGCGATTATAAGGATCTCTCAATGAGCAGGAGTGTAAAGTGATCGTAACCTAACGATTGCTATTGTGGAAATACGCTCATTATTTCTTCTGTAAAAATATTTTATAAAATCGAAACCGGATCTGTAGTGTGGATAAAACTTAACTGTTCTCGTTATAAATGCGATTATAAGGAGCTCTCAATGAGCAGGAGTGTAAAGTGATCGTAACCTAACGATAGCGATAGTGTGAATACGCTCGTGATTTCTTCTTTAAAAATATTTTATCGGATCGAGACCATATCGAAACCGGACCTGTAGTATGCATAAAGCTTAACTATTCTGGTTATAAATGCGATTATACGGAACTCTTAATCAGCAGGAGTGTAACGTGATCGTAATCTATCGATAACAATGGTCTGAATACGCTCGTTATTTCTCCTATAAAAATACTTTATCGAATCGAGACCATACCGAAACCGGACCTGTAGCATGGATAAAGCTTAAGTGTTCTCGTTATAAATGCGATTATAAGGATCTCTCAATGAGCAGGAGTGTAAAGTGATCGTAACCTAAGGACAGCTATATTGTGAATACGCTCGTTATTTCTTCTGTAAAAATATTTAATAAAATCGAAACCGGACCTGTAGTGTGTGTAAAGCTTAACTGTTCTCATTATAAATGCGATTATATGGAGCTCTCAGTCAGCAGGAGTATAAAGTGATCGTAATCTAGCGATAACGATGGTGTGAATACGCTCGTTATTCCTTCTATAAAAATATTTTATCGAACCGAGATCGTATCGAAACCGAACCTGTAAAGTGGATAAAGTTTAACTGTTCTCGTTATAAATGCGATTATACGGTGCTCTCAGTCAGCAGGAGTGTAAAGCGATCGTAACCTAACGATAGTGATAGTGTGAATATGCTCGGTATTTCTTCTATAAAAATATTTTATCGAATCGAGACCATATCGAAACCGGACCTGTAGTATGAATAAAGCTTAACTATTCTGGTTATAAATGCGATTATACGGAGCTCTCAATCAGCAGGAGTGTAACGTGATCGTAATCTATCGGTAACGATGGTGTGAATACGCTCGTTATTTCTCCTATAAAAATACTTTATTGAATCGAGACCGTACCGAAACCGGACCTGTAGCATGGATAAAGCTTAAATGTTCTCGTTATAAATGCGATTATAAGGAGCTCTCAATGAGCAAGAGTGTAAAGTGATCGTAACCTAACGATAGCGATAATGTGAATACGCTCGTTATTTCTTCTTTAAAAATATTTTATAAAATCGAAACCCGACCTGTAGTATATGTAAAGCTTAACTGTTCTCGTTATAAATGCGATTATACGGATCTCTCAGTCAGCAGGTGTGTAAAGTGATCGTAACCTAACGATAGCGATAATGTGAATACGCTTGTTATTTCTTCTTTAAAAATATTTTATAGAATCGATACCGTATCGAAACCGAACCTGTAGCGTGGATAAAACTTAACTATTCTGGTTATAAATGCGATTATACGGAGCTCTCAATCAGCAGGAGTGTAACGTGATCGTAATCTATCGATAACAATGGTGTGAATACACTCGTTATTTCTTCTATAAAAATATTTTATCGAATTGAAACCGGACCTGCAGTGTGGATAAAACTTAACTGTTCTCGTTATAAATGCGATTATACGGTGCTCTCAGTCAGCAGGAGTGTAAAGTGATCGTAACCTAACGATAGCGATAGTGTGAATACGCTCGTTATTTCTTCTGTAAAAATATTTAATCGAATCGACACCGGACCTGTAGTGTGTGTAAAGCTTAACTATTCTCCTTATAAATGCGATTATACGGAGCTCTCAATCAGCAGGAGTGTAACTATAAAAATAGTTTATCTATAAAAATATTTTATCGAATGGAAACCGGACCTGTAGTGTGGATAAAACTTAACTGTTCTCGTTATAAATGCGATTACAAGGAGCTCTCAGTGAGCAGGTATGTAAAGTGATCGTAACGTAACGATAGCGATGGTGTGAATACGCTCGTTATTTCTTATGTAAACATATTTTATAGAATCGAAACCGGACCTGTAGTGCGTGTAAAGTTAAATGTCCTCTTTATAAATGTGATTATAAGAAGATCTTAGTCAGCAGGATTGCAAAGGATTATATGAGAATAGCATCTTTATGAACAGCCACTTGCATTGATTAAACCAGTAGAGATGTTTATGTGCAACACACTTCGCTCAAGCTACGAAATAGTAACAAGAGTAACTGCATGGTTAAGTTAATAAAACCAGGGTTTGGTCAAACTGGTCCCCAGATTGATGACAAAGCTTTTTTTGAAGATCTATAAGTATAAATACACACAGCGACCTCTGACGATAGCTATATGTAAAATACAGACTATTCATGTCCGCCATTTTATTTACTTGCATTACACAAGGAATTCAGATACAACCACATAAACCTGAAAGCTTTTACTGTGCGCATTATTAACCAGAAAATATATACTTTAATTATTTTCTTACATATAATATTCTAGTTTTTGTGTATTTATCAAGTGAAACTGTTATAGCCATTGTGTTGTTTATTTGCGTTTTTTAGTTAAGTGTCTGTGTTATCAATTTCAAAAAGGCGCGTATAGTTTTGTGAATGGAATTATATTTTTAATTTTATAGTATTTTTAAGTTTATAGTAATGCCTTATAATTTTTGAAATATTATTGTTATAATTGTTTTAACAAAAAACCAATTACAACAAAAAATAAGTTACCACATGAAACTTATTTTTTTCGTTCATTGGGCCATCTATGAACAGTGCAGAGAGATTAATTATACCACTTTTGGACTATAATAATGATTGTGACATTTTATTTATGTATGTTATTTATTCATATAGGTATTACATATAGGTATTTGGAGGACTTATTGCGACAAGAGCAATCTCTTTCAGTCAAACACATTGATTAAATATAAACATTTCGTGATGTGGATGACTGTAACACATTAAAATACGACAAAAACGAAATGTAAGATATTAAAAATAACAAAAAATGTTATAATATATAAATAAGCAAAACTAAGCTACATATGAATAATAAAAAATTTTAAAAAATGGTTAATTATAAATCCTGACATGGCTGGGAAGAAGGAAAATGGGGAACGAAATGGAATTAGGAACAGTGGGACAGAGGGATTATGAGAGGAAGGACCTTTTCAGACGATCTTTGAATACATTTAAGGAGGGCGAGTTCCTGGTATCCAGTTCTAGTCGATTCCGAAGTCTTTTAGCTTGGACAGCTCATAAAAGTTGGTTCTATGTTTGGGGAAAAAAGAGACTGAGCTGGTTTTCAGAGTGTAGCACTATACAGTGTGCAAACAAGTAACTAAATCTGCTTCTAAGGTAAGTTGGAGAAGTAGCATTATTCAAAATATTATAGAGAAGTGTAAGAATGAGAAGATGGCACCGATTGTGGACTCCCGCCCATTTAAGTTGCGCTCTAGATTGAGATACATGATCATATTTTTTGCAACCAAAAACAACTTTTACTGGCACAAATTTTACTGGCGTTCTAATTTAATAAGGATACTCAGCAATATTTTACATAGCTTAGTAGACATACTGGCCATCCCAATCTGTACTGTGAATAGAACATCATTACAGCCTAATTAAAAAAAAATTAATAAAATTAATAAAAAATTATACATTTAAAAATATATTTCTCAGCTTCTCAATGGTCCCTGAGCAATGACAATTGATAAAAAATAATTTCTAGGTTATCAAATATTAACGTTTTATTCATTTTGTAAAAGTCGTCAACGTGGCCGTTTGTTTTTTACTCTGAAAGTTGCAAGCCATTTAAAAACTAATAGAATTTTTTAAATTGGTTCTGTAGTCGCAAGGCAAATCATTCTCTGATGTTGTGTCAACGTTTTTTGTTTGTTTTTTTTTTTAATTCATATTTATTTTGACGATTATAAATATATCTGATAAACCATTTAATGCAGAACCTAGAAATCGACTGTTATTTTAAAATTATAGCCATTTTAATATTTGCGGACACCGAAACGCTTCAAGAAGTTTTGAATCCATGAACATTATCAGCTTTAATCTACGTAATGTGAGGTAAGTAATAATAAATTTAAAAAAAACCTGTTTTTTACATTTATTAGATAATGTCGCCGTTCAAAAATAAAAACCCGCCAAGTGCGAGGTTAGCATTCACGCGCCTAAAGTTCCGTACTCAGTACATTATAAATTGTAATGATAAAATTATAACTTTTTATCACATCTATTCTAGATTGTGTAGGTATGTACACATACCTTATTTTGATCTAGAAATTAAAAGAAACTGGTACTTTGTTCTTATATTTCCTGCAATATTTACAAGATCTTTCATAAGTATGTATTCTTTGAGATCTTTTGGCTGGTATACTTCAGAAGTAAGGAAGGAAATGTTTTTTTATCATATTTTTGGCTACAAATCAAAAGATAATGTAGTTTTAATTAAAAGAAATGTACAACAATCCCAAAAAATGTTTTTTCTCAAGAGTCATAGTTTTAATAGAAAATTTTCAGAATTCCCAAGAAAATCCGCCGGGGTTGCCATTTTTTTTATTTATATCGAAAAAGTATAAACCATTTCGATTAAAACGTTTATTGCCGAAAACCGTGTCTAAATTAGTCAAACCATTTTGGAGATAAATGGGGATATTCGTTTGCAACAAAATGTTGCAGCGCCGCCTGGTAAGCTAACACCACAACACTTATCTAAGAACCATCGCCGATTAGTCCCAGATATTTTGTAGAAAACCGTGTCTAAATAGGTTAAACCGTTTTGGAGATATATGGGACCTTTCGTTTCCATGTTTACATGGCGTTTTTATGGCGTACATGTTTATTATGGCGCCCCCTGGTGAATAATCACCGTAACAACTATCTAAAAACCATTGCCAATGAATCACAAACATTTTATAGAAAACCGTATTTAAATCGTTCAAACCGTTTTGGGAACATTGGATTGCACACACAAACAAACAAATAAACAAGCTCTCATCTTGAACGCATACACCTCCTCCGTTCTATTATGGGTAAAAATTATAAAAAAAAAGTTTAGAATCCTACGCAAAAACTGTAAGAAAACTATAAAGATATGCAAAAACTGTAAGAAAACTATAAAGATATGCAAAAACTGTAAGAAAACTATAAAGATATGCAAAAACTGTAAGAAAACTATAAAGATATGCAAAAACAGTAAGAAAACTATAAAGATATGCAAAAACTGTAAAAAAACTATAAAGATATGCAAAAACTGTAAAAAAACTATAAAGATATGCAAAAACTGTAAGAAAACTATAAAGATATGCAAAAACAGTAAGAAAACTATAAAGATATGCAAAAACTGTAAAAAAACTATAAAGATATGCAAAAACTGTAAGAAAACTATAAAGATATGCAAAAACTGTAAGAAAACTATAAAGATATGCAAAAACTGTAAAAAAACTATAAAGATATGCAAAAACTGTAAGAAAACTATAAAGATATGCAAAAACTGTAAGAAAACTATAAAGATATGCAAAAACTGTAAGAAAACTATAAAGATATGCAAAAACTGTAAAAAAAACTATAAAGATATGCAAAAACTGTAAAAAAACTATAAAGATATGCAAAAACTGTAAAAAAACTATAAAGATAGTATGAAAGTATGTAGATAATATGAAAGCTATTGAGATATTTACGGTAATACATATGTCTCCCCTATTTAATTATATTAAATATTAATTGTGCCGGAAAAGCCATACTAGTGATTACTTATGATAAATAATGTAAGTTCACCTCAGACGAGGTATGAAATCCTCGATACGCGTGTAAGACTCGCCTTTGGCCAATTTTTTAAATTTCCATACTGGACATTTCCAACAGATTCAACTATGCCAAATTTTAAGTTCTTATCAAAACTAGTTGCTAAGAAAAATAACAGTGTCGTACTGACGGACAGACACCGAAATATCACCATGAAATTTCCATTTATACCTCTTAGGAATGTAACCCTATATCAGATGCCACTGGTGATCAGTCCCCTTTGACTTCAATTTGAGAATTTAATTAATTTATTCACATAATCGATATGATTGCCTTTAAATAGTTTCTTTACCTCAAACGTATTTTTATAATTCTCCTCTATTTATTTTTCGGATGAAAACAATTTTTCATAATTTTATCCATTAACAAATACCTAAGTATCACAAGTTCCGCCACCTGCAACAACATTTTTTACACGATCCTTATAGAAGTATTCCATAATCTGGAAAGAACCCTGAATCTCTGTATTTTTGTGGGTACATCATATCTCCCTTAATACTTCACCAAAACCAATGATTGAGCCATCATTTTGAAGATTATCTTCACCGCTAATGACGAAAAATAAACAATTCAAAATTATTTTTGTATTAAATATTTTAAAATTGTAATTATCTATACATTATTTCTCAAAAGTGTTTATATTGTAAACAGCGCCATCTATTGACAATATATTTAATTAACCTACATGACTTATTTTCACATTATATTACCATTCGGTAACTTGCCAATTACTCGCAAGGAATAAAAGGGTCTTCACGAATATTAAAATCCTTGAAAAATATTTTACATATATTTTATTATTGCATTTGGCTTTCTTTCTCTTTGAAAAGTGGAAAATAAAACAACAATTAAAAAAGCGCGTAGCAAAGGAAAAACATCCGCACAAAACAGAGATCGAGAACAGTCGCCGAGCACTAAATGTGAGACTTTTGTAGAATTCATATGTTCCTATTCTGATAATTAACAAATCGACAGGGAATCACCAAAATTGGTCAACGTATTAGGTATATCTATCTTGTATTAGGTATATCTATCTAGTATTCGGTATATCTATCTAGTATTAGGTATATCTATCTAGTATTAGGTACACACGTATTAGATATATCCATGTGCATACATGACGGACGGGATCGCATTTTATTTTTTATAGGCAAAATTTAAACAACAAATATTTTGATAAATTTAAAAAGGCTTCATTTCTATTCTTTCCAAAAAGCTACGACAAAAAGTTGATTACTTGCTAAACTGTTCCGAGTTAAAATTATCTACTTATATCATCAAAACTTGGCTGGCGAGCAAGTAGATTATAAAACGCATACGGGCGGGGTTTGAAATAAAAATAGGTTTGTTAATGTAAAATGTTTATATTATAAGACACGTAATAGCGAAATTAAAAATTTCGCTACTCTATCTAAATAATCAGAAGGAGGTTTCTTGAATTTCATTCGATGCGAGCTTTCCTTTGTCTTCCGTATTTTTATATATTTTTTTAAACCCGAGCGACAGATCTTATCAAGATCTATGGATCACGTATGTTAAACATTAGTGCAAAGTGTTCATTGAGAAATTGTATGAAGTTTACGTTAAATATGAAGAAAATTCAACGAAATGTTGGTCTATATTCATCTAAACACCAAGATAAAATACTTCTGTTAACAGTAAATGAAAAGCTATACGTTAAAATAAGTGATAATTTTAATAACAAAATCGAAGTGTTTATATAGTGTTTTAACATAAAAAAAATTGTCTGTTAAGCATACTGTAAATTGGTTGTCAAACATCAAATTTATAATCTCTCTTTACCCAATCCTTTTTGTTTATTTGCATTTTTGGATTTTGACGTGAAAACATCTATCGTTCATTAAGTACAGTGGTAGCCGGTCGAACTTTCTCATGTTACAAAATACCGTCAGTTTGAATCGCTAGTAACTAAGATACTAATAATGCGTTAACAATGGTTGAGCCCACAACGGATAGAGCATGTCTGTCCGTGTTTGTGGTGTAGTATGTTTAATAGTTGTTGTAGTATTATTCTGCCTGTGTCATCTTCTTACTAGTGTAGGTGTATGCACATATTTGTTGCGAATTAGCGTCGTGTAATGTTACAAATTCGTGTGGCGTGAAAACGCGTTTAGCTAGGAAGTTTAGCTAGGATTTGAGTATCATTGTGAAGAGTTTGCAGAGCTCTACTAGGAGTAGGAGATGGGTAGAGAATGAGACAATGAAAATATTCGTGGAATATAAATAAAAATCGGTATTAAATGGAAAATTACAAAAAGATTAGATGTTGCCTCATAAGGATCGTAAATATACTAGGAATTATAGAAAACCCAAATCAAAGGAAAACTCGCGTAAAAATAAATCCAAAAACGTAAAATAAGTCCAAAACTGAGTAAATATGAGAGCGTCTAAAAGAAAATGGCGCAAAACGATCACGTAGCTGGTCCATCAGGCGTACAGCGTCCAACGTCCCCGTCATATTATTCTGTGTAACCATTGTATTAAAACAATTGGAATCTAATTAAATCACTTGGTATGATTTCATATAAACGTTTTCCCGAAAAATCTCCGGTGCGGATCCGATTGCGTCTTTCGGTTCTTTTTGAGTTTATTTTTTTTTTGTATAAATTCATATCGAACTGCGTCTTTCGGTTTTTTTTTGAGTTTATTTTTTTTTGTATAAATTCATATCGAACTGCGTTTTTCGGTTTTTTTTAAGTTTATTTTTTTTGTGTAAATTCATATCGAACTGCGTCTTTCGGTTCTTTTTGAATTTATTTTTTGTATAAATTCATATCTATATTTGTATATTCAATGTTTAATGTTACTAAAGCGGCAATTATGTCAAAAAAATGTAACAAAAAATTCATTGTAAAAAGCAATTTGTACGCGAAACGTTTTTCAAGTAAACTTTGTCTAATAAAATAATCCTGAGCGATTAATATTTTTCTTAAATACATCATTTTTAATGTATATTATTTCATTTAATAAAAAAGCCATGAAATTTCATAATAGCTAAACTGTATTTAGTAACGATTCATTTGACACTTCCGTTTTGACAGTTATAAAATTATTTCTTTTAAATGTTTAATTTTCAATCGCGCTAAACTACACTTAAAAAATTTCCAAAATAATTAAACACGAATAGACATTATCAATTTGAAACCAAAATATTTAAAAAGCTTTGAATTTTTTTTACAATGAATTTTAATTTAACATTTCATTCTAGGTCTAGTATTATATATTATTGTCACCCATTTTTGTATATAAAATATATACTTACAGAAATCAAATATGAAATAAATTGTTCAATATTATCACTGAAAATTTAGATTTGAACACATTATGCAGTTTTTAATTCATAATTTCTTATAGTTTTTGAGTAAATATTTTGTATATAAATTGAAAGATATTTTTGAGTTATTTCAAATAATTGAAATCTGCATAAGTTCTCGTTTTGAATACTTCAACTATAAGCTTTACAAAATGTTTTATACGGCCATGATTTGAAATAAAATATTATAAACATATTCATGTAGCAAATTAATTAAATAAACAGAACACAAGAATGTAATTGTTTTCAAAATAATTCAATTATTTTTATTTGCAAAATAATATATATCTTTAAATAATCACATTATTATTAAACCATAACCAATAATAAGGATTACATTCATTTATTAATATGTTGATACACTGTGTTTCTCTGATGCATAGAATTAAGTAATTATATATTTTTTTATAAAGAGAAATTTCCCCAACATGATCGTAAAATATATTAGATTTTGAAAATTTAATATATTGTCTGCCGCCTTTTATGAAAATTTAATTTTATTTTCAATTTTTCTTTTTATATTGAACAATAGCTGTAATTTTAAATACGCAAAATTGTGGTTTATTCAAAAGAAAGACTAAATTTGTAGATATAAAAAAGTTATTATTTTTCTGTGTCGTTTTATACGTAGACTAGATATATACCGTTTATAGGTTAGTTACTGGCAGTTCTATTTGGACGAAAACTGTGAAAAAAAACTAACTGTCAAAACACTGTTTCATAACAATAACTGCCAAAATCGAACTTGAGGTTAAATTTAATTATGATTTGTGGGTTAAATTCTAACCGAAGATTATTTAATTGACTACTGTGATGCAAAAAACTAAACGGGAGTACGTATTTGTTTTTTACACTTAATCAGTTTATTTAATATTATTTATTAACATAATTATTACGAGTTATAATAGTACAAAAGTTAGTGCCCATCCAAAACCATAGCCAGAAAATATTTCAAAATGAAATTTGTGTTATTTATTTACACACACATTTATCATTACATTACAGGTAATCTATTTGTAACGATAGCAAATTAATGGTATAACAAAGTTTAAACTTTTAGATTAAACGTGAATACAAATTACATGATAACTACAAAAGATAATGACGACACAATTCGACAAAATTTACTTTAACTCATCATAAATAAATCAGACTCTAGTGCGACCGCGATCAGGTGGTTGAGCAGTTGAACACCGTGGTAAACTGGAGAGTTCCGATATATTTCGGTTCTAGAAGGTGGTATAACAAACAGATGATGATTGCGTGAATGCCGGAACTTGTCAGGTACCAAGAATGGAAATTTAGTCAGTAATACAGGGCACAGAGTTTATCTTTTTAATAGCGGAAAAATAAATTTCATCAGTGCTACAACTCTTCCGTTTCTCCAAGAGGAAATTGGTAGGAAATAGAAAGGGGAAGAAACCATATACAGATATTGAAGGAACATCTTTTGGACATGTTCAATGATCAAGCTGTACTTGGCTTCGTGTGGTCTCCAAATAATGGAGTCGGGATCTAATCGGCTCTGTACCAATGAGGTGTACAGCAGAAGAATTGATAATATATTGATTTAAAATTTTTCAAATTATTTAAGACGAATCCTAGTTTCCGAAATGACTTTTTTGCTAAATCTGCTATGGATTCTGCTGCCTGTGTATTCGTATTCGATATTCAACTGTATCTTACTATTGAACATTTGCTTGCGTTAAGCTGTAAGCCACTTGCTATACTCCACTCAACGGTGGCGCTGATGAATCCATTCAACCGCCACCAATCGCCATCTGCTGCATCCTTGACGACAGTAAAAAGTTTTATGTCATCCGCGAATAACAAACAACACGTAGTTTTTACTGCGCGACTAATAATGTTATATATATTTTATTATAACATATATTTATATATATATATATTTTATTATAACATTAAAAAAACTAAGGAAAAAAATGCTGAACTTTCAGTTAAATATTCTCAGTTTATTTATATTTTTTTTTATTTATTAATTGGATATACTTGGGTACCAACAATGTATCCAATTTCCATAAAAAATTCGGTGAAAGGCAAACACCGGTGATCCTTTTCTTGGCTACAGCCTTGTGCAGGTCTGAAGAAGCCAACTTTCCACCTAGTTTCTTTCTAATCTTGTACACTACTGAATGTATTTTTGTAGAATTTACCCCATACAACAGCTAATTTGCTGAGGAATATTTTTTTTTAAAAATTCATACCAAAAATAACATCGGAACAAGTTCAGTTTAGCGGAAATTTTAATTTATTATTTTTTTTTATTTTAAATGAAAGAATATAGGTTAAAAACGAAGTATTTACCAAAAGTAGGACTCGGTTGCGTTTATTTTATTTAAAAAAAATAATTTCGAAAAAGTTCCCATACAAAAGTGCAATTGTCAACGAAGTATAAGTTACAAGTTTTTCGACTTAATCGTCATTCTTAGTAACACTTAACACTGAATTTGCAAATACAAAGAGGAATTGCTTTAAGAAAAGGTATTAAATTCAGTTTAGCAAAAATATAAAACCCCGGTTTTTTTTTGTTTTAACTATTCATTAAATTACAAAAAAAATTGTGGGCTTCGCACGGAGTAGTGGATTATATTAGCTATACTGAAAGAAACAAAGGTTACAACTTTAAATATTCTATAAAAATATTAATATTGAATATATTTGACGTTAATTTTGTAGAAATTCATTATTCACAATTAAATGAAACTACGTGATGTAGCATTATTTCTACTTTCTTTCAGTTCTTTACAACGATCTGGGTTTCGTTGTATTGCAACATCTTCAGGTGGGTTATTAGCAAAGATTTTTTAGACATCAAAAAGAGACATCTTTGCTAATAGCCCACCTGAAGATGTAATATAACGAAATCTACATCGTGGTAAAGAACTTAAAAAAGTAGAAATAATACTACATCACATAGTTTCATTTAATTGTGAAAATATTTAGTATAATAGGCCGCTCTTATCGATACTAATGTTGTATAAACCAGAAAAGTATATTTGTTCGCACTAATCTCTGGAACCGCACATCCGATTTCAAAAATTCTTTTTGTGTTACATAACTCATACTTTGAGGTAATCATCATTTAGTAGGACTAGTCTTTAGAATCACACGTGCCGTACCAAAAATTCGTTTTATGCCAGGAAGCTCATAATTTTAGGACGATTATAAGCTATATATAATCATACTATGACGCTTGAGGACAGAGCAGTTATAAAAAATGTAACATGAATGCGAAGAACACAGCTTAAATGGTGAAAGGTAGAAAGAGACCGGCTTATCAATGAGTGATCGTTCCGCTGATTTAACTGCGACTGGTGACCGATGTAGTTTGACGAATGAAGCAGAGGTGTTTAATAAGCGTTGCATAATTAAAGTAATTCAACATGGACGTAATAGTGAAACTCATCTAGTACTGATATAAAACATATCCCATGGATTATTTCAATTGTTTTTGTAAGCAAGTCAGCTACAACTCTGTATAATTTTCGTATTTTCAGCCAGTTTTCAACTAATGGCTCCATCGCATTTCTATATTGCCAGACATCGAAAGTAATGCTTCTTATGCAATCTTTTAGAAAACAGCGAGGTTTAAGTTAAAAATGTAATCTATATATTAATATGTGATGAGAAAACTTTGTACCTCTTTTTAAGCAAATTGTGCGCACGGAGATGTGTCCGATTTGGCATAGTTAAAGTTTATATGGAGAAGGAGTACGTAAAAAAAATTATATGTAATATATATTACAGATACATTAAATTATATATTACAAATATTGAATATATTTGGCGGTAATTTTGTAGAAATTCATTATTCACAATTAAATGAAACTACGTGATGTAGTATTATTTCTACTTTCTGTGAGTTCTTTACCACGACCTAGGTTTCGTTGTATTACAACATCTTCAAGTGGGATATTTAACAAAGATCTTTGTTAATAGCCCACCTGAAGATGTTGTAATACAAGGAAACCCAGGTCGCGGTAAAGACATTAACGAAAGTAGAAATAATATTACATCACGTAGTTTCATTTAATTGTATTACAAATACATTAAAAGGTTTATTGTTTATATTCAACAATAAAAGATTCCTTGTTTACGTTCATACTGTCAATATCAAAGACATATTAGTCTAGAGTAGACGTTCTCAAGGTGAGCAATTGCGCCCCCTTGTGAGTCCCCCTCTGGAGACCTTCAAGGGGGCAATAAAAGACCCAGGAAAAATTTTTAGGATGTTGAAGTGGTCTAAAGGGACGATGACTGAAAAAATGGTGAAACATTATGTTAGTTGCGAAATTAAAAGTTCTGGGTGCTCTAGAAAATGATTGAGGTCTCAAACGGGGCGGTAAGTGAAATAGGTTTGAGAATCTCTGGTCTAGAGGATCTCTTTAATGAAAGAACCTCAATATTGTTCATACTTAAATATTTAATGAATTACGGTTGAATTTCGACCACTGGGCGACCATTAGTATATTTTAATAGTCATAATAGATAATGATTAAAACAGACGTGTCTTAATTATTTTTTTATATGGTTTATTATTCTCGCTATATTTTTTTTAATTACAATTTCTATAGTTAACTCCCATAAAATGCGTACCACTGTTACATGATAAAAAATGATGAATAGTACTCATACAGTGCGATAAACGACCTCAAATACCGTGTCAGATAAATTTAACATTGTAGTACACAAGCTGTCCTCTACACGGACTTGCGCCTTTCCTGGATTTTCGATATTTTGTCCTT